>WEIV01026949.1:20560-46631 GCA_013390005.1 Calyptomena viridis
TCCCAGAATTGTGAGTTTGCTGTGTGGAATAAAGACCATTACAGTGCCTGCAGCTCCCAAACTGGGCACCAGGAGAACTGAAGTGCTGGTGACAGGGTGACATTTATACCTTCTGTGCTCAGGGAGCTTTCATGTTTTCCTTGGTTTCCAGTATCTTAAAAGTTTTAGGAGCTGCTCATTAATCCAGTCATGTTTAACATGTTGTGGTTACAAACAAAGACATGGACGTATGTACTCCTTGCTAATTAATTTGTGCAATTATGTTTTATAATCTAGGTGTTTGCAAAGCAGAACATGGTACACCCCATTTACTATCTGCTGTAGCTAATAAAAAATAATAGAATGAAATAAATCTTGAAACTAACTTTAATTGTAAGTATAGATTAGTTGTAAATGATATCTTTGTTATGTTTATTTTTAATTCTGCAGTGTTGCAGGTTTGTAGAGCATCCCAATTAGTGTAGTTATTCAAAGTAACGATGAGTTAATTGCTGTAAATGCTGAATGTTATTTCTGTGACAATTTAAATACAGTACTGAGGTACTTTTCTAATATGCAGGACTAGGAATAGAGGGAGAAAGGAAATGGTGATAATAATGAGACCAGTTAATTTTATATCCAGCATTCAAAGTGATAATCTAAACCAGATGATTACAAATACAAGAAGAAAGAAATATAACAATTAAGAATAAAATCCTGGCATCTGAGCCAATACCATTAGAAACATGGACACAAACGAGGGAAACCTGTATTTTTCACTATGCATTCATGCATTAATTGAGAAAAGGCATTTGATTGAGTTCATCTGAACCTGATTTCTGTTCTAATGCTGCTTGTCTTCACTTGCTGAAGTGTCTGTGGCTCTGTGGGTTGGGAGCTTTCCATGTCAGCAGTGCTGCTCTGCCTCTCAGGCTGGAAGTGTTGTCACATTTGGTTTGTCAATGTGTTTAAAGAGTAGAAAATGCCTCCAGGTTTAAAGTGGAGTGTTTTCCTTTCTGATGGACAGTTGTAAATCCTCCCATTTTTCCAAGCTGTGTGGTTCACCTATGAGGAATGGGCTGATCCATGAGGTTTCCTTGAGCATGGATGCTCTAAGAGATATCAATAGCTTAGAGTAACTTGGAAATGCAATATTTCATTCTGTCCTGGTTAAATTAACCTTACATTGTCCTGTGAACTGGCATGACTACCTAGAGAAAATCTGAAGTGTACTATGTACATTCACACTGCAGGGTTGGGGGAAATGGTATCCAGGGCAGTATTTGTGCATTAAATATTTACTTTTCAGTTCAGGGTTGGTTGTGTCCCAGTCAAGTGCAAATTTGGTGATGGCAACTGGTGCTTGCACTTCTCTTTTTGGTGACCTTTTTAAATAATCAGAGAAATATTAAAGCTCCTGGAGTCAGTTATTGTGACATTAGTGGTAAGTTGAATTTTTGCATGCAGAAGACTTTATGAAACATCAGCTAAAAACTGTTCCTCTGCTTCCTAAGAATGGTGCAGTAAAGGAAAAGCTCTTTCACTCCTTGGGGGGAGTTTTTGAGCCTTCCCCTGCACCAGGAATTCACTGAGAGAAGAAGGTTGAGAAAAACAATGCAGAAACCTGAAAGTCACAGACATTCAGGTTCATCTGTTTGGTTCTGTTATGACAGAAATCATTACAAGTTTGATAGATTTATTTATAAAGACTTGCTTCAATATTTAAAGTACATCTATTCCAGCATTCCTCATTTCGAGCTCGGCTGTGGATCAAGATGAAAGAAAAATTAAATTGTATATTGAAGAGCTGTTAATTGAACTGCACTGCATTTAGCAAGGGAGCATCAGCTTCAGGCAGTCAATACTACAGAGAATTTTTAATGTACTGTATCACTAGATTGTCAGTTTGGATTGGAGTGCAAACAGACTGCTTGCACTGCTGAGAAAGCCCTGGAAACTTCTGAGTTGTTGAGTGGAGAAAATGTTATTTTGCTTTGATGTGTTGGGACAAAGTTGGTGGTGGAACCAGGAACAACGTTTTTTTAGGTGAATATTGTTTGAATATCTTTTCAGTGATAAATTCTGATTACTCTGTGTTCATTCTTTAAATGTGTAAAGATTGTGTACTGGTTTTTTTTTTTAATGAGAGCAAAACAAGTTCCACAGAATTCTTGAACTTGCATAAATGTTACTTTGCAATGTGAGCAGCTCTGAAAGTCTCATTTAAAAGTATTAGTTCTCTCCAGATATAATTCTAAAAAATAGCATATCAAAAAGCTTTAGAAATGCTTTAGAAAAATGTTATCTCCCTTTCCTAAGGCAGTGTTAATTTCTTTTGTAGTTAATCTTTTGCGCTGGAATTTAGTACATTTATAGTTAAAGATTCTTTTTAAAAGTGAAATTATTTAAGCACGTCTTCTGGGGTAACATGGTCTGTCTGGTGTTAAGGAGAAAATACTTTTTATTTCACTTTCTTCACTGATAAAAATGAAATAACTAGAGGCATTTGTAGAACCAGAACAGATTTAGGACTGTGCTGTTAGATTAAAGATGTCCTATTCCAAGACACAGCTTGTTCCAGCTGTCCCACTTTGGGATAAAATTCTTCCTTTTGGTGCTCCTGACAGGGCTTAAAGTCCACCTTCAAAAAACCAAAACGAGTCTCAAACTCGTTAATAAGTTTTAGATGTCAGTCTGTGGACTTTTCCATGACTGTCTTAGGTAAGAGGTAAACTTCAAAATGCCATTTATTGCTGGTGCATTGACTTGTCTTGGAGCAGAAAGATCTTTTGTAGAGGTTGGGTTTAGTCTGGTTCATCCTGGAACCTCTTTGGCATCTCAGGAGTGGCTTTTTTTGCCACCACTCCAATACTTTATGTAGTAGAAGAGAGTTTAATTCCAGTTGTTTGGAGGAAAAATCTAGATTGAAGGTGTGAATTTGATTTAAACAGTAACCTGTGAATATTTGAACTTTGTTTTTCAGAACCATTACAATTAGTGAAATACTACACTTAAAAGCTGTGTAGGAAAACCCTACTTTACATTAGAAGCTATAATTTTAATATCTAAAATGCTTTTATGCGAGTCAAGTAAAAATCATTGTGCTGTATGAATATTATTTTGAATATTTGCTTGAAACAGTAATTTCTAGCAACATATTCAGTGGTTTTGCTATACTTGTCTGTGTGAGACAGTGTTTGACAATGTGAATACATGCAATAATGTTCAAGAACCCTTTCCAGCACAGCCTCACAATCAGAGTAATTAAGAGAATTGTCTGAGGCCCTGGTAAATGCCATGAATCAGAGGCCAGGCTTGAAAAGATGCAGAAATAAACTAAAATTCTTCAATTTTATTTTTATGTAGGTACATCCTTTCTCTTCTGCACTTGTCTGATTCTGAGAACCATTGTAACAGATTTAGTGTGGGGCACATGGGTAAATCCATTAATGTAATGAAGATTTCCCAAAATAAAAAAAATGCAGTAGAGGTGACCAGCAACATCAGGTCTCCATAATGTGTTCAGGTTTTTTGTTGGAAGGATGGAAACTTCCTTTCTGTGAAGAAAAGTGAAGTTGGGTGACTTCCCTGTGACTCTAAGGTAGCTGAAATGTTAATAGGCTTCAAGAAGATGTACAAGCATGATTATTTTTTTTATTAGACTACCAGTTAATTTGTGCAAACTCCTCATCTCCAGGCAATCTGATTAAAAAAATTGTATGTTTCCTGTTTCTTTATGCACTGTGTAGCTGCATGAGGCAATATCTTTAAAATGTAAAAAAGCCTACAAAATGCACAGTCTGATAACAACAACAAATCTAATCTAAAGTGACAACTGGGAGACTTTCCCAGACGTTTTTCTCTTTAATGTAACATGACTTTAAATTGATGCAGCCCCACAGTGATTGAAAAACTCTCAGTGCTTGTCTCCCGTGATTACATTTCTGATCTGTACAACTTAATTTTTTAACTCAGGGAATCTCTTTTTGCCAAGGAACAGTTTGTGTCTGTTTTAGGAGGGGGAGTCTCCTGGATGCAAAAGCAAGGGAACTGTAATGCTGTGAAAAGTAATATTGCAGAGAGTGATCCTGGTCAGCAACAGCAGATTTTTCTCTGGGTGATCCAGAAGTCCTCTGGTGGGTAAAGCACTGTGTGGAGTGCTGGTTTATACTTACTTAGTGAATTTAGTGTTAAATTAACAGAATTAATATACTTCTTCCCTCTAAAAATACCTTTGTTAGACCATTTAAAATCTGCTTAAAGTTCTTTATATCTTTAAAATTGGTTCTTTTTTTTTTTTTTGAGTTTTATTGAAATAAAATATCTATTATGAACTACCTTAAGCAAACAAACATAAAACCCACTTAGGTTTCCTGAGATGCTTTACTGTGAAACAAGTCACTTCAAATTTAATAATGAACTGAAACAGTATGTGCCCTGCTTGGTATATAATATTTTATAGAGAGAAGATATGAAGGATAAAATTACAATTTTTTTATTGTTATTCCATGGTTATATCTGGAGCTGTGGCTGTAGGTTGATGTTTGAATTTCTTATAATTTAAGTAATTGATTGTGAATTTTAAATCAACAGATTCACTTACTAAGTGGGGAAAAAAGCTCCTTTAGCCAAGGATACTTTTTTATATTTTGCTCTCCCTCCAAGTCTCAGCCTCTGGGCTGGGACAGAGGAAGGCAAGGGAAATATTGGGGCTGGATCCCTCTGGATGGGATGGGAATGAGGCATTCACAGCTGGGAATGTGGGCAGGGAATGGTGTCTGGAGCTGAAAGGGGGGGAGGATGGTGGGGAAGGCAGTGAATATGAAAAGGACAGATTAGAAGGTCAAAACACTTACTTGACACCCTCAGTTTTTGCTTTGAATATAGTTGAAAAGCCAAGAATTGGTTTATATCTTCTGTAAATTGTTGAAAATTGTATTTTTTGATAACCCTCCTTTTATCCTAGTTCTCACTCAATATTTCTCTAGCACTGAAGTACATAAATTCTCATTTACCTTTTCATTTACCTTTAAAAATGTATAAGGTCTGAAGAATGATATATGTAAAGCAATACTTTATAATACTTAGAACTGCTCCTGGGCCTCCTTCTACATCTATGTGCAGGAAAAGTGGTCATGTGTAAGAAGAAGTGTCCTGTGGTCAGTTTTGTAATACCAATTCTAAAAATCTCTTTATTTATTTCCTTATTGCTTCTCTCAGAAGCAGAAAATGATGCCCATGGGTAGATGCAGTGGTTGGTTGATATCAGTTGGAAATAAAAAGAAATAAAAGCCTTTGAAATGTAGTAGCTGTGTTTTATATCAGTGATGCATCATCCTGGGTTCTACTTATGAGCTTGTGCCTGACTTATGCCAGGGTAGAGCAGCTGGAATTTCAGGAGACTCTGGATTTAATCCATAAAATGCTGAACAATATGCAGGACAGGTAAGAGGCACAACAATAATCTTTTGGAAGGGGACAGCACTGAGGTGAATATTGTAGTCCTTAGGAACATTTCAGCTGCCTTGATTAAAGCTCTGGAGGTGCTGGAGGAAAAAAAATGGAATAACACTTCTATTAGAATGTCAGATTTTTGGAACAGTGCAATGGAATGTAAATCAAGTTAAAATAGATGAGCAGTTTAAGATATCTCATATTATCTTTTCCATAGGCTCTAATAACCAAGCATTTTCCTTGAGGCTTTCATTGCTTGAACAAAAACCATATTATTTTGTCATCTACATCTTGGGGTGTCTCTGATGACCATGATGATGATTTCAATCTTGGTTTCAAATCCTTCCTCTAGTTTAGTTTGCATAACCTGCTTGTAAAAGTATTATTTCACAGCACATCTAAATTTAATTATTCGCTCAGAGCCAGCAGGACCGTGGTTATTTTGCCAAAATGGTCAAGTCATTGGCCAAAATAAACATGAATCCAGGGATTTCCTGACAGACACCCCCAAATGCCTGGAAATTATAGCCATGCAAACATATCAGAATGCACATCTGTGTTCTAAACTGGTCAGGCTACTTGGTCTGTTTAGTTGTATAAATGTAGTGTCTCTAAGTCTTAAGAAATTTGTTACCAGAAAAGGTCAAATCTTGTGTGTAAGAATATAGTAAAAACTTTGCCATCTTGAGAAGGTTTTTTCAGGATCATGACTTTTTTTTTTTTCCCCAGAGAAAGTAAATATGTTCCATTGTATTTAATTTGTTTGAGAAATTAAACAATTCAGCATTTAATTGACTTTTTTCTCTGTGACTTCTGCTTTATTTAAGCATAACCTGTTCCCTTCATGTTGCCAGTTTGTTAAAGGGCCATTCTGGTGTAGAAAAAACTGGAAAATCAACATTGCATTTCAAGTAGTTGAGCCTTGTCCTTGGCCTCTGATTGTGATCACATCCAGTTCAGTTATTCAGCCACTGCCTTGGAGTCAAGAAGTCTTATATGAAATTAGAAGACATTTCTTTTCCTTCCAATAGCCAACAACACTGGAATTACTTACAATTTTTCTTACATTCTCTTCCCATGCCAACTTCCAGGGAAGGGATATGGTCAGGGAATAGGAATAATTGTGATTTTTTCCCCACACACTTAAAAAGAACACTTTTAGCAGAGCTATTTTTGGTGGTGAGCTGGTGCAGCCTCTTGTGCTTCCTCCATCCTTTCTCTCCTCCTGTATCCAGCAGCCCCTGGATACCAAACCTAACCCATCTTTCCCAAGGTGACTGTGGGTTTATGTGCATTTGCCCTCCAGGATATTTTTAATTAGATATAAAGAAATGAATACATTACTTGAAATTATTTTGATGAAAGAATTCTTGTGCTGTCATTAACAATGAGTTAAATGAGCTAAAACTTCCCTCTAGTTCCCTATCTTTTGATGAGGAAACAAAGCAGTTCTTTGCATGATTAAGGTTGGTGGCATCATGCCTGAAATGAGAAGCCATCATATATTTTTTATAATTTGTGTACTTTTTTTTTTAACTCCTGCATGACCACTCTGCTTTTTGTGCCTATTTTTACAGCTGGTTTTGTTCTGTTTTCCTTTGATTTCAGAACCTGACATCATAACTTTATATCTATGTTTTTATTTTTCCTTTACTGCCAAGGAGGTTGTTTGATTCTTTAGGCACCTCAAAGAGAATTGGCCTTGAGAATTCCCGAGGCTCTCTGGAAACTTCAGATCTGGTTGGTTTTAGACCCATTAGACTGAATGTGAATTTTTGATAGTTAGTGATGATTAAACCTTAGCAAGGTATGTGAAAACATGGAAAAACCTCAGGGCAACATGTTAATCCTTTCAGTCATTTGAAGTGTGCCAGGAGTTCAGAAAGCTGATTTCCAGTAGCAGTTTTACAGTATTTTACTGACTTTACTGAGAGAAACTACCAGATTTATTTACTCTTTGAGAAAGGTGGTTATTCCAGTAAAATAAGAAAGGGATTAAATTTTGTTGTTGATAGAGCTCTTGGCTGAATCTCAGAGTATATTATTGTGTAACAGCATGGTTTGGGTTATTTTGTTCAGTGTTTCTAATTGTTCTTATTACATACCTGCTCTTTAGGCAGAAGAGCTGCCCATGCCAAGAGTCAGCTGCCAAAAATGTTACCAGATAGTCTTTGATATCCTGAGACTTTTAAAAAGAAAGATGGAATAATTTGCCTTAGGGATCTTGATTCATGTCAGTTCTAACCTCTGAAAAATCATGAAATATCACAAGAAGCAGAGTTTTCTCAGAAAAGTTGCAGATGCATTTTTACATCCATCGTTTCTGTGAATGGAAAGTCAGTGGAAATTCCTGTATCTTGGAGCACTGGACCCTCTGTGGGTCATTTTAAATGGCTGTTTTGGAACATGCAGAACAACTGAGGTGGAATATCTGGGATCAGTGGGTTGTTGACATGGGATATTTTCCCATTGGCTTTAATTCAACCTCAAGCACAATCAAAGGCAGCATAATTGGCTTGAAGTGCGGGTCTGAAGATGGCAGGTTATTTAAAATACTGGGTAATGCAAACTGGAACAGTAATACCTTAAGAGCAGCAAAGGTGCATATTCTGCTAAATAAACTTCAGTAATTACTTTAGGGGGTTTTCCTGTGCAACATTGTAATTTTTCTAGTTTATATTCTTCACAGACTGCTGACCACAGTGACAGTTTTGCTGTTCTTGTATAAAATAACTCACACACGTGTGCACCTGGTCTTCATTACTGTTACACTGCATGGATGGGAATGGCAGAATGGGAAATTTTCTTTTCTCGTTTCTGCTGATGACACTTTGTTTCAGGTACAGCACTTTGCAAACACGTTGTTCATTAAGTGTCAGTACCCATTAAGCAGCACTAACAGGCAAAAGGACTGTACAAAACATTGGCATGATCTTCTTAACAGGAAAGTATTTACTATAAAAGGCTGAAAACCCCCCAACGACGCTGCTTTAACTTTTTTGATCTGTCAACAATATGAACGTTCTTGTTTTACCTTACTAAGGCAAATGTATTTGCAACAACAAAGCATAAATATGCAAAAAACCCTTTGAAAAAGAATATCCACCTCTATAAGGTACTGACTAAACAGAACAGGAGCACTGAAAACTCCAGTTCTAAAAAGTCAGCCTTGAAAGTATAATTAGTTACGGCGATTGATGTTTTTAATTTTAATTTTTTACTTTTTAATTTAAAAAAAAAAATTAAAAAAAATTTTAATTTTTGGCCGAGTTCACTCGCTTGTTGTATATCTGCAAATCTTGATTTTGGTTTTCTTGCAGAGATTTTCACTAGAAATGTGGGATTCTGAGAAGTGACTTCCAAGCCTACGAGTTACCAATGCATTGCTGGACCAAAGTGGGGAGGTTTCCTGGCTGGGTGAAGGCAGGGAAATGTGTCTCCAAAGGGATGGCCGGGTGTGGATGGGCAGGAATCTGTCCTGGCAGAGGGGATGATTGTGCCAAGCACAAGTTGGCAGAGTTTGGAGCTCTCAAAGAGTGGCAGGTTCCTCCTCTGGTGGTGCAGAGGGAGTGATGTGCTCCAGCCAGGATTTCTGTGCCACCACGAGATGTCACTCTTTGGTCAGAAAAAAGTCCATGCCATGGCATGAATATCTGGAAAATAAATTATAGAGCCCTAAAGGGGCAAAATGTAGGATTTTAAGGGTGGAAATTCTTGAAGGTCTTGGGTTGGCACAATGTGGAGACATTAACATCACTATTTCCACTTTTGGGGGTGGTCTGGTTTTTCAAGCTGGAAGGACTGTAACAGGATTTAATTCGTTTATAGGTCAGCAAACGTTTTGGCTTGCAATGTGATGGATAAATCTTTGTTGTAATGTGATTTAGAAAATTAGAAGATACCTAAATATGTGTCGTGGAGCTTTGTGGAGGGTGCAGAACTCCCCAAAGTGTGTCAGTCACACTCACTGACATGGAGCAATAGTGACATCCTGTGGGAAAGGCTTAGAAAGGAGACAAACAAATGCAGGGCCTGGTCAGATTTGTCCATGTCATTTTTTTTTTCTATTTTGGAGCCAGTGTCTCTAAAGTAAATTAATATCCATTGTGATTATCTGTGCTTTAATTTATACAGTTTGGGGATATTGAATTATTGATTTGCTTTACAGGAGTGCTCATGTTTTACTTTGATCAGAACAGAATTTTAGGAATATTAATACTGTTTTATGATTATATGGTTTCCCAATGTGCTAGGACATTTTACATGTGTGTTTTCCTCAAAAATCAAAGATAACACTTAGGTTTATTATATCTTTAGATGGGCTCCAAATGACTTATTTAAATTGTTTTAAAGATTATTGTTTAAATCAAAAGCCATGAGAAAAATCTTTACTCTTATTTAAAAAAAAAAAAGCATAATTTAACTTAATAAAAATGTGGGGTCCAAAACACCTTAAAATCTGTTCTGATAACAAAAGTAGATATATATATGTATATACATATATATATGGGTGTATATATATGTCTATATATATATATATATATAGCTAGAGATTCTGGTATTTCAAGTTACATGTAGAATTATATAACAAGATTGCAACAGAAATTAAAGGAATTGGAATGATGAGACTTTGGCTACTGAGTAATCCAGGTGCTTCTCATTTCATCCCTTAATCTTCATTAGCCTTTTTTTTAAAGCATGGATTAAAAGACTCTCTGATAGTTTTAAAAAGAGAAGTCTTTACACCTTGTATTGCAATTCACTGTATGTCTTGCAAGAAGAAATATAAAACTCATATTTCTGTAGGGGTTTTTTTTACTGGTTTTAAAAATAGAGATGGATAAAATTGCAGCAGTGTCCCCATGTGACAGGATTATTTGCACATCTGTCTGAGGTGGTTTTCAGCATCCTTCACTGTGCTTGTGAAAAAGGGCCACAGCATCAGTGGTGCCTTGCAAGATTAACTTTGTATTGGTAGTCGTTAAACAGTGGGAATTTTTACAAATTGGCAGTTTGGGATGCAGAGGAAAAAAGAAAAAAAAAGGGAAATATTGAGCAGGAGTGTTGTAGGAGTTGGTTGCACACAGAACATCCAGAACAGACTCAGGCTACTGGCAACAAGTGTGATGGAACAGTTGGTGAACAGACTCGTAATAAAGAGCTGTCAGTGTGTAAACTGCCATCTCTGAGGCCCCAAATTGTATTAATCCAGGATTAACAAAGAAGTTAAAGTAGAGAGACCACTGTGCTTCAAAGCAAGCTGCTTTATTACTGCTTTTTATTTTTATAACTTTATTATTACTTTATTATTTAATTATTTATTTTTATTATTTATTATTATTACTTTATTATTTTTATTTTAATTGCTGCACATTATTACTGCTGCAATAATTCCTGAAGGAAAGTACCCTTTATGTTGGAACTGAGGAGTATGTGAGACCACGTGGTCAGGGTGCCCTTCCTGACACTTGGTGTGACACCCACAAAAACGATTTAAACCCAATCTACTAAATGTAGTTTTAGCCATTTTTATAGGGCAGTTTAAACATGTCATTAACTTCGAAGAGGTGAGGGGAGGATTCTTTGCACAGGCATGTAAAGGACTATAAAAGTGATTGGCAAGCTGGAATGAAATTTGCAATATTTTTGTGTAATCACCGTTAATTTGGTTTTGCAAACCCGTTCCTGGCACATATCTGTGGGAAGCAGATGGCCAAGTTGTGTTGACTGGAAGCAGATTTTCAGATGTTTTTTACAGAAGCTCTCTGTAATTCATTTGCTGGCAGATTAGGAGTTACTCATGAGATGTGTTTTGTTTTCTCCTCTGTTTGAAGAAGTACACTGTGTTGTGCAGCTGCACTTAAGTTTTTGAATCTGCAAATCACATCAGTTGTGGTGAGAATCTCTTTGTGAGTATAGAAATATTCGAGAAAGAGTTGAAAATTGAGAATGAGTAGCAGTAATGAGTCAAATCCTAAAGCTTCTGCTCAGATTTATGGAACATTTTTATTGAATTTTCTGTTCCAGTTGATAGAATTTCACTCTTAAGACTTAAACTATTTTAACGGAATAAATGTGATTTTTTTCATTGTGCAACTCTGATCTCATGCCTCTTGTTGTTCTGGATTATGTGATCAGGGTGCTGCTTCTTTCATCTATAAAATCAGTTCAAATTAACCTTATCAGTCAGACTTGTATTTGAACATTTCTGCACAAGGAAATAGCAAAGATGAAACTTTTTTGTACATCGTGGCTGCTGAAGTTTACATGGATTGAAGAGGATTAGGTCACATTAATGAAAGGAAATGTAATAAAAAACCTGTTAGACACCAGGTATTATCTCTGACTCTGGATGTCCTGAGCCTAAAACATGTTTGAGAGCAGCAGAGTATCCCAAGGCAGTGTCATATTTTTGTATTCTTCCTTAGGCATTAAACTCTGCTTCTGTGAATATATGGGTATAGTCTTTAATTATAGATGATATATTTATTTTTGCCTCAGGATCTCTGTCATAGCTTGTGCAGGCAGGATGTGGAAATGTGAGGGACATCCTGGCAGTGTGTGGTGTGGCAGGGAAGGAGCAGGAGGACTGTGAGGTCCAGGGAATGCTTCTCTTACTCCCACTTGAACATCTAAATTGTGCTTTAATGCAAACAAGTTTTCTCCTTCCCCTGTGACATCAATCTGCAAAGATGTCATTAAGAGAGTTGGTTTTCTTTTGGAGAATCACAGAATGTTTTGAGTCTGTTTCTGATCCAAAGTTTTAATAGCATTTAAAAGAAAAACCTTAAAAGAAAACGTTTGTTTAAAGCAAATTTAATTTCTGTTTTCTTTGTGGTTCTTTCCTTCTTAGAGGATTGTGGGATTATGTGGGCCAGGAAATATTCTTCCTGTCTTGTCAGAAACCTGTCAAATCTTCATAATAACATACTAAGCACTTTAAATAATGGTAGTATTTAGCAGAAAATGTGTCAACCTGTCTTTATAGTGCAGTAGTGGATGTGCTATAACAAGTATAAGGACCCAGAGAAGAAAGTAGTTTTAAAAAAGAAAACATACAAAGCCAAAAAACCCTTCTCATCCTGTGAATACTAATGAACTGACTGCTTTTTGTGGTGAAAGACATTAGTGTCTGCTGGAGTTAGAAGGGTGGCCCAATAATTGCTTTGACTTCAGTGATGAAAATCTGATACCTCCTTGTGGCTGGAGAGGTGGGAGATGGATGGGACCCACTTCTTTTCCAAGGTATTCAGGGCTTCAGTATATTTAGCTTGTGTCTGTAAAGTACTTTTAGCTTTATTGTAGTTGACATTATTCATTTAGAGGTTAACTTCAGTTTTATTGGATTATTTGTTATGAAAGATGACCCCAGATTTCCAAACTTCATAAAGTATGATTTTGTATACTGTTCCCAGCAGCTGCTTAAATTAAAAGCTGATGAGGTTTTGGAGATCTAAGTTAAACATTTTTTGCATTATTTTTAACTTAATTGGAAGTTGATATACTGTCTTTTTGACCTGGTTGCTGCAGAATGCTGCATTCTTTGGCAAATATTAACCACTGTGTGTGGTCTGCATAGATATTCAGCTGACATGAACCCAGCTCTGCTGAAAGCTATCTCTTTCCACACATTTCCTAAGCTATAATGAACATTTTTATTAGTGTTTTCTCAAAACACCACAAAGCTCCAGCAAAAATAGAGCACAAATCCATTTGTACACAAAGCATTTTGCATGAAATGTTCCTTTGAATCCTGTTCTTTATTGTAATGAACATTGTATTGTTCATTTTCAAAGCAAAAGATTCTAAACTTTTAAAGCCATTTAGTTCATTTGTTTGAGGTGCTGTTTATCCAAACCTTTTTTTTTTGCTGTGGTATCAGTAAAATCATAGAATCTTTACAAATGTGTTATTTTTATCGTATAAAATTTTTCTGTGGGACATGCTGGTTTTTTTTTCTTTTCAGAAATCACAATTCAATCTCCAAAGTCATTGTCTGGATCAGGAATTGCAGGATGTGCTGAGCACCAAGGTTAATGGTTCTAATGGAGATAATTCTTTAGGTGAATACCTTTGGAAAGGGTTGACTTAGGGGAGAATATTTTATTGATACTACCCACATGAACTAGGGCAATCTGGGTAGTTGCAATATTAGTAAGAATTCTACATGGTCCTATTTATGACTTTTTAAAGAGGATGGGTTTGGATTTTAAGTGTACAAAGGCTCTTGATGTTGCTTATGTTTTCAATGGGAGTGCAGACAAATTGTTTTTTAGTGTCTTGTGTGTCATCATCTCCAAGCAAATGGGTTTCAGAAACCTTAATTTCATAATTTGTTTCAAAGTTGTAGCTGTAGATCAAGTTTAATAAACATACTGCTCATTTGAAATGTTCTCTAAAATTTTTTTATTACCTGCTAGCCTCGAAATGTATTTTTTTTTATTATAGGTATCTTCCTCCCCACCTTTTAATTCATCATCTCTTTAGCCTGAGCCATAAAGGCTTCCTATAGATAACAGCAAAATATAAGATGCCTGATAATACATGTTACATTGCAGATTAAAATCTGCCCTTCAAGGCAAAATAGCCTCACCCTGGTGTTGCAAATTGCTCCATTCCTTGGAGACACAGTGCAAAATGCACTGCAGCCATGGCCTCACTCTTGTCTCCATCTGATCCATCCTACCAGGGTGGTTTTTGTCTCAAAAGTGCTTCCTGACACAGCTCATCTTTATCTCCTGTGGATTTTTTAGGCAAATATTTCTCATTTGCCTTTCCCCCTGTCCCGTGTCTGGCACAGTGAATCCTGCTGGAGTGGAAACCCACGGGCACATTAAAGTAGACAATGATAAATGAAAGGAGGAACAAGGGGATTTTCGTGTTAAAATACCCTAAATCACTGCCAACAAAATCCACAGTAGAATTTGAGTTCTTAAATCCTTCCAGTGATTGCCAAAGAGGCACAGGCTGCCCCCAAAAAGTGGGGGGACCATCCCTGGGGCTCTTCAGGGTGAGGTGGGACAGGGTTTGGAGCCTCATCTAGTGAAGGTGTGGGCAGGGAATTGGAACCACCTTGATTTTTCAGGTCCTTTCTGACCCAAACCACTCAATATTTCTAGGACTGGGCACTCAGTAGCTTTGGAAATCTGCAATTTTAGAAATATTTGTGTTGGACACCAGGCACAGATTTTTTGTGTTGTTGCAGATCTTTTGGCCACGTTGTTTTTCAAGGTGTGAAGAATCACAGAGTCTTTGGAGTCCCAGTCTGAGTTCTGGGTAAATGCTGGGAGTGCAGGGCTTTTCCTCCAAGGAAATCAGCTTGGGAGGCTCAGTGACAGAAGAGGGACCTAAAGAGGTGTTCAAATAAAGAGAATGAATAGGAAACTTGAAAGAGAAGAGGTTGACATGAAAGAGGACAGAAGGTTAAGCATGGGAAAGCAAAAAAACCCAGCATAGAATAGGAAAAATACCTTTCTTTGCATTTGCAGTGTATTACAAGCAAGACTAGAGCAGAAATGGCAGGAATGGAAAGACTTTCAGTTTTTCCATGTGTAAAGAAAACTTGGATGTGCCAGTTGAGAATTCATTTTTCTTGCTCTTGGTTCTCCAACCTTTCCTTGAGAGGGAAAAAAAAAGTTGACATCTCCCCATCCCTTTCTCTCACAATCACATTGGTTTTGGTTTCTGTTGTTTACCTCATTTCCAGAATTGTAAATAGGAATTAAATTTTTTAGCCTAAATTTTTAATAATTAAAATATTTTAGCCTTATTAATTTTTTTAATTAAAATGTAATTTAAATGTAATTAAATTTTGATTAAATTTTTTAGCCCTTGCTCCAATGTATTCAGGGACCAGTGACTTGTCTGGTGCATTCTGCCACTGGGATAATGTATTGCAGGAACACCTGTCAATATTAGCAATTATTTTTTTGTATCCTGTTTCCTTGTGTTAACAAGATAATAGTTGCAATTTAATTTTATTTTCTTATTGGACAATTCTGTTTGCTTACAGACTTTTTTAACTAATCCTTCTGCTGCATCAAATATTCCTAATATCTTCCACTACTGAAGTTTGAAGTTGAGATGTTATGAATGCTAAAAAGAAAGGTGGAGGATTTGGGAAACTTTCTTTTAATGATATGTAAATATGTCAAATTTAACCTGTCACGTTTTCTTAGAATGGGAGTGTTTCTAGTGGCTGAATCAGAGGAGAAATCCAAACTCATAAAATATGAGATGGTGCTTTGTGAAATGACACTTTTGTGATGCTGAAATCAGTGGGAGTTTGGCAGTGATTTTAGTACAAACAGAATTGGGATCTCTAAGAGTTATGCACAGTTCTTTTAAATATCCTTTTCTGTTTGTAATGTTAAATAAAAAAGGAAAACTCTTTGAATCCACGTGAAGAATTTGGCACTTCATGGTGGAATGTTCACTGCTTTAGCTCATTCCAAAAACCCCAGCACCCCAAAAATCCCTTGAAGAGGGTGGCCTGCAAGTGATATCTCATTTAATCTCTGATATTTACAGAAAGAAGAGCATATCTCCTAACTTCTGTACCAAATTTCAGGTGCTGAGGGTTAGGGAGGTACAGATGTACCTGACAGTGGCTGCTGTTTTTATCTGCTTTCTATTCTTAAAGCATATACAGGGTTGCAGCCTACACATGTTTGTCAGGGTGATTAATGGCTTGTATCCATACATTAGAACTGAGAGTATTAAGATTTATACCTTTTTGTTTTGAAAAGCAACAGCAAGCCCATAAATGCATGCTAAATGTACTCCATCTGATGAGCAGTGGACATTTACAGTAAATGACTAGAGCCATTTAGAGGTTCTTTTTTAAGCTGTTAAATATACTTTAAAATGCCATAAGATGTCATGAGTTGTGCATGTAAAGCTGATGTTTTATCACACACTTTGATAACAGAATAGATATTGACTTTGGTCCTGTTTCTTTGCTTTCTAAGCTGATGAAAGTATTACAAGTGAGAGGTCAGGGTAGAAAAATATGTGTAGTGAGGGTCCCAAATTTGTCATGGGGTGTATTCACATGGTTTGTTCCAAGTGCCATAAGGGTGTCTGGCAGGTGAGACAGTTTGCTCTGAGTTAAATGGGATTTACAACACCTAAATCAGGGGCTGAGAGTTGTCTGCAGCCTTCTAATGAAGAGACAGCATGGAAGAAGTTTATATAGCTTTTTTCCTCCCTTATTTAGAAGGTGTTAGATATATCCCAGGAATAGAAATAGAAATATTAGAAATATTCCAGCTCTGGATCCTTCAGTAACTTATCCCAGAGAGCACTTCCAGGTCTGCCACTGATCAAACAGCTGGATGGGGCTGAGCCTGAGCACTGGCTTATCTCCCTCTGGGTACCTGTGCCATCCTCCTTACACCTATTCCTGCCTCTTGGGAGTTCTCTTGGTACTGACATATTCCAGGATTTTTTTCCCCAATCTGTTGTGTAACAATGGTGAGAAAACTCTTGTCCATTAGGAGTGGATTTGAGTTGCAGCCCTGGCTTTGAGTTACATCACAGTGACTCCAGCAGTGCAAAGTTGTGTTCAAAGCTCTACCCAGGCCCTAAAAGTGCAGTTTGTAAAACATTAATGGGTTCAATGCACGTGAATATGTTGTGTTTGAGGAGGAAACTGATCAAACACAGTTATAACTGCTAGAGAAAATTGGTTTTGAACCCCCAGGATTTAATTTCTGGGGTAGATACAAACTTGTTTGTAAAAAAATACTTGAGGAAGACATGGAAGATTTTATTCGCTCTCTGTCTTACTCAGCCAAATAATACTGTTTATTTCAATAAAATAAACGTACTGTTTATTTTAAAATAAATAAAATAATACTGTTTATTAAAAATACTTTTTATTTCAATTGAAATCATAGATTACTTCAGCAAGCTCAGGCAATGAGCTTTATTAATAAATAAATTTAAATATATTAATTTAACTAAATTTATTAATAAACATATGCTTTATTTTTTGTCTTGTATGACTTTGTGAAAAACCTTCAAACAAAACCTCTTTCCAAGAAGTTTGTTTAAAGATTTGTTGTTTTGATAATATATTTTTATCCACCAATACTATCAATGGATTTATTGTATCTAAACTATCAGAGAACGAGCTGTGTAAGAATCTTTTAATGATACAAGGAGGCATTGAGTGACAACAGACTTTTTGAGCATCTCTGAACAGGACAAATTGCCAACATTTTGCATTTCTGGAAGGAGAATCTGCTTAAGGCCCAGTGGGGTTAAAAACATTGTTTACTCTGCTCTTGACTCCTGCAATATAACAATAAAATGTGATTAAAATTTAAGTAGTCATGAGAGATTTTTGCTAGAAGGTGTTTCTTGAATGTGCATTAAAACTGGATCATTGCATAATACTGTTGTGGTAAGTATTGCTCTATTACCTTGTTCAGCAACCAACAGAAATAAGAACAGTAATTTTGTGATAAGTGGTCTTGTCTAAATGTGCTGAGTTCAAAAATTGTTCAGCATTAAGGTTGTGTTAATTGCTTCCTCTGTAGGTTGTGTTAATAATAGAGATATTAATAGATCTCTATTTTGAAGTAGTTAATGTAACACAAAAATCTTCTGCAAGACAAAATTTGATAGTTCTTCACATCAGAAAGCATTTTCAGCTTCTGGTTAATGATTTCAGTAGATTTCACAAGGAAAGCAAGAGAGATGCAGTCTTTTTTCAGTGTCTTTGCTTTCATCATGGAAAGAAATAGATCTATATTTTAGAGTTGGCACCTGCTGATATGATCTAGATGTTCTTTGTATTAAAGTTTTTTTACTGTATCAAGAATACAAATGCTTTTGAAACTGTACTGCTGTAAATATTCTGTTCAATACAATTGAAAGCAGATTAAATTTGCTTTTCTTTTATAATAAGTACTGTCATCCTGTATCTTTGTACTATTCTAACGAAGAAATTGTCATCTTAATTTACAGTAAGGTGATACAGTATCATCCCTGCTGTCACATAAAGAGATTTTTGACAGTAAGTGATAGCTATGAATTCATATAACAGTTGGTACAATGAATATATGTCCAGTAAAATTAAAAGTTTAAATTGTGAAAAAAACCAAGAGGAGAAAGTATTTCAAGGATGGCATATTTCCAAAGCTAAACCAACCCTGTCCATGGCTCCAGCATGTCCAGGAGCTGTTGTGGCTCCAGATTCCACTACTGAGCTTTTCTTAAGCTCTGTTTGTGCTACAAAGAGTGAGTGGTTGCAATGGGGACCAACTTGAGCTGGTTTTAAATTGTCATTTATTCCTAGAAGTGTGGGGTCTAGAGGAGGTTGTAGAACATTGCTGTGCTCAGACTGTAGTTACTGCTTGGAAAACTGGGTTAAGGGAGGCTCAGGCTGTAGGAACTCAAAGAACAGAGATGACATTTTATTTTTTTTGTATCATCTTTTTATCAGTGGCTGGGCTGCTTTATTTGCTTTCTGAAATCTAGAAACACTTGAGGTGCCAAGGGGGGATTTTTCTGGGCTCTGTTGAGCAGAAAGGCACAGGCAGCACCAGTGCCACGTGTGGTACCAGTTACTCCCACATCCACTTCCAAGAGCTCAGGGAACTCTGCCCAGAGGGTGATGCTGTGCCCTGGACATCTCCAGCCCTGACAGAAAGCTGAGAACTTGTGTTGCTGCTCTTTGCAGGCCCACAGTAAAGGTTGGGAAAGAATATTATCTTTTACCTATACTTTAAATTTTTTTTCCACTCCTACATTAGTGAAACTTGAGCAGGAGAGTGGAGGGATCACCTGGTGTGGAGTGAGCAGCACTGAGTGCTTGGAGAGATCCCTGGGAGTTGTGCAGCTTATAAAAGCCCCCTTGGGCAGAGAAATGAGCACAGATCCCTTATTTCCCAAGTATTTTAAGCCTGGTTTAGGGATGAGATTAGCTCATTAAAATGTTATAATATAGTAATACCCAGCTGCTGACTTTAAGTGAGGCTTAACTGTGCATTGTTTAGTCCTCAGAGGACACAGCCTTACCCACCTCTAGACTCTCCCACCTCCAGCCCTGGGACCTGCCCTCACAGCTCAGGGCTTGGGAAGGTGGTTCTTGCCTTCCAGGACATTCAGGGCTGCAATTATCTGGGAATTCATCAAATTCTCTTGTGTAGGTGCTGTGAAATTGGAGCATTATGGGCTCAAATGATAATGCACATTCCTAAACCTCAGTTCACAGCAGCATCTCTGCTCTGATCACAATGTATATTCAGTTAAAAGTGGAACAGAGCAGAATTAATTAAGCATCACTTAATATCAGCTGCTGGCCTGTATGGCTCCATCTGCATGTTCATGCTCTATTTTTCCACATTTTCTTTTGGACAAGAAAAGAAAAGATGGGGTGGGAGAGAATAAATAAGCAAAGGCATCCTTTGCAATACTTCCTGCTAACTTCTGGTTCTTGGAAGGGCTGCTTTCACCTTTGGAACTGAACAGTGGAAGGGAGTGGGATGGCCTTATCTGCTCACACCACTTTGCTTTATGGTCTTTTGGAAGAGGTTCCTCCTCACCGTGTTTACTGCTTTGTAAAGTAAATCTTTGATTTACTGTAACAGTCACAGTCTGTTAAATAACTGTTTTCTTCATGTTAAAAAAGCACTTCATGTTCTCTCTCCCCAGGTGTCCCCAGCCCCAAAAATGTGAATCCTTTGTGTTTGAATCTGCTTTTTCACTGCTTTTTGACAGTTTATTATATATTTTTCCATTGTTAGGAAGATGATTTAAACTACAAACAGATCACACTTAAGCAACGCTTTCTAAACTGATCATGTTTTACTTCCTTAGTTTGATCTCATTATAATGTTCTTCCTGTAATAATAATTAACTCTTACTATGTTAATTATTTCTTGTATTTAAAAAGCTTTCTGAACCAAGGCTCAATCATCTCTGTATGAGATGAACATTAGTTCTTTGAAAGACTCAGTACCAAATGTGATCTGTTAAGAGTTGGACATTGCAAGGACATCAGGCTGAGGAAAGAGAATTTCTGACTTCAGAAAAATCACTGAAACCACCAGGAGAAGCTTTTTTGAGCTCCTGTTCCAAGACTCACATGTCAGTGCCTGCTTTGCCAGATACACCAAACCAGTGGAGACTGGACCAGGTCAAACTGGTATTGAGTTCACATCTCACAACTTCTCAGCATCTAAACCAGCCTTTCCATGGCACTTTGAGTCAAACTGAAGAATTATATTGAAATGATATTTTGTTGCCAAGTTAAGATACTGCACACTTAATGTTTTTTATGAATCTGTTTACAGGTTTATTTGAAATAAGGGAAATCTGGTTTAGTTTCTCTATCTGTCTGATGTCCACTATAAAAAGTGTGTCCTTTGAGCTACTTTAAAGAGAAGGTGGGTTGTCAAAACTAGAATTTGTTCTCTCGTGCTCTGCAAAGATTTTGCAGGAAAAAAGTTTGATCTGAAAGAAGTCTCCCTTAAACAACCACCAGAGACAACAAGAAGAAAATTCTGAATGTCTGCTGATGTTTTAGCAGTTTTTATTTTTTTACCATAATTTATCATAATACAAACACACCTTCTTCAAATGGTTCTGTTACATGTATGTTGAATATCTACAACTCAGATGGATCTAATTGCTCGTGATAAAATCTCAAGCAAAATTAAGATATGATTGTACTGTAAAATGGCCTAGAACAGCATTAGTTTGAAATATTCATTAACTTAAGATAAAAGAGAAAACAGCCACTTCCCTGAGGACACACAGTTATTTTATTCTGCATTAGTTTCACTGATGGCACATTGTTAAACACAACGAGTTATAAGAAATCATGAAGAAATCTGTATTTTAGCCCCTGTTTTACAGTCGTGCAACGTGGAGATGTTTAACATGAAGATGCTCCATTCGCAGATAGAACAGCTTTATTTAAAATTGATTAGGAGCAATTCACAGCAGCCTGCCAAATTGCTAATGGAAGCCATTTGAATCAATTCTCTCATATAATTTAAATGCCATTTCACTACATATAGTTTAACCAGGAAAGAATCCCAGCTTGCAGCCGGTAAAATTAATTATTTATTATTCTTTTCATAAATATTTTCTTGGTCCGAAAAAATAAAAAATCAAACCCAAATAAATGCTTATATGCTGAAACCTTTTGAGTGTTTGCACACCTCAAATGGCTAATTTGAGAAATGCCGTGGTGTTATTTTTACTTACATGTGTCAAACCCCATTTTTATCTACACGTCAGGTGTTTTTCTTACCTGATAGCTTTTTGTGGAGTGTGCATTTAAGGCTAAATTACAAATTGGATTCTGCTGCTAACTGAGGGGCCTATTCAGCAAAAATTATATATAGGCTTTTCTCAGAAGGTCGTGGAATCCATCCTTGCTGGGGTGATGAAGCAGGGAACTCCTTTTGGCTCCAGCATCACTCGTGTCCAGCCCTGCTGTGCCATTCCAGGGGGGATTCACTGGGTGAGCTCTGGTGTTCACTGCACACCCTCATCCATCACCCAAAGATCATCCTGGCCACGGGTTCATTTTATTGTTATTTGCTTGAAAAATCAATTAAATTAAACTTGAGAACTAATGGTGTATTGCCCCAGTTTAAAAATAAACCTTCTGGGGTCTGGCTGCTGTTGGCTGAGATTCTGCCCAGTCAGCACTGGGGAGGAAGAATATCTTTTAATTTTGTGCTTTGCCCACTCATCTCTTGCACTGCCAATTGCAACCACTGCAGTGCCAAGCAAGTGAAAATATAGATTGCATGAAAATATAGAGCAAAATATAGAGTTGATGGTGCAGCAGCAGGGGAAGTGCATTACAGGGGCTGCTGCTCTTCAGAGGGAAATAGCATATTGAAATCCTTTCTGCTTGTCCTTCACTGCTGTCCCTTGAGAACCCAAGAATAAACACTGGTGTGTCTTTTTTTTTTCCCTCCCTCGATATAAAAAGCATATTTCAATGTCCTTTGCTCACATATGGTGATGGGTATTGTAAAGGTTCAGATATGTCTGAAAATTAATTAACCCTCAGCGGGTCTTTCTCTGCTGGAGTTGATATGTAAGTTGACCTCAAAGTGTAGTAATAATATTTAAAATAAATATTTTAAATTATATTTAAAATAAAGATATTTAGCAGGCTTTCTCCACACCTTCCTGGCTAAGTATGGTGGCCATATGACTGGGCTGGTTGTGCACCTGAAGGCTCTTTGCCTGCAAAATATGTGTATTAAGTCAAGAAAGGTCAGCCTGCAATAAGGGTATTGAAGAAAAAAATCTTCAGCTGCATTGGCCCACTTGCTGCTTAAACAGGTATTAGATTTTCAAGGCCTTATAAATTGTTTGGGACTGTGAAATTTTATGAGTAAAAAAGGTAGAGGAAAACTCATAAAGCAGTTTATTGAAAATATGGGAGAATTCTTAGTTCTGAATGCAAGCTAAAGGACTTAAATATCAGATATTCTAAAATAGAGGAGTTGGCTAATAATGTGAAATTATTTGATTGCAATTTTTTTTTTTTTATGATTTCTGCCCCCATTTCCTCCTCCTCCTCCCTCCACCCCCCAAAGAGAATTACTGCACATACAACATTAAAGAGAGGAAAGACAAGTGGTCATAAGGAAGGTGACCTTGAGGCACCAAAAGAAGGTCAGACAATTTGGAAGGTAGGAATTTTGAACAGGTATTGAGCTCTTGTAGAGGGGACTTTCTCCTCCCTCAGACAAAACCAACAGTTTAAGGGGATTGTAACATATTTCCCTTTCTTCTTTGAGACTGTGATAGTTTTGTAAAAAAAATAGTTCCTTAACTGTATCCACTGGCATTTTAGGACTAATAAATAATTCTTTGCAGTCACTCAATCACTGCCAGTGCTGACCTGAGAAGGGAATTTATTTTGCAGACAGACACCTCTGACAGCACTGTGCAGCCCATCCTTTCAGACATAACCCCTTTCAGGAAACCAAGAGTAAAACATCCTGCTTGATCAGGTTTTGATGTGGTGAAGCCACTCCTTGATAGAGAAATCTAATCTGTCCTCTGGGGAGGGAGGAGGGCTCTGCCACTGTCTTTTTCCATTCTGGTTTCCTGTGCTGTTAATTAAGGAAAGGGTCACTACCACACTTGCTGAGCTCAGAATTTCATGCACCACCCAGGGAAGGAGAAACTGTGTGTTTGTCCAGCAGGTTCACATGTGTTCAGTGTACCATGGGATATGTTAACAGAAAATGGAAGCAAAGAGGACTTAAATGCTTTTTTATTTATCAGAATTAAGAAACAAAGAAGTTTGGGACACCAAACCTGGGGGAACCTGTAGGTTCTAGGTGTGGGAATGCTGGTGGGCTGCAGAAGAGAAAAACTTAGTTAATAGGACAGAGCTGAGTGAGCAGAGGCAGAGTTGGAGATAAATAGGTGACCTAGTTTGATACCACAAGGCATCATTTTCATTTTAGCTGTGAGGCATTAAAATGGCTCACGTTTCACAACGGGGGCTGTAGGTCATACAGTCTTTTGTGAAGCCCATTGGTAGAAAAGAAGTGCTGTCTGTGTTGAGGAAACTCTTTCAAGGACTTGGGCAGTCCATCTTCTCTCTCTCTACTTTTTTTCCCACCTGAAGCCAAAGTTCCAGCATTTCTTGGTGGTTTGGGTAGACCTGGCACAGCATTTGTGCTCCTCAGACATCAACGGGGTCCTTGGGGCAAGATTAGGAAAATGTGTTCATAAGCATTGCAGCAGCTCAACTCTTCTTAACATTTTTTTCCCTTATTTCTTTTCCTATTGCAAACCAGATTACTGCATATCAAGAGATTAAAGCCTTCCCTGGTACAGTAAAGAGTCACATGAATGAAAATCATTTATTTCTATGCGTTCTTCTTTTATCCAAGTAAATGAAGTTTAGGGAGATACAGTGCCTTATTTCATCTGGAATTTTCATTCTGAAGGGAAAAGAAATGGGATAGGAACTGTGGTTTTAAATATCTAAGGTTACAACTTTGCTGGAAGTGGAGCTGTAAGTCCCTGTTACGGTGGTGGTTGAGCTGCTCCCTGGTTCTAAAGGCTGGCTGGGTTCCTTAGATATATGTCTTACTATTAAAGCATTTTCCCCTCTTCTGTTTCTTATGGTAAATGTGTTATAGAAAGATTTAAAAAAAAAAAGCCCAACTCTTTTTGCAAACTTTTAAAACAAAATTTACAACTGGTGGGGAACGTGGTTTTTACATACTGGACTTATCATCCCAGTAACCAATTTTTCCTTATGTCTCAGAACTCTCATTAATTTTTCACAGGCTTGTGATGGATAGTTTTTATTTATTCACATCTGAGGTTCTGTTGTGTGAAAAGGACTCATTTTATAACATTACATATTCATGGCTTGGGATAGATGGGATAAGGAACTTATTATTAATGTGTCACAGTGGGAAACTTACTGTGGGTTCATTTGTGAATCTTGTTAAATGTGGTGTGGTCAGCAGACAGCACTGAAATTTTTGATACATTTTATTGGGGAAGGGCAAAGAGGTTCAGTGGTGCTTCCTTATCTAAACAGCACAAGTGAAATGGTGTTTTTCTAAATGCATTTGAAGCACTATGTCAATAACACAAGGGTACAAGCAAAATACCCCTGAACTACAGCAAAATCAGAACGATGCTTTTTAGTCATCACTGTTTCCAGGCGCTGTTTGGGTCTTTTTAAATCCAGTTTGCTTAGTTAAATCTTGTTTTACTTTTAGGAAAAACACAGGATTTGCTTGCAGTGTAGTGAATTGACATCAGAGTATTCCAAAACTTCATTTCTAGCAGTTGTTTGCCTGTAGTAACTGATTGTGGCCACATTTCACTGAGATTCTGTTGTTAATGCACAGTGGGATGGTGCAAATTCTGAATGTATAGATGCCAAATTTTTTGGAAATCAGTAAGCAGTCTGGGTATTGGACATATGCAGCATACAAAATAAAAAGCAAGGAGGTAAACTGTGGTATAAACTATTTTAGAGTCCTAGAAATGGGTCTGAGTTAAAAGGACAAAGTACCCTTTTCGTTGGGTCACAAAGACTTGTTTGCAAAGCAGAACGTTTTATACAACTGAAAATTTTAAAGTAAGGGCTTTGTCCTCTGTACTTGTGTGCTCAAAATTTATTTTTCAATTAAATGCTTCCATACTCATTTTTGTAGTTACAGAAATGGGCCCAGAGAGGAAATCTGTAATTTAGCTCCATTTCTGACTCCCTGTTATTTATCACTTATTGTTACCTTTTTACTTATGTTATNTTTAATCTGCTTAAGTAGTTTGAGCTGACCAGCACAAACCAATTTACAACGGCTGGATTTTCCAAGAAAATTCTCAGTGATGTTAAATATTGGCTTTATTAGCAATCCTACCAGCAGGTCAACACTATTATATTGTCATTTATAACAGAGGAGCTGGGCAGGGAGAAAACTGTAGTCTATTAAGAGTTTTGTGAGTGTGTATGTGTATCCAGTGAAATAATATCCAGTGTAATGTGAAGTGACAGACAAAATTACAGCTTTTCTCTTGCCGCAAGGGTACTTCTGTGCCAAGTACAGTAATATTGTTGTAGCAGTGTTCAAGGTTGTCAGCAGTTCTTGGTTACTCTGCAGAGAGCCATAAC
>WEIV01026949.1:46933-82008 GCA_013390005.1 Calyptomena viridis
AGTTTTTTGAGTGTGCTGATCACTTTCTTACCAAAACATCTTGTGGATGAGCCATTTTTACATTACCAGCAATTTGTCAAATATTTCAGAACATTTTATCAAGATCCACCTGAATTATAATTCCTATTTGTTTTCAAATATTTTCTCTCTTTTGAAATTAATACTAAAACCAGATAATAATAATTAAAAAAATAGATAATAATAAAAAAAAATATTTTAATCTGCTTAAGTAGTTTGAGCTGACCAGCACAAACCAATTTACAACGGCTGGATTTTCAAAGAAAATTCTCAGTGATGTTAAATATTGGCTTTATTAGCAATCCTACCAGCAGGTCAACACTATTATATTGTCATTTATAACAGAGGAGCTGGGCAGGGAGAAAACTGTAGTCTATTAAGAGTTTTGTGAGTGTGTATGTGTATCCAGTGAAATAATATCCAGTGTAATGTGAAGTGACAGACAAAATTACAGCTTTTCTCTTGCCGCAAGGGTACTTCTGTGCCAAGTACAGTAATATTGTTGTAGCAGTGTTCAAGGTTGTCAGCAGTTCTTGGTTACTCTGCAGAGAGCCATAACCGTGTGTGGAAACAAGGAGCTTCCTGTCAAGGGACATACTATAATTTTGATATATATTTGTTGGTGCCAAACTGCAATTAAATAGGAGGCGTCGGAAGAGGTTTTATTTAGCCAACTCAAATTTGTTGATTAATTAGTGAAAGCAAAAAAAAAAAGAATCCTAAAGGAGATCCTCCTCTCAGACAAAGTGTGTGGAAGTTTAAATTATGGATTTCTCTGGTGTTTGTCTTTGCTTGAAGTCGTGTGTTGTGTTTATGGAATAAATCTTGTTTCTGCTGGTGAATGTGCTGAGGAAGTATAGGGCATACTGCTTTTAGTTCAAATATTATCTCTGAGGCTAATTATCTCCCATGAAATTATTTTAAAGGGTAGTGATAGACTTCAGTGTTTTAGAGGTTGGACTGGAAGCTGTTTCTTCTCGAAAACATATGTTTTCAGGACATGCTTTTGTGTCAGGACATCGACAAAATATTGTCACAAAAATGTGTATTATCACCCATATTGGAAACAGTAAAGAATTTCTCCTATTTCCCCACGTTGAAAATGATGATAATGGTGTCAGCAGTTTTATTCAGTTGAAAACCATTTTTCTTGATGATTAGATTAAACAAAATGAGGTGGGGGAGAGAGTTCCTTTGGAAAACATTGCTTTAAAGAAAAATCAGGAACTCTGATGGTGTCTCTCAGGAAAGTATTAAGATATAAACACACATGATCTTATGACTTGCTTGATGAAAATTGAGTGTTCTGCTAATATAACTGGCTGAATAGTGCTTAAGATATTGCAATGCCTGTGGGCAACTCTTGGGTGCTACTTACAGCAAAGCAGAAGTTACAAAAGCTGACAGGGGTTTTCAGAAAATTTAATAATTTAAAAAAAAATCACAAATAACTTTTGGATAATTTAATATTTTTCTTTGAACTCCAGCTACAATGAATTTCAAATGCTTTATGTTGAGGAAATGAAGTCAAAAGCAAGAAGCTTCCTTTAAGTTGTTTCTCTGAAAGGAAATTGTGTTCTCAGTGAGAGCCTTGCACAACTGGCATTAGTTGTTGTCTCAAGCACTCTGGATTTATCCCAAAACACCCTGCAGGAGTAATTTGTTCTAGAAATCCTGTATATCTGTTTTGTAGAACCTGAGTATGGGCTGAACACTGTGGACGTGTGGAAGAGTCGTGGTTTCTGCTGCCACATTGAAGGAGCTCAATGAATAAAATGAATTAACGAATAAATGTACAACATAATAAATGTACCACAGAATAAATGTAGCAGGAATATTTGTCATTGCACTGGGGGCTCCTGAACCACAGGGCACAGCTCTGCCCCTGGGCAGTGTCCCAGTGCACTGTGATGGCTAATTGGCCATAAGACATAGAAAAATAAAAATAAAAATAAAATTGTTTTCGTTACAGGAAATACCTGTTTCTCTCTGTGGCTCCCCCAATGTTCTGACTGAAGTGTTATCTTTGCTGCAGAAGCATCAGGGCTCAGGGGGTGATGCTGCAATATCTGTTGGACCCAGAGCTGCACAGCCAGTGCACACCTCACTCAGCATCTTTCACCTGAGTGGACTCCACATCATTTGTGTGACAAAGCAAATCACCAAATGTAAATTCCTTCCCATCACTGCATGGATACGTCAGGTCCTTTTTTAATGGAATAAATCTATTACTCAGCAGGGCACATTATTTTCTTTGTGGCTTTGCTGTTGCAGTTTGAGAACAGAGATGATTTCCTTGAGCTGCTGAAGGAAGCAGCATCTGTTCTGGCTTTCCTGCAGCTTTCCTTCACACGATGCATTCAGATGCACGATTTGAATTCCTTCTGAAGAAATAGAAAATTAAAAATTTGACCCCTCCTTCAAAGCAGTGGTTACACTGTGACAACAGTGGGCTGAGCTAAATTCAGCTATGTCAAGCAAGAACTATAAAAGCAGATAGATTGCCCTCTAAGCTTCACTTTATTGGATATTGTAATTGACATATAGTTGTCATTTATAATCATCTGTCCATTCCTGTGAGTTGGGAGCAGTAAAGTTAATTGTGGCTGCTCATTTGCATTAATCTCACCTCTGAAGGGTACAGTAACCCATTAATATCATGTCATGATGAATTATCACAAATAACATTGAACATATTGATTAATGATCTCTGAGATTTGTATCTCGTTAAAACATTTTGTTAGCTCTTTAAACTTTTAAGCAGACAGTCAATGTATGCAGGAGAGGTTTAGAGATCACCCACGGGGTGATGAAAAGTTATGGCATACATTTTTGGGTCACTAATTAAAAATTGTTTAAAAGATTTCATACTTGTTTTAAAAATGCTTATTTCCTTCTAAAGGTGTAGAGCTTGCAAGGTTTTTAATATCAAGAATTATTGCATGTAAAGATAGTAATTTGTGTTAGAGTTGGGGTGACACAAGTAAAAAAAAAGGAGTGATGAGACTTAGAAACTGTCATTATTTCTGTAGTTTCTATTGTATAACAAGAATCATGCTCAGAGTCACATATGTTTGTTTGTTCAAAACCAGAGTTTCCTCCTATTTAGACTTTTTTCTTAATGCAAAACTTCTCTTGCTGGTTTAGCACTCGAAGGTACTTGATTTTTTTTCTCTTTCTGTTCTTTATGCATACAGATACATCCATGAGGCTGAATGAAATCTCATCCAGTGGGTGGCCATGTAATTCGAAGTAGCTGATAATTAAGTATTTTACCATTTTGATTATTACCTGCTTGAATTGCTGTAAACTGAGAAGCATAAATACTTTAAGGAGGCAAGGGAATTTACACCACGGTTCAAGAAGGTGACTTGGCAAGACACAAGTGACTCCTTTGCATATCTGAGTATTGTGTTTTGAGAGTCTGTGAAATATGTCATGTTTTAAATCATTCAGCAGTCTGTCTTATTGCAAAGGGGTTTTTTGTCTCCTTCCACATTGTTACTCTATTTGAGTTGGTCATTTTAAATAAATCACAGCTCTAGTGGGTCCTAGTTCTGTATCCAAGAGACTGTTTTCCCTTTCTTCTACCTGCCAATATAGTTATTTGAGGGGATACTACTTATCATCAGCATCATCATTTCTTAAAATTATTTGAATATTCTTAGTATTTCACTTCCCAGTTCTGTTTCTCGAGTCTCAGGAGATGACTCACATATGCAGAATATTTTGGATTGCAGCTATTTTGTATATTTAATCTGCCTTGTTCTTTTACACAGGCCAAACCAAGGAGAGGGTCTGGTTTTTGGGCTTTTGATAACATTGTTGGTCCTTATCAGGAACTAATCCTCACCTTTTTCTTCCAACTCTTGCCCTTGGTCCCTCGGATGAAGTTCACACACTCTGCCAAGTGTTGAAATGAGATAGTTTTGTAGAGAGTAAAGTGGAGATTAGAGCAAGGCAAATCAGCCTTTGTGACTTGAAGGAATGATGTGGCAAATCTGCACAGATGTGCCATGACTTGTGCTGCTTTGGACGTGTCCAGTGGCAAATTGTGTTGCATTGCCTTTCCCCAGGCTGGCATTTTTGTAGTATAGAAATGAATAGAATTTTGTATTATATAATTTTTATATGATTTTGTATTCTAGAAATTAATATCTAATTATAGAAATGAATGTAAAATGTACCAGTGTTTCCCTTAACCTGTGACTAAACTACATGCTGATGTTAAGGTATTCTATTATATCCTCATTAAAATGTGGAGAAATCGATATTTGAGTATTTAATTTGAACTTATTTGCTGGCTTTTGCAGCCAACCCCTCCAATCTTCTTGCAGTAATTCCTGAGAGTCTGTTTCCCTGGCACACGAGGCTGTAGAGTCAAGGATTATATTCTAGCTATAATTTATGATTAACTAGATTTATGGCTGAGATCCCAAAACAGCCTCAGTACCGTGGCCAGAGGAATTAAAGCCAAAATGGAGACTATCAGTCTGAATTGTTTGCTTCTCTGGATTTCAGGAAAACTCTTAGTTATACTTGAAAAACAAAAACAAACCTCAAATCCAAACCAAATATGATTTGCAGTTGTGTAACAATTCGATTTCATAGTAAGGAATTCAGCACTAAAACACATGAAGTCCTCAGCCTTTATAGCATTGAACTATTTAATTTAAAGCCTATTATCACCTAAAGCCAAAGCAGTGAATAAAACATATGAGACCCTCTGCCAAACAAAAACTGGTGGGGGACACCACTTTATTTTGGTTTATTTTCACCCATGGTATTAATCCTTACTCATTTTAAAAACCTGCTAACGGAAATACTTCCATTCAGCTCATTAATCAATTGTGATTTTCATTCCCTTGTTTTGGAAAAGCTGTTGCAATAAATACTTTTTTCACAAAGCAAAAATCCAAGAGATGGATGCAGCAAGCGTAATTAATAGCACCCAGTTACAGAAGATCAGCAAGTTTGTGAGATTCACATGCTGCTTTACCATATGGCTGCCCAGTAGGCGAAAAATTTGATTAATGTTTTGAAGTGGGTTTTTTTCAGCAAATATTACAGCCCCAGATGAGGAATTTTACTTTGGAGTATTGTTAGACTTTACTAAAATAACAGATCTTTTGATATAAAGCTAAATATCTTTGATCTCGTGGAAACTCTGCATGCAGAAAAATTACAGTCCTTCTGTATAAAGAGTGGACCCTGCAACTTGTTTGTGATTCAGCCAATAATAGTTAAGTTTTTGTTTAATCTTAGTTTTTCATAAGTTGGTTGATTTAAGGTAGCAGTACAGGTGCATGGGTTTTGTGTCAAGGATTTCCTCAGCAAAAGTAGATCTGTAACAAAACCAATTCGTTCTGACTTGTCATGATATTTTCCTTGATCTTTTCTTACATAAACCAATCAAAGATAAGCAGTTTGCTGATAAAAATCAGGAAATAATGTGGTATAAAAAATGGTTTATAGCAATACCGTTGCTATAAATGGCAGTATATGAGCAAAATTCTGTGATCTGTTCATTTTCCCTGCAAGTAAATAATAATTGCAACAATTGTAATTAGTACTTAATCTATTGACCCCCTTCCAAATTCACCTGAAGTGAAAACTATTTACAAAAAATGCATCTGAAGAGCATCACAAGTGGGGATGGAGTGCCCTCATGCAAAGCTGACACACAGCAGGACGTTTCTCTTTTCTCACAGATTCTCAGTTTAATTCAAGGACCATCAGCAGCTGCTGCAGAGCAGATCTGGGGGGCTGAGCTGCACTGGAGTGAGAGCAGCAATGAGGGGGAGTCTTGCTGAGCTCCCACAATGCTGAAAATAAAGCATTTCCTAATTCTGCTTTGCCACTTTGGGGTCCTCTAATTGCTTCAGGTAATGCTGAGCTTCAGAGTCTGCTGGGATGATGCTGAGGCTGAAAGATGAGGATTTCTGCCTTTAAAAAACTGCCTTTTTGCAGGTTTTATTTCAGTTATGTCATCTTAGAAATTAGGGACTGATTGTAAAGGGGTGCTGTGTGAGAAAATAATTCTGATTTTGTCCCTATCCCCAGAAGAGAGATTTGGGCACAAAGTGCTTTTCTGCACTGCTGGTTTCAGGGGAAGGAATTGGGAACTCAAACCTAACAATGGAATTAAGCTCAGTCAAAAGAAAAGCTTAAAAACCCCTCGAAAATAAGTTTTTTCAACCCCTAAATTTTCCCCTTTGACAACTCCAGGCAGTGCATGAGCAGAGGGGCTGTCCAGCTGTGTTAGTTACTTGTGTTAAACATCAGAGGCACAAAACCAGCCTGTGAAGGTTGGTTTTTTTAAAGAAAATCTTAAAGAGTAGCTGAGGTAGTGAAATGATGGTGTTATTACTTCTGGAGAATACAAATGTCACAACAACTTGTGCTTTAGATTCATAGACAGCTAAGAGATGACCAAGAAATGGGAACAAATCCATACCTTTAATATAGAAGGATGGATTAAATTGTTTTAGTCTTTTGAGACAGGACAGTTAATTAATTGATAAAGGCTGCCCAGGCTTGCACTGTTTGAAGATTGCCTCTAGGAATTTGTTTGCCTTAATACTATCAGGTTTTTTACAATTTGCACAAAGTATGAACATTTTTATTAGTGTGTTTTCCACCTTTTTTCTCGTCTATATCAGTTCTTCTCTTGTCAGTGATTTATTTCTAATAAGAGCACATTTTATGCTATAAATTAATGTAAAATGTACCAATGTTTCCCTTTACCTGTGACTAAACTACATGCTGATGTTAAGGTATTCTATTATATTAAATATATATTAAAATGTGGAGAAATCGATATTTTAGTATTTAATTTTTTTTTCCTCAGCTTTCATTGAATTATTAAAGAAACAATCAGAGTTTTCAAGTATTTTAATGGTTTAATTGATAGTGTCTGCAAAGGAAGGGTGCTGGAAGCTGCTTGAAGTGGCTGATTAAATGATACCATTGGATGCAAATATGACTTAATCTGAATGAATGGGGGTGCTGGGGATGTTCTTGGAATTGTTGCACAATTGTTGCTTGGCTTTTGAATTCTGGAAATAAAGGGAAGTGTTGGCTCTGCTCTGTCAGGGCTGTTCCCTGTCCCATTTTTAACTGTTTCTGAGCTGCTGTTCTGCCTGAAGGGCTGTAAGGGCTTGTCTGTGTGAAAAGGCTGCAGAGTGGTCACTTTAAAAGGCTCTTTACTGTAGCAGTACTTGGAATTTTAAATCACACACATCATTCAAAGGTAATCTAACTTTCAGTGTTGGACTTAAGTCCGTTCAGTTAAATGGAGAAAAATGACTGACATAAGGAATGAGATATTGATTTATTGTAAGAAAATGACTTGTGTAATATAGGAAGTATGGTAAAAGGAACAGCTTAATTATTTAGGGGACACCATTGAAAAAAGTGCTTTTGCAGCATTGCAAATTGTCTAAATAGGAGTTGTACAGCAGGGGTTTTTAATAATTCTTTCTTAAAGACAAATTGTAGTGGTTTATTTTTTTCCTCCTAAGGTGGAGCTCATCTAGTGGTTTAAAATAGTTTTGTATTTATGCAGTTGAGGCAGAAAAGCAAGCAACCAAATAATTTTGTTCTTAACCCTAGAAGGCACAGCAGCTTTTAACTGCTGTTTCCCAGTTATCTGCATTTTGTTTGTGGAATCTTGGTGTCTGAGGGCTGGACAAAAAAAAAGCATGCACCCAAATTATTCTGAAGCCCTTGTTTTTAGTAGGTGACATGAACTTTTAAAATGTGAATTTATCAAAGAAACGTATGTGGCACTTTACATCTGAATGCCTAACATTTAAAAAATATGGTATTTGATGATTTATAAAATATCAGATAAGATATTTGCTTTGGCTTTTCCCATATGTTTCTTGCTTTTGATTTAGTGCTATTCTTTGCAGAAGGACGACAGTATCATGTTATTTTGACTGCAGCTCACAGTTTTGGCAGCATCTCAGATAAACAGAATATTTGTGGTTAATTGGTTGAACATGTTCAACAATTATAATTATATTAAAACCGTAATGTGTTTGAACATTTGCCCACTGTGGGCTGCTAATATGTGCTAACTTAAATTTCTGTCTTTATGGCTGGAGCTGCCTTGTAGCTGGTTTTATTGGGAGTATCTGTGCAAAGTTTAAAAGGCACATCTAACAACACCAGCCTGTTCAAGAGTTTAAGAGTTTGCCACTGTGTTTGATATATAGGCTCTTGTTTTTAGGGTTTTATAACACTAAAATTTCCTGGCCTCCTGACATTATGTATCTAAACTTCCAGTATTGCTGGAAGAAATAGGAGTCAGTATTATTTATATTGTGTAAATTTCCAGGAATACTTGTTTGCCTTTCTATGGAAAATTAAATAAAGAATTGGAAGCTTCTCCACTTCTGATGTTTTAAGTCTAAAACACGGGATTTATATTTGCTACTGCACTTTAAGGGAATGGAAATAGGCTGAGTACATAGTGAATACAGGGGTCAGACATTGAATTCTCAGTGGAATTTTGGGTGCAGTCCGATGGATTTCACAGCATATAATTCCCTATCTTTGCTTGGTTTTGGTTTTATTTTTAATTTAAACTTCCAAGCACAAGTCCCAGTCTAGTCTTGCTCAAGAGTTATGATTGCAGGGGAGCTGAATAGTGCTGCGTTTGACTTAAAAGCTTTGGCACTGCATTACCTGAAGGATCACCATTGTTTTGGGTGGATGATACCCTGCAGCTCTAAAAAATAGAGGCAGTTATGCTTGCAGCCCCTTGCTTTAATTGAGTGAGGCTTAATGACTTCTCAAATGCTCCGTGGGCTCCAAGAGGCTCCCCAGGGAGCTGCAGTGCAGCCTTTCCCAGGCACAGGTTTTGGGGGAAAGGAGCTGGAAGGAGGGGTCAGCCAGAGGCTGAAGCAAGAAGCACAAGCAGCTCTGCCACCAGGATGTGACCAGCCTCATTTGTGATCCCTCACACCATCTTGTCCCTTGTGCCTGCTGGTGTTAAGCTCCAACCTTTGCATTCTCCACTTTTTCTCTTGCTGTGTGTTTTCACCTCAGTTTTCCCCTCCCTCTTTCTGTTTCTTGTTGTAGAGAGATCTTTTTACTTGTGTTATATAGTTCACGTGCTCTGCGTTTTCTTATCTTTTGCCTGTGTTTCTTTATAAAAAATTAGATTTCAAGATATTTAGGGCATGGGTTCTTGTTTGTGTTTCTGTCCTCAGGGAGCCTGCACTTTGTCCCTTGAAAACCAGATGAATTTAGTGCAGTAATTTCATCTCTCTGTTCCTGAGTTTCCATATCTCTAAAAGTAATCTGCTTTTGCTCATGGCTCTGGTAAAACGCTTTGAAAGATACTATTAGAAAAAAGAAATAAACCCACTAAACACCTATTTATCTGCAGTACAGCACACGAAATAAATGGCGTGTTAGTCTCCAAATTTTCTGTAGGTTAACTAAGGTCTTTTTAGATCTGGACTTCCCTCCATTCCCTGTGGTTTGACAGATTTTCTTGCACTGGGAGGACAAATTCCTGCTTGTGCTGGGCAGAATGTGCTGGGGCTGCACTCCTGGAAACCACTGAGCCTCCCAGCCCAGCACCCAACTCCCACCAAGTGCTCCCAGTAGTGAAAGGCTGCAAAAAGTCACCAGAAAAAGAACTGGATTGTGTCCAGTTTTGTGGTGTGAGGGACTCGTGAGGAAAATCTGCACCTTGCCATGGGGTGAGACAGAAAAGTGGGGCAGGACTGGTGGGGACTGTGATAGAAATAAAGAATATTTTCCATGGGGTGATGTTCCTGGGAGTGATAAGTGGTTTTGAGGGGAAACTTACTGGTGGTGAGCTGTGATGGAGGCCACCAGCTCTCTTTGCCAATCAAAAAAATCCAACTTTGCTTTGGTAGAATAGATTTTAATGGCATTAAGTGCTTCATTAAGACACTTTTGGAAAAATTGGCCTGGCAGTTTTCAGGGTTGTAACCCTCCTCCTAACTTTTTGCTCTCCAAAGCAAAAACTGAGCCACTTGTGCTGAACTGGAATGGACTGGGGAGGGTGTTCAGGGGGCAGAGGGAATGGTTGACTCAAATAGGAATATTTAATTGTTTAGGTACTGATCCTGCTCTTGGTGGAACTCCAATAGAAAAAACCCTGTGCAAACATTTCTCTTGGCCAAATTAGTCCTCAATTTCTTGTGAGAGATAATTCCTCATAATCCTAGAACATATGACTAAGGTCTATCTCAGAGTGTGGCTGAATTAAATCATTCAGGGTTGCCTGTTCAAGTAGAGTCTCTATTGTGTAATTCTCTATTAGTTGTTGTTCTTTTTTTTTTTTTGACTGCTGATATAAAAATAGAACTTTCTCTTATTATTTTAATCTTTGCTTTTCTTCCTGCATGGATCATTTATTTGTGAACCGGTTATTTCAGTAAGGGCTCAAAGGTAATTTCATGGTTTATAGAATTTATATCTGAAGGTTTAATGAGGAAAACATATTGTTTTCTAACAGATGAAATAGAGAATCTTTCATTATACTTTTATTTTCGTTCTCTAATATTACGTGTATATCAAGTTCAAAGCCTTGAATACACCTAAGTATAAAATTATTCTTTTCCTCCACATGGGAAATATGAATGTTTGCAACTCAAAAATCAACACACACAGACTTAGGAGGTGATTTCATTTTTAATGAATCTACATGATATAAATGAACTACTCTTCTGTTTGTGCATTGTGCTATAGTATACACTGGAAAATACAATAACACTATATTACTTTTCTGTGATTTAGGTTAGGAATTAATGCATTCAAATGAATTTAAGAGCCTTGGGTATAATTCATACAGGATGCAAGTCCCTCAGTAGACCTCTCGTGAACATTATCAGATTCAATACAGTTTGCATGGTCAAACACATTAAAATTTGACCAACCCCCTCTTTTTACCATTCATTAAACTCCAGACTCTTTCTTCTTATTATTCCATGTGAGGAAAAATAAGCAAAGGCAAGGTTTGTGTTTGGTACATTAATTTGTTAAAATGTCCAGTTTTTAGTTTGAGTTTCTTTATGGCAGATCAGCTTGGAAATAAGGCTGCAAAATGTCAAATTCCCTTTTTTTTTTTTCCTTTCTAGGTACATTTTAGGAGAGCTTTCCCTTTTATCTAGTGCAGAGTTCCCAATGCCCTTTCACTCCAAACCAGAGTCATTGCCTGCTATGTGTTTGTTGTAGAGCTCAGGCCTTTGATTTACAATTGTGTAAACTGGAGGATGTTCTCAGCATCAGTTTGAGCTTTTGATGGATCAAAAGCTTTGCTGGGCTGCCTCCTGAAGTACTTAAAATATATCTGCCTCCCTCTTTCTGAGATTTTAGCAATTTTACATCCTGTGTTAATTATACCACAAAGCACAAAATCTATTAACTGTTTTCAAAAAGTGTCATGCTTAGAAGGCTTTTGAGCACTTGTGGCTGATTCTGGTGTGATGAAAATATATTTTAAAATAGCTTCTGAGTTCTGAGGTACAGCAGGAACTAATTCCAATTCCTTGCAGTGAAGGTTTGAAAGGATTGTGCTCTTAAGCACAAAAAAATCTTAAATGTGTCCAATACTCTGAGCCATCGCACGGAGAAGCTTAAATACAGATTTTTACACTGGAGGGGAGTAAGTATTGTAGTAAGTGCTCTTCAATAGTAATGCCCTTGTGTTGCTGCTTTATCAAAAGGTCATTGGGGCACCTGAAGTTCTATAAAAGCAAGTATTGAATACACTGGGACTGGTGTGTCTGGATGTTCTCTGCTCATCGTTTGCCATGTTGCCCTTCAAGTCTTCCTACTGTACTGGAGATAAGTAAAACCCCCAGTGAATTAGGCAGGAACAGGCACACAGGCTATGCAGTTATTCAGGATCAGGGAAGTAGGTTTAAGGATGTGAGACATGCAGTAGCTGATTGACTTTGCCCATATTTTTTTCAGAACAAGTTCAGCCTGGTTTACAAGGCTTAAAGTTCCCCCAAATGTCATGGGATTGACAGGTGTATCCATTCCTCTATTGCTGTTCTTTTTGCTTTTTTAACCTCTAATTAGCCTGGAAAATAAACCCTCTGTAAATACAAACATCTCTCAGGTTCCTTTGGTGACAATTACACTGTGAGAAAATGAAAACTTTGCCTTATATTTCATATATTCTTTATGAACAAAATTGCAAAATTGTTTATTAGAATCTTTGCTGTGAAATGTAGAAATAATGATGTATGGCACTTTTCCTGAGAGAACCAAAGGAAGCATTCCAGAACTTAATTTCTTAATATGCTGTTGAATAGTGAATAAACAATGCCTGTGTTTTGTCTTTAAATGTAGTGATAGTCCTTGTCTCTTCCTTGTTACAAAGCACATTATACAGTGGCAGCATGGGAGGAGTTGAAGGACAAGTTAAGGCTGGAACTCAGAATGAGGATCCTAAAAGCTCACAAAGCTCAGTGTTACTGTTTTTGCTTTTGCATGAGAGGAAACCTGCAGGTTTTCAAGCCATCCCAAAATCCCAGAGATGAGAACGTGTTCCCATTTCTTCCTGTTGCCAGATGTGATTGATCACCCAAAGAGGGCAGGAGGAGCAGCAGATGTGCAGTGCTGGGGAACTCTGGAAAGCTTTGTGCTCTCTAGGAGATGTATTCTTCTCAGAGGGCTTCTTGTTTGATTGGGTTTTGGGGGTTTTTTAGGATTGCAGCCTCTCGCTTATGTCGCTTTCGTGATGATTTAGTGCTTAGAAGACATCACTGAATATCAAGGAAGGCTTAATAAATCTGAATTGGTCTCAGTGTGGATGGAAATGAAGATGTGTTTTTATTTCATGGTGGGATGATAGAATGAATTATATCAGAAATATGACTCCTAGAAGAACAGGGAATTCTTACAAAACAGTGGAAGAAAACCAGGAAAGGACACTGAGCTCCACAAGAGAGCTGGGAAAGGGCAGCACTGGTGGTGTGTTAGGGTAATATTTGGAGGACACAGCAGGGAGGGGGAGGCTGAAGGCCAGGGCACTGCCAGGGCTCAGCCTTCCAGCACCTCCTGAGCTGGGGGGTCGTGCTCAAGTGCCCAAAAATCTCAGCAAAGGCCAGGGATGACCCAGGTGAGCCAGGGAGGAGCAGCAGGATGTGGGGCCAGAGACAGGACTGCAGCTAAGGCTCCAGCAGAGGGGCAAGGACCACCTGGAATCCAGGGATCCAGGCAGGAGGAGCTGGGATACAGCCCAGGTGAGGCCAAACCTTCAGCAGTGTGGCTGCACCACAGAGGAGGGGAGGTGACAGGGACACTGCACGGGGGACTGGAGGCTGTGGCAGCAGACATGTCATCAGCCATCTGAAAAAGAAAGAGAAGTTTCCAGCAAAAAGTAGCTTTGGTATTTCTGGCTTCATAGCCAGGATAAATTCTGATATACTAACTTGCTTTTAACAGAGTATTATTCTAGTTTGTCCCACTGATTTGCTTTTAACAGAATATTATTCTAGTTAGTCCCACTGATTTGCTTTTAACAGAGTATTATTCTAGTTAGTCCCACTGATTTGCTTTTAACAGAATATTATTCTAGTTAGTCCCACTGATTTGCTTTTAACAGAGTATTATTCTAGTTAGTCCCACTGACTTGCTTTTAACAGAATATTATTCTAGTTAGTCCCACTGATTTGCTTTTAACAGAATATTATTCTAGTTAGTCCCACTGATTTCAGAAAAACACTTCTGTCTGTAGTCTCAGTTGTAGTACTTTGACATGTATCACCACATTTTTATGGGAGAATCATTTCTTTTTATTGTAACTTTTAAGTTTTATTTTTCATTAAACCTGTTTTATTGACTTTAGAAACGGATTTTAGCTGTAGCAGTGTAAATCCAGAGGAAGTGAATTTATGCTGGTTTTATACCAGTAAGCATAATCTGGCATGCTCTTAAAAAAAATAAAAGTTGAAATTGAATGGTCAGGAGTCAAAGCTTCTTGTTAGAAAATTCTCGATCTGTGAGAGTGCTATTGATAAAGGAGCTAAAAACCTCAAAATTGATTTATTTGTTATCAGCTCAATATGGTTTGTCTGAGCACTGAACTTGCTTTTTTGTTCTCCCATTTGATAAATGTATTTGCTTATGTTGTAAAATCTAAGCTATGATAAGCTTGTGTACAAGCTCAGTATAGGACTGGAAACCAGGATTTCCAGAATTTTAACTCTTGCTTCTGTCAGTAAATGAAGTTGTGACCTTAAGTGACCTCTTAGGTCTTGGTTGTGAAGAAAACTGAATTCCCTTAGCAGTTTATTGAAGAGTCATTGGGAATTCAGCATCTTATGAAATGAGATCTTATATCATAGTATCTCATAATATTGATATATTTTGTTTCTGTGATTGTAAATTGAGAAAAAGTCTCTTTTGGACAGTCTAGACCCCAAGTCCTCAGTGCAGGCTGTGGAGTTGCAGTGAACAGCCTACTCTGGGCATCCAAATTGGGTCTTAATGAGTACTGAAAGTTTGGAGTGTTTCAGGCTTTATGTTTTTTCTTTTTGCTGAATCACATACTTACTTGAATTACTTCTTTTGTTCCACTTAATTTATCATTTTAATTCCTGTGAATGTTTCGACAGTAAGTGTTTGTAAAGCAGCTAAATATATTTTTATTGGGAAGGCTGATGAAGTACAAGTAGCATTCTTGTTTTCCTGGTACTTCTGTGGAGACTGAAAAATGTCTTTGCACAGAGTGTACATGTTCTTTATTTTTCCTACCATGTAATTTGGGTTTTTTTCCTTCCTTGCATTATTTCCTGTCTCAGAAGGAACAAGAACACCAGCAGGGCTGAGAGGTGCAGGTTTCTGACCATAGATGACTTGTTTAATGTCTTATCAGTTGGAACATTTAACAATGCAGAGCCTTGTTTTTTTCCCCCCATAGTTTGTTTTCAAACCAGTGCTTTAAAAGGTGAGTCATGCTTTATTTATTTTTTTAATTATATGATTTACTTTTTTGCACATAGCAGCATTCACTTAGTTTATACCATGAGTGACCCAGTTTGCATTTACTTTCAACTCTATAAATTACCCTGTTTTTTGATGCTGGTATTGAGGTTTGCTATCAGTCCTTCTGAAAAATTAGGCTTTAATTTTTTTCCTCCCTTCTAGGCAAATAAACCTAAATAAGGACAAGAAGACAGGAATCAGGGCTGGATTTATGGCTTCTTGGAGACAGGTTTTATTCCTCTATATGTGCTATGTCTTCAGCCTTTGATGAAGTTATTTCATTCATCTCTGCCATGATTTTGCTCCCTTCAAAATGCCTAATGTGCCTTGGTCATTCTTGTTCAGACGTTCTGCCTGAATTTCTTTCAGTTTTGAAATATTTTGAAGCAAGTAACTAGATAAATGAGACCTATTTTGTAAATGCATTAAGTATATGGCACGTGCCATATTCACAGTGATAACTGAGTTGTGAAGAGCAGACTTGACTTGAGTTCATTTTTTCCCCAAGTTTCTTTGAATGAGTAAAATATCCATGCCCAAACTGTTAAGTTCTGCATGCTTTGATGAGAAGTTTGATTTCTAAGTTAAAATTACCTGACCATAGTCCTTGTCATTGCCCTCACTGTGGTTATAATGCACAGTTCAGGTGCTCTAAAGGAAGTTTGTGCATTTGTGGACTATTGGTCTTAAAAGCAGGAAACCAATTTTATATCCTTTACATGATAGATATTGAATCAATAAAGCATCAACCTAAGGTTACACTTGATGTCTCCAGGGAGAAGACAATAAATCATGTTATGTGCACACAGGTATATTGACTCAATTTCTCAAGGCTGCCTATGCAAAACTAAAGGTGATTGAAACTAAACCATTAAAGTCTTATAATGGCTGGTATAAAGCCATTTTATCTGCTTTTTATGATTTGAGATTTTAGTGTTAAAACTGTGAGTACAGCCTTTAAGTCAGATTGAAAATTCATCAGGTCCTTTGCCCTCTTGCAAATGATGGTCAATGGCAGATGGCTAAAGAGGGAGGAGAACAGAATATATCTGGAATAATTTTTCCCTTGGTGTACTCTTCTGGTCTTCAGCAATTAGCAGTTTGGCTGCTTTTGGAGCTGGACACTGCACCCACTTAAAGAATTTAATATGCACCAGTAGACTGATCTTAGGTAAACTTGTTAGTTCTCATTTTCAAACTGTTTATTTTTTTGCATTCCCAATGGAGTCTTGCACATATACATTGGGGAAAAAGTGTCTGACATCTGTTAGAATGTGTGGGTAAAGAAAGTCTATTTGTGCTTTATGTTTTTGTCACTGAGTGTATTCTGAGGATAAAGAGCTTGATTACTGTCACTCCTTTTATGTCTTGATTTACTTCCCTTTGGTGAGAATGTGTAGGTCTGGCAACAAAGGACATTTTTATTGCCATCTAGTGGTTTCAAAAAAAAGGAAACTCTGAGAATGAAACTGGAGTTACTGCTAGAGCATCTCTATCAGTAATCATATATTTTTTTCCCCTCAAAATTTTCATATCTCAACACCAAACAAGGCATCAGTGTGGATAAATGAGTTCATTCAAGATGAGAGGTTGCTGCTGTGTCATTAACAATAAACACATGTAAGTGAAGAAGGTTTTTAATGCTGCACTGCATTGCTGGGAATCATTTTATTGTGGTTTTAATTCTGGCTGTCCATTGTAACAACTGGACTTGGCCCGGGCTGGACAGCAGCCTGTTCTATTGCAGGGATGGGAATACTGCCTGAAGAAGGAGTTTTACTTGAAATATATGGAGAAATATATGGAGGATATATGGGGTGTGGGTCAAAAACCCCATTTTCAACCCTGTTTAGATAATGCAATGTAGCAGGTTACATTTTCTTAACTACAAGATAGTTTTGACATAGAGCCCATTGTCACTCTGGGAATGAGGCAGGAGCCAAATTCTAACAAATCTGGAAAGCACCAGTGTGAGGAGGGACATTCCTTGACATCCCTCTAAAGCCTGAGTGTACCTTCCTAAGTGGAATTGGGGCAAGAACGTGTTCTGGAGGAAAAGGCACCTGTCTGAGTGTTGTGTTTGGAGGCAATTTTACATCTGAATATTCCTTTCCAAATGAGCACAATCGTATTTTGTGGCTTTATGGGGGACTCTTTACTTGCACTTTATGTATGAAACGATTGACATTTTATTAGACTTTTATTTTCTGCAAAATCTTTCTTCTTTTTTACTGCACTCTTCCAAAAGACTTTTTTTTTACTATGTAGTTATTATGTATTGTTCATTTGTATAACTATTAACCCTCTTCATACAAGCCATTTCTGACTCATTATGTCTAGAAGTTCAGCTCAAGGATGTGCAGTAAAGTTGTGGAAACCATATCTTATCACATTGAGGAGGACACTGATCAAACCCACTTTATCTGTGAAATTCTGAGGTGTGTCTAGGTAACCTCCTCTAGGTTTGCTCTCTGCTTTTGCCTCACATCAGGTAGAATTTTATTATTCTAAATCAGTAGGGTTTGCAAATGGTTTTGGCCCTTGTGTAGGTCCTGTGAATGACACAAACTTCTCATGTTGCTTTACCAACTTAGTTGAAATATATCTCGTGTTGCTCACTGGGGTTTAACTTGCCGTTAGAGGAATTTTGGGGTGAAAGGAAAACGAATTTTTTTCAAGCACTTTCTGTCACAGAATCCATGAATGTGTCTTACACTTTGTCTCTTGAACATTGTAAATGATGGAGCACATCAGAAGAGCAGTGATGGAGGGATGTATTTATCCCAACTGCCCCATTAGCTGCTCTTCAGAATTGCTCTTTTCTTGCCACAGGACTTGTGTGATGCCCATCAACTCCCCATCAGGGCCACAACTGATGGTTTAACAATACTTACATGTCATTTTAAAGGGCTGTGAAACTCTATTTTAAAAGAGTAATGGCTAAATATGACATAAGTTAGAATTTCTATAACAAGTCACAAGTTGTATGGGTTATAATAGCATAACTTTAATAAAAGCTATGTATAAATAAGATCCTTGGTATCACTGTATATTTAATTCATGTACTGCAGTCATTCAGGGACTGTTCCATGACTGTAAAATGTTACACATAGAGCTTTGTAATGGAAAACTTTGTGATATTATGACTTGTAGTTAGAAGAATAAAACTAAATTGCAATTTTTCCTAAATTGAATGTGCCACTGTCTTATACATCTTAGCCTCCCTGACCTGGTCTTGCATGATGCTTCTTGACTTCCTGTCCTGCTGTCATTTTCTTTCATATTGGCCTGGCACTTTAGTCTCACTGGAATCAATAAGGTTGCTCACATGCAAGTATTGAATAAATAATTGATTAAGGAGATGCTACACTTGTCGCATCTTTTCCTGGCAAAGGTAGCCAACATAAGTATTGTTTAAAACTTCTGTTCTTTCCTTTTACCCATTATCCCTCACTTTTTGCACTGAACTCACAGAGTGTGGTATCTACCAGACAGTCTGATTTTGGTGAGCTGGAATATTCAGAGTGTTGATGCTACTCAGTGTGTGCAACACTAGGGAGAAATGGCTGTTCTGCAACCGTGTAGCTCAAACCAAATTACTGTCTAAAAATGTTAACCTGCTCAGTTTTAAAAGCTTAAAAGTAACCTAGAATGGAAAAGCACACTTGGACATCTGTCACCAGCCCTGACTGCTGTGCTCATCAAATTCTAAATGAAATATTTAAATAATGTGATGCTATAGGAAAGGCAGATAGAAAAGAGCAGATAAAGTGGTATCTATTGACATGAATAGTCCCAGTGAATTTTGCCTGACTGGTTGACTGGGTTTTGTGTATTTACACAGACAGATAGAATTGCAGTGAAAATGGAAACATTTCTTGACAGCCGTTGTAACATCTGAAATTGAAACAGGCCTTTCTAAGTTTTCTGCACATCTCCTCCACACAAAGGTTTTATTATAACTCCTACTCTGTTCTGGCAGTAGTTAAACTGTAGTGAACTTTCTGTAATAGGAACACACTTAGACTGAAGACAGATGTAGGATTTCTGTAGGAGATGGAAAATAAGATACCCCAGGCAAATAAACACCTGATGACTGTGTTCATTGCAGTCACTCTACCAGGGTGATTAATCTTTTTATCTTCAATTACATTCCTAAGTGATACAATTTGTTCCAGCAAAATAGTGTGCAAATCCAGTCTTGTTCAATATTTCCCACAAATACATTGAGTCACTGGTTTGGTTTATGAAATCCTTTCTCTTGTCTTGGTTCAGTGGCAAAAGAGATGAGGTAATTAGAGAGCAGTTTGCCCACTGGTTTTTCTCCAGTGCATAGCTGTAGTCAGTGCTTATTTAAAAAAAAAATAAGGAAAAATAGTGCAAATGTCTTTACCAGAAAATATGTTGATGCTGCAGAAGTTAAAACATGCATTTTATGTCATCCTACATGTTGCTCCGTTTGTTTAGAGGTATGTTTCATTATTGCTATTGTATGATTAAATATTGAGACTATTGCTTTTCCAATTGTTCTAGTGCAGTATTTAATGAGTGCAATTAAATGGAAAAATTGCCTTTTTAACTGATGATAGTCTATTAATGTCTCTGTCTGTTCAGAAAAGAAAAGAAGTGAATTATTAGAATGACAAATGAGTCAAAGTTACCACGGTGATGGAGAGGTGCGATTCCCTTCCACATAATCTTCAATTAGTGATCTTTGTAAGAGGATGTTTTTCAAAAGGGTAATAGAGAAGTAATGAGATCAGAAGGAGGTCAAACCCAGCCTTCTTCGTTTGGCAGTTTGATTAATTTATTTCTCCTTCTTGCAGATTGCTGAAAGGGGCTTTTGGCACCAGCTGTTTTCCATGGGGCTCCAGTTGAAGTGACTGCTTAGGATGGGCTTTGGTCTATCCAAGAATGTTCACCCACTTGGGGCTGAAGGTTTTGGAATGGTTCAGATTTGTTCTTTAACATAAGCACTCACTGAGAGCTCTGAAAAGGAAGGTTTTTGGGGAAGAAACAATCCTTGACTGTCCCATGTGTATCATTATGGAGAAGTAAATGGCTGGACAGAGGAGTTGGATGCAATGCATCTCACATCTCCTCCAGCTGCATTATAGAAAAGTCAAAGGAGAAGGGAGGGAAAGAATGACCCAAGAATATGAAGGTGCAGTGAAGATGCTTTTCAAAATATTGTCTTTAAAAGTCCCACAATATCTTTGTGTATGTGCACATGTAGCATTTTTATGTCCTTCAGGCATTTTTTTCCTGGCCCCTTCTTTTTCTTACCACTTGTGTAGAAAGTTTTGCTTCCAGGATTAATAAGCTAATTCATTAGGATGGTCTTAAACCTGAGTTGCTCCATGCAATGTGTTAATCCTGCCAGTACCTTGTGCTATGAGTCCAGTTACATCCCTGTTTAGTTTACTCTCAGTAGTAATTCACCTCTTTTAAAATATTCAAAATGGTTTTTCTGCAAAATTGAAATGCCAGTAGCATTTTCTCAACATTTTTCTCAGGTTTACTTACTTGTACACTGATCAATTTTGCTCTGCTGATAGTTGAATATATTACTATGGTATCAATTTTGACATAAATTCAGTCATTCTATGTAAAGTAATGTGTCAGTAGAGCAGCAATAGATGTTAATTTAATATGACATTCTCTTGCTAGCACATGTACATTAACAGTTGCATGATATCCAAGACTTAGCTATGTCTGGGTTACCTCAGTTTATGCTTACGATACTCATGCACGTTTTATTTTTAGCTTTGGTGAGGGTAACACTGAGTTTTTGACTTTCTTGTGCAGTCTTTGCAATAATAATTTAACAGATGTTGAGAATTATTATTATTATTGTAATTCCCATTAAAATGTTTCACCATTAAAAAGAAATACTTTGGATTAAATAGATCATAAAATGTTTTTATTGTACTGATGATCATAGAATCATAGAATTATTGGGGTTGTAAGGAACTTTAAAGACCATCCAATCTCAACTCCCTGCCATGGGCAGGGACATCTTCCACTAGACTAAGTAGCTCAGAGCTTCATCCAACCTGGCCTTGAACATTTCCAGGGATGGAGCAGCCACAGCTTCTCTGGGCAACCTGTGCCAGGGCCTCACCACCCTTACAGGCAGCAAATTCTTCCCAGTATCTAATATAAACTTGCCCTCTGCCAGTTTGAAGCCATCACCCCTTGACATGACCATTATCCTTGACGTGCTCTTGTAAAAAGTCCCTTTTTTGTAACCCTTTCTAGGCTACAGAGCTATGTAGGCATCTGAGCAACAAGTTGAATAGACTCGTTTTTCAAATCAGCAGAGTAAAAGAATATTTGGGTATTAAGATACAGCACATGTCCTGAAATATTGGCCTAAATTCCATACTGGCACAAGCCCTTTGAGTTACACCAGCAACAAATGGGGCCCATTCTCTGTGCCCCACTGGGCATGGCCTGCACCTCTCCATGGGTGCTGAACACTTGGCATCCCAGGCACTTGGGTGCCTTTTGGGGGGGAGTGTGGTGCCCACTTAGCCCAAGCAATGGGCATTCACGTGGTTGTGCTTCCAGCTTTGCCATGGAATTGTTCCAGGACTTCAGCTGGGAATGGGGCTCTCCAAGGCTGTGGTTTCCCATCTGTTAAACACAGCTCACGACCCTTCTGAAAGATGGTGATGATGAGGATGATGATGATTGGAGGTGACTATTTGTAAGAAGGATGGAGAAGAGCGTGGCCTCCTGTGGATGGGCCATGTGGACACTGGTGGGCAGCCAGGGGGGTTCCTGTGCTGCACAGGTATTTTCCTGGGCAGTTTGTCCTCCTGTGCTTTCCTCTGTGTCCCAGCAGGGACATATTTCTCCTTCAGAATGTGTCTGGCTCTGCTAAGCCTTTGGAAGTGGAGTTTACCCCACGGAGCGAAGCAGACCGTGGCTTTCTGTGAAATACACGTGGTTTGGTCTGTTCTGTGCAATTTTTTGGTCCATGAGAAGTGCTGTGAAAGCACTCGGTGCAGGAGGTCGTGGATCCTGAAGTAAACAGTGTCAGCCATGGGAGATTTCCATCTGGGAAGAAATATTGTGTTGTATAACTGGGCCATCGCTTAGTAAAATCTGTATATCAGTGAACTGTAAAATTACAGGAGTGGACAGTGCAAGTTTGACTTTAGTTGAAGCTTCATTTGTTTTGCCCACATCTCTGAAAAGTAGATGTTAGGAAATGTTCATCTATCTGAGGTATTTTCATCTGACCACTATTATGTTTTCATTTAATTATTTCCATTTATTATGATTTTGGTTGTTTTCCAATATGATTATATGTCTAAGAAAGAAATGTGACTTCTCTAGAAAGAGTAAGCCAAGACTCATTTATGAGATATAGAATGAAATATAAAATTTATCTCTATTATATATTATATATATGAGTACAGTACAGTTATTGCTCATGAAAAGGTTAAATACCAAAGGTTATTACATTATTTTTATTACATTTATAATCACAGGACACAAATGCAAAATAATGTTGTGAATTTCTTCTCATTTTGGTTGCTGTCCATTGGGGAGAATTTATACATCCATACACATATATATGTGTATAGATAAACATGTCTCCTACTTATCAAACTTCTCTCAGAACAGAAAAAGTAAAATTAGATTTTTGTAAGCTGGAGTGATGTGCATGTTCTTATTTTCAATGTATGGTAAAGTAATCTTTCAATTTTATTTTTTAACACTATTCTATAATATAAATAATCTAGTCTTTTCTTCTGCAGACTGTTTAATTCAGAGAGGTTGAAGTTGCCTCCAAAGATTGGCGTCAAATTGAGGAAACCATTCATGTAGTAAATAAGATAATTTGTTTCCACCCAAAAAGATTAAAATATAGATTTTATTTATTTATTTATAATTTTATTTTTTTTTACCCCATATGATTTAACACATACAGTTCCTGCATCTCTGTGACTCTGAGTGCATTTTGGAATTAAGCACTTCTACATGGATGTCTGTTCTTCGTTTTCTGCACTGCACTTTTAACTTGAATTTCTGGAATTTTAATTAATATATTCAATAAAGATCTTTATCTCTTTCTGAGGTATTGGTAAACATTTATGTAATTTCAAAATGTGATGGGAAACTGCTGCTCCTTATGAAAACCAAATTGCAAATCCTACAAATTGAGTATTATTTTATACAAAAAAAATGAAGGAAAGATGTGTTTTGTCTCCTGTTTTCTGTGCCATATTTCAGCCAAGAATGTATTTCTTGATGCCTCTCATCTTTGTGTCTTCATTAAATCTGTGGTTTTTCTTCACCCAGTCTTTCACAAGATCAGTCTTACTGGTTTTAGTTCAGAAAGTAATTCTTCAAGAAGTTTCTAAGGAAGAGGTGACATTCTAGAGCTGTTCTCATGGAGTTCTGACAGGAGCAGAAACACACAGGTAAAATAGGAATTTATAAGGGAAAGAGCAAACCCTTAATATTTGAGCTGTTCTTACCTGTGTTGCCACAGGAGCTGCTGGTCCTCGTTGTTGGTTAAAGAATTTGCTTAATTAGTTTGTCTGGTACTTCTGTTCTTTTGTGTCGTACTAATAGAAGAACTAGAAAAATTTGGTAGTTTTGGGGGTTTGTTTCCTTAGAAAAAAGAAAAAGGAGCAGTCAGCTGCCCTTATTGTAATGTGGTTTTTGTGTGAGTTACTTGCTCTTCTGCAGTGGATGTTAAGCTCATTTCATGGCAAGACAGTGGAAAAAGGTTTAAGAAGTGATCTCCCCTCAGAAAATTAAATATTTAGATGGCAGAGGTCCTGTCAGAGCAATTAAATGATGTTTGAAAAGGCTTTTGAGGTGAGCACTCGTTGCCCCTTTGGAGCTGTGCAGAATGGGGAGACTTTTGCTCTTTGGGGTTGAAGGTTTATTGTTCTGCTGAAGGTTGGGTTCACCTGGGTTTACTGTGATGTCAGAACAGGTTCAATGTAAGTGCACTGCAATTTTAAGTTCTCTGATTGTATTAAGCTTTAGAAAAATCTGTATTACGTGTTATTAAATAAATCTGGACTGCCTTAACCTTCAAAAACAAAGAAAAAAGGAAAAGTTTATTTTCTTTGTACTCTGAACACAAAATAATGGGTTGGCTAAACTTCCTCCAAGAGCTTGGCTCCTTCATAATGTAATATTTAGTGCATAATGGCCTCTTATCTGTTTTTGTGCAAAATCCGTTCTGGATTATTGGATTTCATATAAATAAAGTTGTTTGCTTTTAAGGTTTGCCTTTGTGATGTTGTTGTTGTTGATACCCAACTAACATCAATCCAGGCATTGATCATTTCCTGAATATGCAGGTAATTCTCTTCTTATAAAATGCCAATTTTTTGGTACAGAAAACATATTTCTCCAGACTTTCTCCCCACGTGGTTTGTCCATAGATGTGCATTTCTGAGTGCATTTTAGCCTCGAGCATTGGCACTTTTTTACTAAAAATCTCTGTGAGCAGCAACTTGCACTGCAGAAGTGAAGAGCAGAATATAACCACAGTGAAAAATGACACTCAGTAGAGGTGAAAGTTGAAATATCTCCTAGAAAACGGCCATGTTAGAAATATTAAACTGTTGTTAAATTAACACAAACAACAGATGAGCTTTTTCTGAGACTCAGAGGACACAGGGATCGATTGCAGTTTTGGTTTCTCCTTGGTATTTATACCAGTTTTGGTATTTACTGGGATTCACACTGTCCAGATAAATCCACTTACATCTTGCAAAAGAAGTATTTCTGAACCTTTACCTGAAATCACATCTCATCTCTTAATTATTTAGTTGGTTGGCACTAGATTGTCCTAAAGTCCTATAAAACACTATAAAAACTCTCATTCCTCACTGTACATTGGTTTTTTTGAGTGCCAAAACCATTGGCTGTCACCATACCATGGTTGGAAAGGTAAAACAGAACATGGCCATCCTTTTAATAGGATTGCTCTGTGATTCATAGGTGGTGAATATTTCATGCACTTTGCATTTGCCTTTGTGCAGGAGGGTAAATGGAAAGTAAATCCATGTGTACTTTAGACAGTAAAAAGGCATTACTTTGTTACATCATATAAACATGTAGATTTGATTCTCTCTTTACTCATGCTGTAAAAAGAAAGTTTTAAAGTGTTTAGCCATACCTGAAAATGTAAATGCACGAGCCTAATGTAATGCTGAAGAAAAATTAAGACAAATGATACTGCATCCTTGCCACAAACTGCAGCTTGTACAAAATTCACTTTAGTTATTATACTGTGAATACGTGTGCTAAACCTCCTCTGTGTATGCACAATTTATGTTGAATGCAACATGAATCATTTTAATAGACCAAGCAAAAAGTCCCCAAAGTCAATTTTCAAATTATGAACCTTGGAACAGAATATAACAACAATGAACAACAAATAGTTCAGATTTTATTCTGAACTACAAATGAACCATTAAAGGTACAGTATACTCATTCAGAAAAACAGTTTCTCCTTATCATCACAATGACTAAAAAGCATAACAGGGATATTTCTTAAAGGTCAGTTCTAAATTCCCTCTTTTTCTGTACCTTATTAAGAAGGACGTTCAGGAAAGCTGATGCCAGGAAGATTTTGACATCTCTTGTGAGACTTGGCTGATTGTGGTTAGATTCTGTCTCTCCTTTGTCATTTAACCTCGAGAAATCATTTTTTAAGTCTGATTTTAATGCTTTAAAACTCAGGAATCCATTCAGAATTACTGTTTAATGGGTGGCTTGGCTGCAGATGGGTCATTTCAGAGAAAAGCCTTTTTGCTCCCTGACTCCAACTGCCCAGTGTTACCAGGACACAGCAAAGGTGGCAGCAGATGAGCTCAGCTCTTTCAAAGGCTGGTAAGGAAATAAAATTCAGGAGAAAGGAAGAAAGAATATTTGAGTGTCATCAAAAACCTGGACTTGGTAGGTCAGGCTGGCTGTCAGTCTAGAAGGAGGTGACACCTTCTGAGCCCACAGAGCATGTGGGCTGCACATCAGCTTTTGCAAAGAAATTTCCATGATGACTTACATGGTTTTCCCCATCTTAAGACTTAATTTATTCCTCGTATTTCTGACTACACAAACCTTACTGATCTGCAGGTTGGGTGTGTTTGGTTTCTGTGAGCCTTACTTGGTGGATGCTCTTACATAGTGCCTACTGGATTGGGATGCTCTGGGAGATAAAGTGGTTGTTCCTCCTCTTGTTTTTAATCATAATACTTAATGGGACATCTGTATATCTCTTTTTTGGTGTGCTTAAAAGGATTTGANATTTTGCACGGGCAATATGGGCTGGAAAGCTTTGTGCCAGAGTCAATGCCAGGCCCTCCAAGGGGTGCTCTTGGCATCTGATGGACTGAGTGTGGCATGGTTGGGGCCATGGCCTCTCTGTTCTTCTGTCAAACACACTGGCTGCCCAGTTTTTAGTTCTGTCTCATTCCTCTTTTCAAACACGGTGACTGCACTGTCCACAGGATGAGCAGAGGGACGGTGGGATTTGTGTCTTTCACTGGGCTGCACCCGAGGCACCCAAGGTGTGGAGGAGATGGGGTGGTAGTTAGGAGTGAATGTTATTTTGGCAGGATGCTGAATTACCAGTTCGAGCTTTGGAACCCAAGTTGAAGTGGTTTCATGTGGTCTGGTCAGCACTGGGGGCTTCTGGCACCTTCAAAAGAGCCTCGTGTAGCTGGGAAACAACCAGCAAAGTGAAATGGAAAATGATCTGCTGAAAGGGATTCTGTTCAGTCCTTTACTTTGGCTGTCATCCCTCTGCTGGTTTTGATAAACTATTTAAATCTTAAATATATTTACTTATTTAAAGCGAGTAATTGAACCTCTGAACTGCAAAACGCCGTTTTTAAAGGGAAGATGAATTTTTTGGTGTGCTTTGGTTGCTGTCAGTTTTAGTGGGAGCCTTGCAAAACTTCACAGGGGTTGGGTGTGACAAGGTGTTTGCCTTTAAAAGTGCAAACAGGTATTTGCTTAAGCTTGCTAAATTACTGGATGGAGATCAGCAAATTAGGAGCCAGATCTGTAACAGTACCATGTACTTTTCCAGTGCTAACAATTATTTTTAGGTGCATAGTCATCTTATTATTGTATAGCTCTTTATGAAGTTCTGAGAAGCAGCTCAGGTTTTTGTCTCATCTGTTTTTATTGTTTTCTTATTTTTTTTAGACAGGTCCAGCACCATAGCAAGAGGTATTTGAAAAACTAAATTGAAACCAAATGCTTACAAGTGTTAAAAGGCATCTAAATGGTTGGCTTACATATGCTCATTGCCTCATCTACTTCATTGATGGTATTTTTCATTGCTGGATTCTTTTATTTATGAAATAATCATGGATTTAGTTGATGATACAGATGCTGTTGAGTTTTTGAAACAAAATTCAGTACTTTTGGAGCCTTTTCATTTTTTTTTAACTTGTCTCTGTTCTCCTAAAATTGCCTACTTAATCAAAGTCTTATAAATATAAACCTTCTCTGCCTTATTTTCTTGGCATATCCTTTCACATGGGCCTGAGAGAATTAGTGAGTCATGCCTTGAACTGCTCTGTGGAACCTTGTGCAATTCAATGTTCTTTAATTGGTCAAATTTTCTGTCTAGATTGGAGAAGACAGAAACAAGGAAGAGAAAAAGTTGTGCTGAATGGTGTCATGGGAGGAGAGAAAAGGGCTATTTTCAGTTAACTTTGTCAGGCATGTAGTTAAAAATAGAAATTGTTAGTGGTCATGGGCTTTTCAAGTACAGGAGAAAAACAGTTGAAGTCCAAAGTTCACAGGCATTGTGTATCACAGTCAGTCCTGAAAATGTTTTACACAGAACTTTGAAAATTTTACCTGAAGATAATGCAAGTTCAGTGGAATTCTGTAAACTGTGTAACATATTCTGTGACACACAGCACAGGAACATGGGTTTCCTATGAAAACCTGCATAGTTCTCCTGTTAGCATTACATGGTATAAAATGATCATAGATATAAAAGTATAGAACCAGCTTACTTCATTGAAAATTAACTTTCTTTTTTTTTTATTTAATTTGCTTGTATGTTTTGACCGGGTCTTTGTAAGTGACTTTTTGATAATGACATTATCTAAGATGATACTAATTGAAGCATCTTTTAAAATTGCTAGAAGTTTCCCATCTACTGATTCAGAAATCTTCAGCTTCAACTAATTTTATGGTATCGAGGCCAAAAGTATGTTTTGGTGGTTTTTTTGGGGTTTCTGTTTTGACTCCTTGCCTGCCATTCAGGATACTAATTTTATGTCTGTGAGCCACAGAGGTCTCACCAAGATTGCTGCAGTATCATGTAATCATCTTTTCCTTGTAGGTTATGAGATGTAAAAGGTATGAAAATGATTTGTATGTATGGAAAAATGTTATTTATATTCCATAGGAGTAACAGTTATTCCAATATAATGGAAGCCCCCCCTTTATTCCTCAGCAACATGCATTTTCTTCATTTTGTGATATATTGTATGGCTTTTTTTGTGTAACTACACTTTTAGATCTTATTGACTAGAATTTATGTGTTGCCTTATGGAAAACTTGTTTCATAATTCATTAATTATTTACTATTACTTGACCTCACAGTACATGAAAAAAAATCTACCCCATAACTGTAATTTCAATTCTCTCTAGTGTGAAATCAATCACGTTCCACATCTTTTATATTATTTAAAATGTGAATGATGACGTTTTCTGGTGGATTTCTCCCGAGTTATGGAGAACTTTGAAAGCTGAGTGTGTGGGAGGGGTGCAGGCTGTGGAACCCCTGCCTGCACTGCAAACACTGCAAAACCTTTTGGAGGGGATCAACTGTCCCTTTTGGAGCTGCTGCTCAAAAAACCTCAGTGTGGGGCTGCTAAAAACCAGGAGTATTTTATAAAAATCCACTTCTTTTTATTTTGTGTACGAGTAGATAAGGACATGGCTTTTATTCAGCATTTCCTCCCTCTCCCTACAACCCAAATTGTGCTGGTGATATTACAGAACAAGTTGGGTGGTTGCAGTTTCCACCTCCTTGGCAGCTGGATAATGTGATATTTTGGGATAATCTGATATTTGTGTGCCCTGCACTGTGTGAGGAAGGTGAGGGGTGGCAGGTTGAAAGCAGCAAGAAAGTGATGGAAGTTCTGGTAGTGATCCTGAGATACTTTCTTACTCCTTGGACAGGAATTTCTGAAAATACATGAGGAGATGAAAGCAAAGGAGAACTCAGCAATGCACTTGAGATTTGGAGGGTGCTTTTTTTTTGTGCAAATCTGTAAGAGAAGTGTTATCAGAAACAAGTGGTTTTAAACTCTATTTTAAAACTGGAGATATGTTTGTGGAACAAATTACATTTGTACCTCAGCCTGCACGAGCCCAGAAGAGTAAGATTTTTGTCCTTGCCAAAAAATCTTGCCTCTTTTTATTAATTCCTTCTCCTCTTGCCTGCATGAATGTCCATATTTTTTTACTCTACGAGACAGTTTATCAACAAAATATGCTTTATCTCCATTTTGCTTTCAGTAGTTAAATGCCAAGTGTTGTAAATTCTAAAACATGTCCAGATTGCCAGATTGCATCTTATGCAAACTCCTGACTACTTTAGAAACATGTATAATCATATTAAGCAAAAGCCATTCCAGCTATTTCCATACGTGCTTTTATGAACATCAGATGTAATTGATAGGATTTAATTTTACATAAGTAACAAAAGCTTTGTAAGGATAGGTTTTCCTGATACCTGAGTATAGTTAGGAAAAACATTCAGAGTACATGTAATATTATACAAGGAAATAAAGTTAATTTTCTTGAAATATACAGTATATAGACGGAGTACGGGAAAACATAGTAGAATGAAAAGTATAATGCTATTTTCCTAAGCCACATTTGCTAAATGCAGACTTTTGCAAGGTCAGCAGTTATACTGGAGTTGAGCAGAAATGGCTTCAGTGGCTTTAACTTTACCAGTGCCCTTGATGAGGTGCAGAGTTGTCAGTATTCTCGTAAAATTCCTCAGTGATGGCTTCTTCTGTTCTCTTTATTTCCTTAAGTGAACATCTGTCTAATTGTTCACCTCCATTGCTTTAGTGCTTTCCTCATGCTTTCTCTGTTTCCAGACAATAAACTTTATTTTCTTCATAAGAATTCAGTCTACGCAAGGGTATTAGGCAGCTTGTTTGCACCTTTTAATTTCTGGAACTTTTCCAGAAGGGCTTTTTGCTGTAGTTCCAATGGGTTCATCAGTGAATCATGTAACATAATGCAGCTTTGTGTTTGGGTTTTTATCCGTTACCTTCTGTTTATAAACAGCTGCTTGGAAATTTTCTTTTTGCCTTTTTTTTTTAATATGTTTTACATTTTTGCATGTGGTGTGTGGGTAAGATACATACAGTAGGTGCTGGTTTTTTCAGGTGTTCAGGTAGGTACAGCCAATATTTCCCTTATCACGTGGGAAAAGCCTGAGCTACTTTTCTTAACCCCCAAAATTTTAAGGGAGAATATGTGCCAGTTATTCAGCTATGGAATGATATCTGTTAAATTAAAACCAATTTAATAACTGAGAGGCTGCATTAAAATGTGGCATTGACACTAATGGTTGCAGGATTGCAGAAGGCATCTAAAAAGTCTCTCTGTCCAGTAGAGAGAGTATTGCTCACAAACTCAACGTGCTGTTTCTCTAATGTTCATTTTGTGTGTTGAATTTGGGGGTTTTTTTGCTGCTTTTGTGAAGGGGAAGGCCGTGGTGGTGGTTGGTTTTCTTACAAATTAATTTCTTCCCTCTTCCTCTTGTCTCTAAAGCATTTATATCCATCTTGCACACCTATTTTTCAGGCAGATATTTAAAGTACAGTATTTAAAGGCAATATTTAAAGCAGCCTTTCTTGCTGCTTTTCTTGCACTAATGGCAGCACTTCCTTCTTTTGTATGTACAAATATAGTTTTTAAGGCATATTCTTCATCCTGAAGACTATATTATTCATGGCCATGTTGTATTTAGAAAATAAGTGTTCTAGTAAGTTTAATTATTTTGTGGTTACCACTCTCCCACCATATTGCTGCATGAGACAATTATTTTCTGGAGTACTTTTGTTTTCTCAAGCTCAAAATTGTATCAGAAAATTCATGTATATTTAGTAAATGAAAATTTCACAGCTTTTGGTATCAATGGTGCTTAAAAATAAGACACTTGATTTTGAACTTCATTCACAATGACACTAAAACCATTTTAAACTTTCTTAATTATTAGAACAATGAGATGTGGCCTTCTGAGCCTCCCTGTCTGGGCTGAATATCATCAGCTCTTGTAAAATACACAGTGTGGACTTTGAGCTCAGCTTTTTAGGCAAACTTGGACCTACCTTATGCTTTGAATGATGTTTTTGGTTTTATATCTATACTGCTGATTATGAGGAGAACAAAATGATTCCTGAGATGGGCCACGTTCTCACACAAAGTTAATTTCAGTCTTTGTGTTTGTTTTGTGGGTATTTTCTTCATCACACTGTATTTCTTTAGAAAGGAAGTACAGAAGAATTTGCTTTCTGTGCTCACAGCTCAGGTGGCAGCTCTGCAAATTCTGATTTTCCTGGGCATGCAGAAAGGCTTCATATTCTTGTTCAAGTCTATATTGTGCATATTGAGTGTATTATTAAGAAGCTGATCCTGCCAACCCTTATACAAGAAATCTTTACTAACGGGATTCAGTCCTTTTATTTCACTTTCTAAAATTGCATCCATGGCAATGGGGCCATTTTCAATGTATCTCTGAGCTCGGGAATGGGAAGGGTTGGGGAAACAAAAGAATTTGTACATGGGTTTCTTTTTGTGAGGATACTGTTCTGTAAGATATCTATGGTATATTGTTTGAACCTACCAGATTGTAGGTGTGAGCTGCCAATTAAAATGCCTTAAATAGCTGAATATTCAGTTCTTTCATTTCTTTGTCTTGTATATTTATTTCTACTTATATTGAAACATCCTGAAATTATTCATGAATACAGAAGTGATGAATTTTAACCATATTGATATTTTCTCCTAATAGTAGGGGGGAAGAACTGGACCTTAAATCTCTTGGCAAGCTTTGACTTAGTCCAAAATAGCTGCAATGCATTTGTAAACCTGCAGACGTCACTATTCTGCCAATTAATTGTGCTGCACGAAGGGTTCTATAGCACTGTGACCACATTTAAAATGTGTGCTGCTCCCATCTCGCAGTTACAGCACTTTGTTTTTAATCTGAAACGATTTAATCGGATTTCTTTTAATTTGTCGCTTCGTTTTCAACATTCCACTAAAGGAAAGAGCATGTTTTCCTTTTTAACTTGTATGAGCCACGTCTTAAGATTTGCCTTTAATTATTAGTTATTGTTGTTTCAACACAGATTTCTGAACTACTTATTTTGTGTCATATAACATACCGTTTTTAAGCAACATTTTTCAAGCTGCACATAGCTTCCAGGAGGGCAAGCTGCCCAGAACATCAGTGATCTCACAGTTATTACTTTGTGTCATATATAATCTTGTTTTTTCCTGCAACAAATAAATCTTCGGGCCTCACTGCAAAAAAAAACATTTGTGGTTACAGTATAATAAAAATAAACCGTTTGTCGTGACTGCAGCTGACATTTATCAGCCTATTTGTGGGTGCTCTTTCTCTCTCTGGATAATACAGAACATAATTTGTCACTTTGTAAATACATTCCAGTTTAAATCCCTGCCAGCATCTGTTAGTGTTGGAAGGATTAATGCACTGCACTGTGGTGTCTGCACTTGGAGGCAACAACCCAGCTTCTGATTATGGATCAGGAGAGAACAGGCAAAAAGGCTTCATTTGGTAGTTACTGAAACGTTGGTGCCCTTTTGACCAGCATGGTTTTCTCCTCTTGTTTGTCATGTGCAGCAGGGATGGGAACCCTGTCACAATTGCTTCTGAAATCCTGAGTTTTAAACACCAGGGTGTGTGGAGCTGGACATGGGAGATAACACGTTTTTAATTTTATGGATAATTTTATGGATAATTAACGACCATAATAATGCGTTGCAATAGGGATGTTACTGGTTTAGTCCATGTAGAAATTCTGGGTTTTCCCACATCCTCTGCTGTTTCCATCATTGCCCTATTGCCTCCTGTACTTCCAACTTCTCAGTAACCCATAAAACTGGGATTATTTAACTTTAGAAACTTCTGATTGAGGGAGTTTTTAAAAGGCAAAAAGTCTGTAGCTTCTCAATTATCCTGTTTGCCTTGTTGCTCTTTTTGCAAATGTGTTCTGCTCTCCCTTTGAATCGTGCAGAATGAAAGGAATTGGAAGAATCCCCACAGCTGAGATTCTGTTCCATGTTTCCAGGCTCCCTCCATCCTTCTCTAAACAAGGAGCTGTGTTTATTAGAAGAGTAAACCCTACACATATAATATATTGCAAAGATTATTTGAGATTCCCCCAGATAAATTCAAGTGAGCTTTACAGGAATGGGCGTTTGGAGATGGAAAGGAGTGATCTATATCCAGGGAAAGGAGAAAATTCCAGCTACAATAAACTCCCAAGTAAATACCCACAGTTTATGTCCATTAAGAACTAAATAAATTCCTGTTGCCAAAAGCTACAGTAGAATTTTTTTTTAATGTATTTTTTTTTTTAAGTGTCATTTCTTGTTATTGAGGCAAATGTGTGCTGTGTGCAGTGGAACCATGTGCAGCCAGAAGAATTTGGGGCATTTGGAGTCTGTTAATTGAAGGATTCTGAAATTATAGTTCAGCAGTTTTTCTGTGTGTTTTTGTTCTCTCTGGTTAAGGAGTAAATAATTTTTAAAATGTCCTTAGGAGACTGACTTCTTTTACTCGTTTTAAGGATGATTTAGGATTGCTGAGGCATAGTTTACTTCACTGAAGATATTAATTTCATAAAGAAATGCAGATGTTTTTCCTTTATAATTATCTTCAGAATATATGAAAGGCCATTTACAGAGATACTGATCTGAGAGTTAACTAATTTAAAGATTGTGAAATAACATTATTGCTNCCTCAGAAACTGAACTCCTTCATATCAGACTATCACTTTTCCACATCTCTCACCTCCAGAATTTCAGTGGCTCATTTGCTGCCTTTACTTTTATTCTCTGTGTAAGGGAGGTTCAACCCCTGCAGGAATTCCATTTTGTGAACTAGGAAGATCTGGTTACTTAAGAAAGAACCAGGCTTTACAAAACCAGGTTTTGGGAGAGCTCAGACACGGCACCAAAATATGTTTGACAGGACTGAGCAAGAAGGGTAGTGGAAAAATTCATACCAGCAAATTACAAATAAAATCCAGGTGAACCAAACATGTTGGGAAATAGTGAAACCGATTATTACTAAATAGATTTTCTTTCTGATGAAAGAATGGAAATCCTTTACATCTCTGATTTTTGTGGAGACTCAAGTTAGTTCCAGCTGTTCTCCTGTACATTCACATAAATGGGTTAATAAAATAATTAATACTTAGGAAATTGTTTTGTGTTGTGTGACTTCTCTTGCATAAAGTTAGTGAAAAATTTGAAAGTATTGTATAAATATTGCTGGGTAGTGGGGGAAAACTAGAAAAATGAATGTAAAAATGTTCCACCATGAGGTTTTCTACAGAACTTCCTTAAGGTATATCAGAAGCAGCAGAAGAATATATTGTAAAAGCATGTGGGGATGGCTCTGTCCCCATCAGCTCCATGGGAAGGGCTGCAGAGCACTCAGAGCACACAACCAGCTCAAGCTGGTGTTGCATAAATACAGTTTTTATCAAGTCCCAAGTGTTGACTCCATTAGGAACAGTAAGACTTGCAGTCCTAATCCTGAGTGAAAGCCTTTTTCCCCATTAGGTCCCTCCATAAATAGTGCATGGCNAGGAAGAGATACAGTTTTAAAACTATTGGGGAATTTAAAATGATTGAAATGATTGTGTGACCAAGAAAGCCCTTTCATGTCCAAGTTAAATATACAAACTATACCTGGAGACTTGAGTCACGTTTTTGTGATGTGGATTTTAAATTATAGATAAATTAAGTATATATTATAGGTAATTATAATA
>WEIV01026949.1:96557-130879 GCA_013390005.1 Calyptomena viridis
TATTTTTTATAAAAATAATTTTTTTAAAAAATTTATTTTTTATTTGTCATTACACCAGTAATGATACCAAATAAGAAAATGTAGATTAAAAAGTTCCTGGTTTCTGAGATTTCTAGTGTCATATACCACAACTGCAGTGTGTAATTAAACCAAGTGTGGGAAACAGATCGTGTGAACAAATTACACCTAATCCCTGCTTTTCTTGCTCTGTGTCTTTGTGAAACTCATAAGAAATCCAAGTTTGTATCACTTTTGAGGGAAGGTGCTTTGGGCAGTGTAGGTTTTACTAGGGTCAGTTTGGGGTCAACATTACAAGTGTTAATGTTTAAAAAATTTAAATGCTCGTTTAATATTTCACCTGAATGTCTCTTCAAAAGTTCAAATTTAAAATTTTTGCAGTAGTTGAAATTGCTTCTGTACCCCATTAAGAGGAAAAGTAGGCTTCTCAACCCCCCTGGCCCCTTAGAGCTAAAATGGCAGAGTTGTTCTTCAAACAAAGATAACTTCCTAATTTCTGGAGGTGCAAGATAATGTGGGGTTATTTTAGTTATTGTCCCCCTGCCTGTGTAAAAAAAACTAATGAAGGAAAACCCATGACTGTTTAGCTCTAAATCAATTGAAACCTCTGTTTCTTCTCCAAACATTTATGGAATTGTGAACTGAGGATTTTACAGAGGTGGTGGACAGTGATGGAGAGCTGGCTGACCTGTGTGGCAGTAGGCACTTGATGTATTATAAAGACATAGGAGCAGCTGCTCATCATAATTCCCAAGGATGTGCCATGAAGGAAGAATTAGAACAGTTTGAGTCCATTCCCGTTAATCTCTTGGAAGTGGGGCAGAAGTATTTGCTGATCAACAGTGTCAAATCCTGCAAAGAAATCCAGTAGGATGAGTTACAGAGAATTTTCCAGGTCATCCCTCAGGGCTCTAAGTCCTGTGTTAATGGCCTGCCTTAAAACCAAGCCTGTCTGACAAGGATCCACAGTTCTGGCAGGTGGCAATAAAGGGTAGTTTTGTATGTTTCAGCCAATATTTTTGGAAAAAGGGAAGTTAGACATTAAGTATTTGTTTCCAAAATTCATTGAGTTAATTTTTTTTAGTGGTTTTTTTTTTTGTTTTGTTTACATCAAACAAATAAATATTTCAATATTTTTGTGCTGGTATTAGATTATACACAGTTCTGAGATTTCCTCTGCTGTCTGACTCCTGACTCCATGATTTTCTTGTTGCTCAGAGTTCTGTCAGTGCTGCTTTTATTCTGGGATTTCTGGAGAGGGTTATTTCACTTCCTCATTTTCTGGAGAGCCATAAGGCTGTTGGATATTCCCTTTGTGTCCATAGGCATTCCCTCACAGCACAAATACTATTGTTTTTTTTCAGAGAAAGCAACCTGGGGGTTCAGAGTTATGGAGTGGAAAAGTTTGGTGGGCTGTGACTTTGCCTTTTTGGGCAGAAGTCCCAGCTCTGCCTTCTTTAGTGGCCGTGACACAGGGCTGCAGTTGCTTATGGGACTTTGGGGATATGGTGAGGCCTTTTCTGTTGAATTTCTCTGTAATTCCAAACAGTGTGAACTTTTCAAATCGCCTGAGAAGTGCCCCAGATGGTGTGACATTCTGCTTCATGGGAAGATTTGAAAGTATTCCCTTTGCATAATCTCTGGTTAACTATTTCCTTACGTTTGAAATGGGAGAACACCAAAGCCAAGAGCTCTGTTGACATTTTGGTGGTGTTTGTTTAACCTCCTAGTGCACGGGCTACATTTGTTGAAAAATATTATTCTTACCTTTGCAAATCATCAGTAATTAATTCCCTTGGAAATATCTACTGCTGCACACAGGCAGCTTGGGAGGCTGCTGACAGATCATAGTTTTACATCAGGTGCTAACAAATTGATTATTAAATTTCATAACTAACTGATTTATAGCCACAACTTAATTTCTGTCTCCCTCTAATGTATTCCCCTACTGTATTTTCAAATAGTGCAGAGCAGTTGGATTGCTTCTAATAGAGGATTGTGCACAGCATGTAAGAGCTGAATGACTTCCCCAGTGCAAAGGTAGTAAAGTACCAGAGGCTTGTGAAGTGCACAAAATATTAGCTGGTTTTCAGCTCAGATATTCACATTTGAGATTGTCCTGCTTACTTCTACATGCTTTTTTGACTTGCACTAAATTGTAGCTACACTTGCCAGCACGGTGAGGGTTTTCTGGAATTGCTCCTTGCAGCTGGAGCAGTGTATTCCTGAGGCTCAGTCGTGCTGTGAAGGATAAAAAGCAGTGACTCCGTGCTATGATGGAGCAGATCATGTTCAAATCCCACTTAAATTGTAATGGTAGAGCACATCAGCTCACTTGATATGATGTGAATCACTGCCTGAAGATGTTTTGAGGAGATACAGGGGCAAATTTGCAGAACATTCTGTGGGGTCTTAACTGTAGTATTTCCAAAAATGTCTAATAGGTGTCATGGTTAGAGGGAGCACTTGGTAATGTCCATACCAGGAGTAAACACTACAGAAAACTTCCTTTGCTGCTCACTTTTTTTGTTGGCCTTAACTGTGCCTTTGCTGTAGAATTACAAACTATTTTAAACCGAGGGGAGATTTTTTTAGTAGGAAGCCTAATGTGGGTTGTAGCAGCGTTTTTAATGAACTTGTGAAATCAAGGTCATAGTTCTGCTATCACTTAAAAATACTCCTGTCATAAAGCAGCGCTGTAGTGCCAGATGTGCAGAGTGAATTGTCATGGATCTTAAAAATTTTGTCCCTGCATAATGATACGTGCAGTGATACAGAGCTCTGCACCACTGAGATTAGAATCTGTCATGTGTGGCTGAAATTCATAACTACACAGTGGCTGTTACACAGGTAATCTCATTAATTTCCTGGTGAGCAAATGGCCAGGTCACAAAAACTTCGATGACAATTTTCAGTAATTGGACCTTTGTTAGCAGCCTGATGGGAGGCACCAAGAGCTTAATGGACATGGATCCAAATCCAGGAGGTGGTTCCTTCTGAGCTGAAATGAAGCACAACAGCAATATCTGTTGATACAACACTTCAGGTTTATTTTCTGTGGTGTTTTCTAGAGAAATCCTTTTTTTCTTAGCATTTAAAACCACTAATGCTAATTAAAAATAAGGGAATTCTGAAAGGGAATCTGATACTACCTTTCAGTATGATAATTGTTTAAAATGTTTCTGTATTTATTTTTATATTTCTTCACGGATTTTTTTACTAGAATATTGTAAATAATGTTAATTTTACAGTCTCTTTAAGTTTTAATTACTTTTCTTTTAAAAAATGGACTGAATTAAAATAATTTTATTACTTTTATAAAATCCAATTAAATGCCCTAACAATTAAAAATTTACTACATTTTATAGCTTTATAATTCTAGAATCATCTTTTTAAGTAATTGAGCTGACAGATTTAGGTATAGAGTGTGTATTTTCCCTCTGGTACTTACTGTGTAATTAATAATGATGAAGCATATGACACTTTGGAAAGGTGGAATATAGTTTTGGTTCATATATGAATCCTTTCTATTTTACTGTGATCTGTGACTTCATAGTGCATAAGACAATTATTGAATAGAGTGATAATCTTTTGAAAAATGCCATATTTTTTTGGAGGGAATGGCCATGGTACATTTGTTTTGCTGCTTCACTCACGTGCTGCACTTCTCATATAGGAGGATCTTAGACCAAAAATTGCATCTGTGCTGGAGAAACTCGTTTTTTCTTCCCAGCAGATGTACCAATCTGTAAATGAATTCTTGCTAGAGCTTTTCATAAACTCTCAGAAGAGATGATGAATCATCCCAAGTTCCATGTGCTCTCCAGCTCTGTGCAGCTTTGTTTTCTTCTTGGCAGATGCATCTCCAACAGGAAAAACGAGCTTGGGTTTAAAACATTTTGATAAAATGTGCCTCAAAAGGTCAGTTACCTTTTAAAGAATATGATCCTGCACACTGTGTCAGTGAACAGCCTGCCTGTGCTGTGTTGAGTGAGGCTGCAAAGATCAAAAAACCCTCTTTTTTTGCCAGTGGGTTTGAGAGAGGACCTTTAAAAGGACAGTCCCCCTCTATCTTCAGTTTCTTTTGTGGGTGTAGCACATACATGAAGATATTCTGTGTATCAGTGTCACTGACCAAAAGGGAAATCATAAATCCAGTACTTTAGAAACCGAGTTTCCCAAAGTGCACAGATGTTTCATATTGCTTCTGAAGTTTTTGGTTAAAGTTTTCCAAGTTGGCACAGGGACAGATATTAGACTGTTGACTTCTTATTAAAGCAGCCTATACTGGTAACTTCCTAATGGGCTGGAAGTCGAAATTCATTTTAATAAGAAAATACAGCTGTTTATGTCAAGCCTTATGCAGTTCTTGCAGTGTTCAGCTAAGGTGTGTTTGATTCCCTCTGAAATGCTTTTTTGAAAACTGGGCTATCAGAATCTGGGGTTTTCAAACATGCCTGAAGGAATCTAATTACTTATGTTTGTTTGGCAACCTGGGGCTTCGTGTTTCACCTTCTTTTCCAGAAATCCTTCTCCACATCCTCAGAGTTAGAGGATATGTGTTCTTCAGTCATGTGGGAAAACTGTGGGTCTCCTGTCACCTTTTGTGTGTATGACTGTGAGGAAGCAGTTGAGAAGAACTGGGGGGAAGCAGCTATTTTTCCTGGTGGTTCATTTATTATCTTCAAAATTAAAGTTTATGTTAAATGTTGATTTTGTATCCTAGCTCAGGACCAATTGCAGTAAAGACACAATAGGCTGGAAGGGGATTAACAAATGGGACAGATCTTAATAAATTGGTGTTGGGACATCACAGGGATTAGTGCAGGACTAAAAGAGATTTCTATGACTATCAGTATTTTGCAGGACTTTTCCTATTTAAATATATCAAGGCCAGGGATGCCAGGCAGGCTCTGAGGGCTCAGGTAGAGCTGGCAGAGTTCTGCTGCAGGGTCTGACTCAAGGACAAGAACACACTGTCAGTGCCAAGGTTTCCTTAAGAGATGATGCAATGTAGGAAATGCAGATCCATCTGCGCTCCAAGAACCAGAGTCTTTGCTGTGTTTCATAAGGATCTGCAAAAAGACAAGAAAGAACAGGCAGGGCATTTGTCCTTGATGTTGCTGTGGAGGTTGGGAAGGCTGCAAGGTGTGTAACCTCCTGAGACTACACTGGAGACCTCAAGGAATTTGAAGTTTTCTGGACCTGGTTTTTGAATGAGAGAGGTATGTGCCAGCCTAGGGTTTTTTCTAGCTCAGTTGGGTAGAATTTTCCCCTTTCATTTCAAGTTCCTTTATTGTGCTTTTTCTATTTAAACTGAGTTACCTGAGTTCAGTGAGGAAGGATTCTGTCTCAAGGAGCTCAGATGTATTATGTGCACATTTTCCAACTCGGTCTTGCATTTTTTAACAGCACACTTCACAAGCTGCAGAAATATAAAACTTGTGCATGTGCTTTGTTGCTTTGTGCCTTTATTTCTTAATCCCTCATCCTTTACCACTTGTGCAGATGCCATGAGTAGTTGTGTAACCCATAAAAGAAAACAAAGGAGTTGCTCCTCTCCTCAGAAAAACTTTTTTTTTCTAAATGCTCTGGAAGGAGCCAATTTCCTGCTTGGCAGCTGAGAGAACAGTGATGCTGTGTGGCATTTTATTCTGTACCCTTTCCCCAAGGGCCACCCCTGTCACTGAGGGCTGGGCTCTGACTGGGGCCACTGGAAGCAACTGGAAGCAGCTGTGCCCAGCACGGGCAGCTCCTGCCCACTGAGCTGAGCTGGGCCAACCCCTCACTCCTCCACCCAAGGCACACCTGGGCCTCGTTCACACAGGGGAACTTTTGCAGGTGTTCCACTGAGATCCCCTTTTCCTGCTTGCATTTCCTCAGGCCCCTCCACATCCTGATCTGCAACGCTGCTGTGTTTGGAGTTCCCTGGGGTTTGACAGAGGATGGCCTGGAATCCACCTTCCAAGTGAACCACCTGGGCCATTTCTACCTTGTCCAGCTTCTGGAAGAGCTTTTACGTCGCTCAGCTCCTGCTAGAGTTGTGGTGGTGTCCTCTGAGTCCCACAGGTCAGTGAATGTTCCCTTGGGTTTCACTGAAATTTTTAGTTCTTCGAGAATAAAACAGTCGTGGTGGAACCTCATTTCTGAAAACGAAGGGCTTTGCTCCAAAGCATTTCCTTTGAATCATCTTTTGAAAACTAGAAGTATTACTAATGCCTATGGATGTTTCTGGATTTGGCCCTGTGGCTGGATAAAGTGTGTTCTAGTTTTTTTAACTGTATGTAGATATTGTTTTGATCATTCTTTGTGTGAATGCAGATTTTCACCGCATTTCAGAGCACTCATTGATTTTGTGAGGAGATGGAATAATAATTGATTAAATCTGAATGGCATGACCTGTATTGATTTGTCATTCAACAACTTCAACATCTTAGCAAGAAGAATGTGCAGTTATTTTAGCAGGAGAAACAATGCAATTAAAAACTGCTAGATGAAATCCAGTTGTTTTATAATGAGAAATGAGGGAATTCAATGTAGACATTAGTTGTGTAATTGTAAAATGGGAAGTAGTGTAGTTAATACATATTACAAATCTGGCCATGCCTCTTTGGGTGAATTTTCTAATTAAAATGTTAGTTGCTCATCTTTTCTACTGCTGGGAAAATACAGTTGGCAAAAAAGATGTTGATGAGCTTTGCCTTATTTCAGACGTGCTTGTGGTTTTTGTGTGAATAAGTGGAAAGATGGATTTGATTTAAATAAGTTCCTTGTGCAAAATGCATGCTCCAATTCTGAATTTTACAGGGAAAGAGCCACTCGCTGCTTTCTGATTTAGTCCAGGGACTGCAGGATTAGACCAATAATGCCCAGCTTTAAACATTACTGTTGATTTCTGTTTCACTTTTGGTCGTGTCTAACAGCTCTACCAAACCAAAAGGAAGAAAGTGTGGGTGCCTTTTTTATTTTATTTTCTGCCTTCATACTTGTGAAATGTTTTAGTGACCCAGAATGAAGCTTATTTTTTTAATCATGTTTCCATAAAATGTAACCCCAGGGACCTGGGAGAGAGAGACCAGCCAAGGGTCGGGCTGAAACCTTTATCACTTCCAAACACAGGGGCTTATGGTATAAATGACACACTGCAGATAGATTTACTTTGACCATTTTAAATTTATGATGGCTGAAATGAAAGGAAGCAATAGAAAATGCCAGTAATAATCCTCCCCGGTGTTAAAAGACATGAAATGTCTAGTAATTAGGTGGTAACAAAATCTGGACATCCTTATCTTTGCAAATCACACCAGGTTTGTGAAAGCAAGTAGCAGAGTCCTGTTAGGAGTGGGGGCAGCTACTGCAGGGCAGGGGAGATAGTTCCAGAAATAAATCTGCCAACTCCAATCACTTGCCAGATGTGGAGGGCACAATGGGATACGTTTAAATGAGCTGTTATTTAATGGGAGATTATGTTGAATTGTCAGCTGCTTGTTCCCCTTTGTAAGTTTGTGTCTCTGATAGTATTTTAAATGACATCTTTGTTTTTCACTGTGTTAAGTGCTGTGTGTAACCAGAGCTTACGCTCTGTTTTTTTTTTAAAAGATGTTTTGTGTTTCAAAAACCTCTTTACCTGCGGTGTTGAAAACATTTTTCAAGTGCTCATTGCTAAGTCAGTAAGATCAGCCAAGGTTTATAGAAGGCCATCAAAAAATAATGAACAGGCTGGTTGAATAAAATAATAAACACAACTAGTAATTTTCCCTTTTTCTAAGGAGTCCAATTAATGTATTACAGTGTGTCTTATCACTTAAACTGATCGTTGTAAATAAATGTGCTTTTGCCTCCCAGTCTGTTTAATGGCAAGGAGTTAGTTGGGTATTACTGGGTAGTTGTGCTTTCTGACCTACTTGACAACTCTGAGCCTTAAACTATGTTGTAAACCAGAAGTGTTGGTATCTAATTACTTCCATAAACCTTGACTGGATCTTTTTGCCAGAGTCAAGATCCCCTGTTAGGGGAAATATAAAGTCCCATGTTTGCAGAAAATACTATACTAGGCTGCTCCAAGGCGAAATATTTATTTGCCTCTCTGGCTCTTTGTTAATTTCTAGTTACTTCTCTGGATTCAGCACAAATGAGTTTTGTTGAAATTAAGCTTTTGGGTAGTTTAAGCACATGGTGTTAAAATCAGAATAATAAGTAGGTTGACTTTCCTTCTGTCTTTATTTCTGAGTTGTTAATTTGATTGTACAGCCCTTTTCCTCCTGAATGCAATGAGATTGACTCACATAAGCACTTGCAGGACTGGCCTCAAAATATGTCACTGCACTTCCATTCTACAGGACACACAAAGTGCTTTATTTATAGATTATTTGTGGTGTCATAAATGGTTACTTGAGGAATGAATATAGGAAATTCCTCCCAGAATAGTCCTGTTAATTTCAGAAATGTATTTTATGTAACTGGAAATTATGAAAGAGAAATTTGTTGTTGAAATTGAAGGGCTAATTCTACGAGACACAGAACATCCTAGATTCCTCTTGAGCTCAGATCCTGTATTGCTTTTCTCTGAGCATATTATAATTCTGCTCACAGAATGAATGTAGAAATTCCAGCTGATCTCTTCATTTCTGGGCATGAGATGCAAAATTAGTGAAGATATTTTAAAACATTTTGCTAGTGTGTACTATAATTATGTTTATCCCTCTTCTCCCCAGCTGATTCTGAAAACTCTGAGTATTAAAAAGAGCTTGCTAAATCCTTTTTATTTTTAGTAGCTCTTCTGAATGAAACATAGATCTGTAACTAAATGTAGCATTATTTTCTAATATTGAGATAGACCAGTAAATTGAAAAATCAAATTGTAAGAACTGGGGGGAAAAACGCTATATGGAAAATTCCTTTTTTTTCATCTAAATGTCTTTAGAACATTCACTACTTTGTTATTAAAAAAAAAAAAAAGGGAAAGAAACAAACAGCTGGTGTTTAATGACTCTGTCAGACCCAATTAAAAAACATCAACTAGTTACTTTGATTTGTGTTCAGCCATGCCATGGGTATACTTAAAAACATTATACTCTGCCAGAACTCATTTTGGCTTTGTTTACATTTATCTTTTAAACATATAAGACTATTGATGGCAAGTTACCGAGGTTATAACCCCTTTATATTCATCAATTTTTAATCTAAATAAAAGTCTAAGAGGCAGCGAGACTCATCCATAGTTACTTGAACGCTTAAGTGCAAGTGTGCAGTGTGTGAGCACTGGATGAAATGATCAGGGCACAGGAAGAAGTGGAAATGAAAGGATTCTGGATTTCTTTGCTTCTAATGCACAGTTATTTTATCCTATGTCCTTTGATTTATGGATCCGTGGCAAAATCTTTTTTTGATTTAAAATAAAGCGATTTGTAAGTTACATTGTGATGCCTTTAAATCAGTGTGTTTTGACTTGTTCTTATTTATTGTTTGCTTTTGCTAATTATCCACTGGTTTTGCTCCCATGTTATATGAGACTGTTCCTTGGGTCTCAGGCAATTTCTAGTAGCTGCTTTCAACTACTAAATAAGCTGATGTTTTATGTTGGTTCTGGCCACACTCTGTCGTCTACATTTTATGTTGCTCTTAATGAGACTGGAATTAACTCTGGGCTATCTAAGGCATATTTACTGGTTTTTAGATTTACAGAAATTAAAGACTCATCTGGCAAGCTTGATTTCAGCCTGCTTTCTCCATCTAAGAAGGAGTACTGGGCAATGTTGGCCTACAATCGCTCCAAGCTTTGCAATATACTGTTCTCCAACGAGCTCAACCGACGCCTTTCTCCCCACGGGGTGACGTGTAATTCCCTCCATCCTGGAAATATGATTTACTCCTCCATCCATCGTAACTGGTGGGTGTACACCCTGCTGTTTTCCTTGGCTCGACCTTTCACCAAATCCATGGTAAGTGAATGCCTTAAAGTGTTTTCCACGTCTTCATTTTTTCAAATCGGGGGAGAAAACTTATGAAAATCCAGATGTTTTTATGTGCTGTGACCTGTTGTCTTTTATATCCGTGACCCCAGTTTTAATGACTAACATCATGCCAAGATAGTGTTCTAGGATGGGATTCTTCAACCATTTTACATTTACTTTGTCAATCTTCAGTTAAGGAACCTTCCAAGATGGAGTGCATGACCTTCTTGTTTGAATATGTGATTTTCAGTGTGATTAAGATGTTGTGTCTCTTAGGTGTGGGATAGTTTAGAGTTATTTCTGTGCTCAGTATACGTAAAACATCAAAAAAATTGCTTTGGCTTTTAAGTGGAATATGTTGACTGCATTTTTTATGTAAACAGATGCCCTGGTTAGAAAAGATACTGCAGACATTATTAATGGCTGAGGGAAAGTGCTTTCAGTGGTAAAAGCACCTTCATTCATATTTAAAAAAAAAAGCAACAACCCAACAATTTCCTTGATTCTTACAAAGTGCTGAAGACAATGGGTGTTTTCCATTTGTCTCCATTGGGTTTTGGACTGGGACCATGACATAATGAAAGGCTACACAATTCTTCTGTAGCCAATGTTATGAGTCTTCATTATATAAGAATTTGCAGCATCTCCAGCACTTGGACCTCTGAGCCAGGTTATTTATAATGAATCCAAAGGATTTTTGAGGCAGAGGATGACTTCCTTCACTGAGAACTGGCTTCCTTTAACCTTATAGACTGTTTCTTACTCCTTTTTCATTGGCAAAGAAGGGTATTCTCAAAAGGGTGGCAGGGAGAGAGAGTCTCCACTGAATGTTTCCAGGTACAAATGAGGGAAATGAGAAGACTGATAGCCCTGCAGAACTCCTCTGGCCATGGCAGTTTGTTCAAGCCCAAACCAGACCTCTTTAACAGAAGACTTCACAGCTGACAAGAGTGCTTGTGGTGTAACATAACTCTCTTAGCTGGTGATACAGACCAAATTAATTGGCTTTATTTGAAAAAGATCAGAGAGGAGTTGAGGCAGAGGGATCCATCCTTAAAGAGCTTAATCTGCTACATAACCCATAGTAGCTCAGCAAATCAGTGGTGGAAGCTGTATGTGTAGCTGCACAAAAGAATTTGCTTGTACATTTGATTACCTGTGACATAATAAAATTAATCTTAATTTATACTGGGAGAATGTGTGTCAAACTGCTTACATATCCATAAAAGAACAATGCTGGATCTTCAGTAAGACCTGTGGAACAAAAATACAACCACTCCAGTGTGGCACTGACCATGGAGATAAAACACCCTCTAACCTCTGTCTGCAGCCTGGACAAATGCAGAACGTGTTTATGTCCACAAGATTGATAAGTGAGCATTCAGGCACCTTGGGATAAGTAATAATATCTTTCAACAGCATGTTTTTTGAACCAGGACCTATAAAACTATGTCTCAGCTGTGTTAGGGATAGTTTGTAAAACAAATTCTTAAAGTTCTCCTGAGAATGTAAATGAATCTTATCAACATCCCATGAAAAGGGTCCAGTCTTCACACATTTATGAATTTTTAGTTTTATTTGCTCTGACATTTTCACAAAGACAACCTTTTGTGTTTGTTGCTCAGAGAATCTTATCCTCCAAGAAACGAGATAAAACACCAGCGTTAATTTTGAATTCCTTAAAACAATTGATGAGTTTTTCTAATAGTATCAATTTATTAAGGGGTAGCACGGAAGAGAATTCAAAAATAGAGTATAAAAAAATATCAGTGCACCCTAGGCCAAGCCAAATCCCTTCTGTTAAGTCCTCAGTGTTTGTCTTTCACTGAGGTTATTTGAATGTCACGATGGAGGGTATGGGCTGAGGTTAAGCATCAGTTTTACAACTCATATCCTGATATATGAATTATGTTCCCCTGAACTTTACCAGTGTTTCAATTGCCAGTAAAATGAGAGAAGTGCCCCTTCCTGGGTATGCAAACAAGATGGGCTGAAGTTGTTCACATCATTGTAAGAGTTTCCAGTTTAAGGTTTGTAGGGACGATTTGCTGCTGCTTCTAATTTAGGGATTGTGCTGTCCCCAACCTGGAATAGACCTTGCTGAGGATCTCTCTGAGGGCTTCCTTTGGGTATCATTTTGGGTATTGGTGTGGCAGCTCACCCTGGAGCTGAGGTGAGTGCTCTGCTCAGAGCGTTGGGAACCATCTCCAAGCTTTGGCAGCTCCAGTCCCGGGCTGGTGAATTGCACATTCCCATGTTTTCCAAGGATATCTGCATTGCACCATGCAGCACTGATGCAGCAGAAGGTCGAGTAGCTTCAGCTGAGCTGGGCCTGGAACTGAGAGATCAGGGACAAGGTGGTGTGGGGAGAGGTGGGGTCTGTCAGCCCAGGAAGGTGCCACACGGTTGTGCCTGTACCACGTTTGATCTCTGAGGCAGCAGCTTTCTGTCCTGGACTATCAGGCTCCTGGTGCCTCCTATAGGTGCAGGAACATATATGTGCATATGTGCACATGCAGAGATTGAAGCTGCACGTATCTAACTGAGCCCTTTTCATGTTATTGTCATAAAGCTGTTAATAAACAGGATTTACACCTTCGATTTGTATTTCACAAAGGTAGACTTGTATATGTTCTCAAAGGGTGGGTAGTTCAGAATAACACAGAGTTCCATATTTTTTGGAAACTTTGAATGCAGGACAAAATCGGAACACGCATTTGATTCCTTGTTATTTTTGCAGAACAATAATTCTCATGTTCTGTCTGGCTGCAAGTTGCTGCTGAGAAATTAGTCCTCACACATTTGACTTAGTTGTCATCGTTTTCTGTGGTACTTATAAAGTCCTCTATTTAAAGTTGACTTAATAGAAATTGTAACAGTTTAATAATAACTTTGTTTTGTTTCCAACACTAAAGAAATATACAATCTGTTTCTGACATTACATTTTTTTTATTGTTCACCTCTTGAATGTTGAGCAGCTCCACTGTTTTGGGGGAAGGTGATGCAGCCTGTGGCACTTGGGATGTTGAACACAACAGAGTTGAGCTTAGGAAACACTGCTGGTAACTGTTCCATTTGAGCTCATTCCCTGAACACTGAGAATCAGTGTTCTAATACTGATTCTAACACTTATTTACCTGTTTGCTGTTATTTGCTGCTACTTTGGGAGGTAGATTCAGTAATTAGGACACTTGAAGCAGAGACTTAAAATAACCTGACTTCATAAAGAACAAGTTTTCAGATTTTTTCTAAAACAACAAATATAGGTAGGGTTTATCTGTCTTTCAAATGTGAGGCTTTTAGAGGCATAATTTTAGTTACTTCTGTAAATGGTCATACCTTACTGCAAGAAGAAATGCAACTTCTCAGTTTCCAAACCTGTTTTATGAGTGACTACAACGTAAAAATTGTGTGTTTGTGCTACTTATAGTGAATTCTTCTGTTGAATCATAGAGAGCTGTCTGGGCAGCTTTTAAAATATAACACAATATTTAAATCAATGATAGCTGTAGGATATCTGAGAAGTAGTTTTGTTGAGCAGAGCAATGGAAACTCCATTCCCTTTTCCCCACCCACCTCTTTTCAAGATCTAAAATCCACAAGGATTTCTAGGCAGAAATGGACAACAAGTATTTTTTGTAGAAAGAAATATTTTCAAATAAATTACCATTTATTATTGTAGTAACTCTAGCTCTCCTAATGTTCAAAGGGCCTCTCTTTTACTTACCACTATACAGTTACTCAGTAAGTTGGAGATGCTTATAGTATAATTAAATGTCAGTTGAAACAAGCAACCACTGTAAATAACAAATGTGAAGAGAAGCTCTGAAAGTAATTGTATAGGCCACACACATGTTTAGCTGGTTTGATGTAAGGCTTGAAGGTTTTAGGTTTTTTCTTTTTACCTTTTTCATGCTCTTTCACTCTCTTCTCCATCCTTTTTTTTTCCCTCTCTCTTGTCTCTCTCCTTGAAAATTGGCTCCAGAAAAGTTTGACCCTTGTTTTAAATTAATGCCAGTCATTCAGAACCCATCTGATTGTCACTATTTACATATGAGATTAAAATTAAATACATTTATTGTAAGTTTTGGGCTTACACTGACTGTGCTATCTGGTGTCACTCCCAGGTGACTTTGAGTGTGCAATGGTTATAAATTTAGAAGCAGAGTGCCATTATCACACACGTGTGATAGTCTTACACAGACACAAATATTTTTGTTGGCAGGTAACAGAGCAGAAAGAATATCGTGTGTTAGAGTAGCAAGAGCTTAACAGATGTTTCAGTTAACTGAATTTTCAAATCCTTTTACATTAAGAAATGGTTTGGGGAAGTTCTGAGACTATTGGGTTACATTTCCTGTTGCAGTGCAAAGCCAGCCATTGTACTGGAGTTTTAGCAGATGTGTTACCCTCTTTTAATGGTTGGGAATAAAACATTGATTCTGTTGCTGAGATATAAATTACAACTGGAAGAGCTCAAGTTGTCACCTTTAAAAGCCAATTAGCTATGATAAGAGCATTCTGCCCTTAATTTTTCACTGTGCAAGAGACTGATGCTTGAACTGCTCTATGATTTCTCCCTACTCCCCCAAACACAGCAGCTTTCTAGAACTGAATTTTGTATTTAAAGTATTTTTCTTGAGGATTATAAGCAACATCTGAGTGCCCCAAAATCATCTGCATGTCTGAGTTTCATAGAAAACCCTGAGTTCTTGTCACTGGTATTATCCCAGGAGGGTTGGAGGCAGTTAGCAGTGCACATCTAGGCAGGAGGAACCCCTGGTGCTTACAAGGCTTTATTTTTGCCATAAGTTGGAAATGTCTAAACTTAAATTTCATGTCATGATCTTCATGCACACCAAACATCTCCTCAGAAATCCTGTTCTGGCAAGAAATCAATCTGCATCTCTAGAAGTGACTTTCTTCTACCTAATGATCACATCTGTTTGCTTTTGATAGAGGCCCAAAAGAGGCCCTGCAGCCTCATCATCCCTTTGCTTTCTCCCCTGCTCTTTGCTGAAGAAGCTGGGATTACCCTTGGAGTTGGGATAGTATTTCCTCCCTAAGCAAACAGTTTTTTGCTGTCCAAAGAGCTGTGTGGGCTGTGTTGAGTTGATGTTGGCTTCTATCAGTGAATTCACATTTCAGGCCAAATTCTGCCCTCGGCTGTGTGTGTTCAGCTCCAGGAGCACTCGTGGGCAGGGGGGGATGATGTGCATCTTTAGGTGTAGAATTTGGCCTCTACTTCCTTCCTTAAGACATTCCTGAAAATGTGTTGGGGTTTCTTGAAAAGCAACAAGCAGCTGTTTTTTTGCAAAGAGCCTTAGGTTTGATGAAAATAACAGGGTTTTGTTTTCTCCAGTTGAGATCTGGGCAGGAAGAGAAAGAGGACAGGACAGTGAAAAGGGGTGTGAACTGCCTTTGCATATTGGCAGTGGTAGGGAGGGCATGAAGCACACATGCAATTCTATTGTTTATGCATTAATGTCTAAAATGGAAATGTTCAAGTGATGTTACCCCACAGGTCTCTTTTTTGACACACAGGTTTGTGGAAGGTACCTCTGGTACCGTGGAAGGCCAGTCATGATATTGAACCCTGACAGCATGTGCTTCCTCACAGAAAACTCTTATTTAAAATTGATTGAATTGGGTAAAAGGAAAAAAGGTTTCTGTGGAAGAATATTTTGATTTGTTATAGTAGGATCTTAGAGATGCCTCCAAAGTAGTTGTGGATCATTTTATGTGTCCTATCTTGTAATAAAATGTAATATAAGCTAGTTTATTATCAAACTTACCTTTAAGTGATGCATATTTTAGCTTCCTGCTAAAATAAATGTAGCATGAAATATAAGGGCAAATTAAATTTGTCCCCTATAACCTACACCATAGGAATGGCAAGTCTTTATGGAAATGTGTCCAAATAAAGATGTGCCAAACAGAACAGCTCAGGGTCTCAATGTGCAGAATGGCCATGGAATTTGCTGTGTCCAACACACCCCCATAGCTGTTTGTGGAGCTGCCCTGTTATGTCCTGTGGTTTTGTGGAGGAAGTAAGGAATTTCTTCCTCTCCCCCCAGATCCTTGCAGAATTTCAGAATGCTTTGTCAAGTATTTGGGCTGCAAGGCAGGGAAACATTTGGTCCATAATGTTTTAGATTACATGTCATTAAATTAAAATTTGAAATTAAAAAATATTTCCCTATTTTTTTTCAGGCTGAAAAAGCCTTCTTGGATTAGAAAGCCATATCTACACCTTGTGGAGTGTCTGAATTGCTTACAAATGAGACTTATGTGCAACTTCAGATCCAGCCTTGTCTGATACCTTATAAACTCCTGCCTGAAATCTTAAATTGGTCTCATAGGTAGTTAATAGCATAGAACCCAATATTTCTTTCTGAAACTTGCAGAAAGTCAGTCTTGCATTCAGTTAATTTAATTTCTTGAGTCAAGATTGTTACATTGTCTAGAAACACACCTTGTTGAATCATGATGGGGGATCAAATTTGTGAGTATAAGTTGCTCTACAAACAAAATAAAAATTACTGAAGAAAAGGTTTTTAACAGTAAATCCTTTTTATTTTTGCACTCTGCTATGATACATCCAGAATTTTTCTCTTGTGAAGGTCCAAGACTTTCCTTCAATGTATTTTTTCCCTGTATTCTTTTGCAGTCATCCAAAGACTTCAAGTTCCTCTATTTTTCTTAGTTTTATTTCTTTGTTGCTCACCATCACTTGTGGAACTAAAGTGCACCTGAAGTGCTGTGGTGTCTCTGAGGTGCAATGCAACATTGATCTGCTCACAATGTATTTCAGAAACCATAAGGAAGGAAATTTCTGTTGTATTATGAGGTGCTTGGGTGACAGGAAAGATGTTGCATTCTGATAGGAACAGCTGAACAGGATATTTAAGTGGTTTTTTTTCCTTGCTTTGCATTTGTGGGGTTTTTTTGTCATCACTATACTCACTATTGGGAATTTGCCTCATCCTTGTGGTAGTTTTCTTGAGATCTTTGTCATGTTGAAACAGCATAATTTTTTTGCTCAGAAATTGATTATCTACCGCAATAAATGAAAATGAATACTGTTTTAATTTTCCATTGTCAAAGATAACTAAAATTTACAACTGGAAGTTTGAAGAGACTGTCAAAATTTTTTTATTGAAGTCCTTAGGTTGTGAGATTCATATCCAAAATACTTGAAATTCTGGGGTTCTGTGACTTTCTTGATTTTTGCTTTGCATTTATTTGGTATATTGCTCTACAGGCATTATCTTCTTTGATGTCAAGTATTCAAAAAAAATGTGGAATTTTGTGAGGAAAAAAGGGGTTTCCTTGTGGGAAATCTGTATTTCCAGACTCTTCTGTGACAAATTATTTTCACAGCTTTATTTTCTGTTGTCAGGGAAGAAAATGGCTGGTAACAGCACTTGATAATATTCTGGAGTTAGATGTGCAACCTCTTGCCTCCCTCCCTTCTCCTGACAGATTAGAAATAAGTGCTTCTCTCTCAAAAGTGTGTATGTGCTCCTTTGGTGCATAAAGTTAAAACTCTGGTTATGGACACTTTGTGACACTGTTGGTTTTGTGACCACACACAAAAAATTTTCATGTGCAGTTCACATAAATCTAACATTTTTTGACAAGCGTTGCTAAGAGAACAACAAAAGAATTTATCATAGAGCTTTGTTAAAAGTAATAGATTGGAAAAGAGAATGTAAGGCAAAGTACAGTGTGAGGAACTTTTCTGAATGTGTTACATACTTGAGTTGTAGAAACCAAAAGGTAAACATGTTCTTATTCTTTTTCTGGCTTTAGCTATCAAAGTAGCTTTTTCTGGGAATGCTCTAGTGTAAAATTAAGCCTTGACAATTTTTTTAAAAAGCAGAAACAGATTGCCACTGTATTTCATGCATTTACTTGGTGCTGATGCAAACACATGTCCATTAATTTAGAAAAGTGGCAGTGATGGTCTAAACCACTTCTGATATGTGCTGGCCTGGATCTCAATGTAGCTACAAACCAAGGTGGTAATTCTACCTTTGCTGCTGGTTTTCCTTCTCCCACTCTTAATCTGTCTTCAGATTATCTGTTACATGAATAATGTTTTAAGGGTCCAGTAAACAGAAAGGACTTTCATAGAATAACTTTGTACTTACTACATAATGAGGGTTTAATCTTTGAGGCCTAGTGAGCAGTGAAAATTGCTGGCTGAAATTACTGGGCTTTTGGGGGTATTGGGAGTAAAGACCGAATGGGAGTGTGCCCAAAGGCCTCCCTTGGCTTGTGCTTTGTGCTCTGTGTGCCCCCCACTCCAAATCTGAGCCCTGTGTGCCCCTCCCTCCATTGCTGAGCCCTCTGTGTGTGGGGGTGTATTTACTGAATTGAGCATGTTTTGTTCACCCCTATAAGTGTTCTGTTCACCCCTATGTTTAAATGGTATGTTCTGTACTGGGGGTGCAAACGCAGTCCTGTCAATCCCCTAAACTCCTCCCAGTATTCCAGACCCTTCCCTGTCAATCCCTCAGACCCCTCCCTTTGTTCTGGTTCCTTCTATGTCAATCACTAAGCCCCTCCTGGGTCTTCCCCTATTCCATGACATCCCATTGGTTTGTGTGACCCTCCCATCTCCACCCCTTGTTATCATTGGTTCCTCTCATGTGTCAATCCTTCCCTGACTCCTCCTATCCCAGTTGCCCATTGGCAAACCCCAGACTCCTCCTATGTTTCCACTCCTGCTTAAAAGTTACTGCACAGAGCCCAGAAGTTCTCTTTTGGCCATGCTCCCCTAGGNGTATTGGGAGTAAAGACCGAATGGGAGTGTGCCCAAAGGCCTCCCTTGGCTTGTGCTTTGTGCTCTGTGTGCCCCCCACTCCAAATCTGAGCCCTGTGTGCCCCTCCCTCCATTGCTGAGCCCTCTGTGTGTGGGGGTGTATTTACTGAATTGAGCATGTTTTGTTCACCCCTATAAGTGTTCTGTTCACCCCTATGTTTAAATGGTATGTTCTGTACTGGGGGTGCAAACGCAGTCCTGTCAATCCCCTAAACTCCTCCCAGTATTCCAGACCCTTCCCTGTCAATCCCTCAGACCCCTCCCTTTGTTCTGGTTCCTTCTATGTCAATCACTAAGCCCCTCCTGGGTCTTCCCCTATTCCATGACATCCCATTGGTTTGTGTGACCCTCCCATCTCCACCCCTTGTTATCATTGGTTCCTCTCATGTGTCAATCCTTCCCTGACTCCTCCTATCCCAGTTGCCCATTGGCAAACCCCAGACTCCTCCTATGTTTCCACTCCTGCTTAAAAGTTACTGCACAGAGCCCAGAAGTTCTCTTTTGGCCATGCTCCCCTAGGGCTCACTTGGTGTGTGTCACTAAAGCTCTGCATTACAGCACCCCAAGTGAGACTTCTCCTCGTCCTTGCCTTCCAATGACAAAAAGGGACTAGTCTGGCTTAGGGCTAAAGCTCGGGGAGTAGATGAAGCTCTGAGGTGCAGCCCCGTCTTCTCAGCTCTGGGGCTGTTCCTGCCTGACCGGTGGCTGCTGTCACCGAGGCTGGTCGGAGTAATGACAGCGCCCGTCGTGTCGTGGGTGCCCCCCCGCCCCACGGCTGGGCCCTGTGGGTGCCCCCCACTCCAAATCTGAGCCCTGTGGGTGCCCCCCGCTCCAAATCTGAGCCCTGTGGGTGCCCCCCGCCCCACGGCTGGGCCCTGTGGGTGCCCCCCACTCCAAATCTGAGCCTCGTGCAGCACCAGCTCCATCCCTTTACAGACGAGGTGACCCAACCCTGCCTGTGACCCCAGAGTTTCTCATATAAAGCCTGAGCAAGGTCACTTACACAGTGTTGTAAATAACACAGTGGTATCCACACTGCCTTATTTCCCTGATAGCACATAAATCACTGCATTATTCGCTTTTCTTTAATAACTGGAGAGTAACAGAGACAACATTTTTATGAATGACTACTGTAATCAAAGCAATGTGCTCAAGTTCATGTATAATGATGCAATGATCTGTTGCATTCTAGCAAGATAACTCAAGTTTTATCACTGTGGGTATTTGAGACTTTTAGCTAGCAATGAGCTTTAATCACTTTTTATCGAAAAGTAGTCCCTAAAAGTTACTTTTAATTCAGGACTTTTAAATTTTTGGACAAACATAGCTACCATGCTGTACAGCAAAGGGTTGTGAGAGTTGATCTTGTTTGATGGCCTTTAAAGTCCTTTCCAATCAAAACTTTTCTGTGGTACATAAGTTATACAGGGTACTCCAACTGAACCAGATATTTTCAGCTATTGAAATTAAGGTGCTCTGAGCGATAGGAAATGCAAAAAAACAAATTCCATGTGGGATAAGATGCCAAATCTGCTAAATTGCTTTGAGAAGACCTTAATGATGGAGGAGTGGGTGGGTTATGAAAAAATGGCTCTAAGAAGTAATTGTGCTTCATTAGTGTGCTTTTCACTTTCTTAATTTTCTTCTCTTAAATCAAGTTTCTTACTGAGTTTAGAGGCACAGAACTGAATCGCTCGACTGATTTTTTTTTTTTTTAAAAACATTTAAATCTGCTGTTTATTCCTTAAAAGAGGAGGAATCATATTCAAAGTCCTCCTATATCATTAAACTTTGAGCTGAAACCTTCTTATCCCTGTCACTTGATGAGGCAATTAGGCAGTAATGGATGTTTTATTTCTTTGTAGTTTTTCTCTTCCTTGTCTTTTACATGTGTCTCCACACCTGCTGATACTAAGCCTTCTAGTCAGCTCTTTATGAAATAGAGCTGATGATCCACACAGCTAAAGTTCAGCAAAGCAGTGTTTTTGGATGAATGTTAGTTTTTGTTTCTTTGACCTCTGGAAGTTAAAATCCTCTGTCCAAACTTTGAACAGTAAATGGTAAAAGTAACGAAATTACATAATTGAACGTTGTCAGTCCATGTCATTTTGTGATCATAACTCAGAGCAATATAAATTTTGTGGATTCTAGAACATGGTTTGTCTTTCCTCACATTTCTTTTGAAGTTTCTATTTACAAATGGACAGATGTTCAGGAAACCCCAAGCTTTTATTGGCCTTATGTAGAATAGATGAAATATGATTTTTTTTCAAAAAAAAGGAATGTGGTGTAGATTCTATTTAATGGAACTAGTATTTAAATAGTATTTCTTAATTGGGGAATGCAGGGCTTAGTTACATGATTTCCCTAGAACCCCTTGGATATCTGAGATGCTTTATTGTACCATGGTCTTTTCATTTCTCTCTATCCTCTTTGAAGAGGTGCCATACCACTTTAAACAGTTCACCAATCAGTTTCAGATGATGGATTCTCTTTAATCATTTACATCCAGAGAAAGTCAAATATTCTTTAGGAAGCCAAAGTAATCTAACAGAATGTATAGTGTTTGTGCAGCTGGATATCTTATTTATTTGAAGTTCTCAAGGAAATCTCTTCTGACTTTACAAAAAAGATGGAAGAGTAAACAGCATGAGTGTCCAAGTAATATGAGCTAGAAAGTCCCTTCTTTTAGAGCAAAGTCATTAAAAAAGTATATTTTCAAGGTCCAAAAATAATAAAGTGTATCAAATGCAGAGTACTGCATAATATTTTTTCAGTGTTCTCACTATGTTCACATATATGTGTATGTACCTATAGAAGTGAAAAATATACTTGAGTTTTTACTAGAGTTCATATTCCTGGATAGGTGAACACAGTAAGAGTCTGTTTTCCTGAAAAAACGATTCATCTGTTTGTTTTGTTCCTGTGTGACGTGTCATTTATCATCACGTTGACATTGCCTGGACATAAGTGCATAACTGAATTAACATTCCTAAAAACTTCCTCCCAGGAAACCTATTGAAAATGTACATGTATGTATAGAAAATTCATATTTCTAGGCTTTTGGGAGGTGTATCCCACTGTGATACTAAGAGTTTCTAGTTCTCATCAGTCCTCTGCTCCAAAATTTACTGTATATGTGGGTATGTTTTTTTTCTCCTGAGGAAAATGTGAGGCACTTGCTGGGTTGGGTTTGTTGGTTTTGGGTTGATTTTTTCTTTTTTGGTGTTACGGATGTGAGTGTGGTAATTTCTTTTTTATTTTTCTAAAGGCAAGACTCAAACTGCAGGATGTTCCTTGGCCAGCTTGGAGCATTGGTACATTCCCCTGTGGAGGGAAATAGGTCTGTGGTTGATGAAACTGTCTTGGGGAGTGTGTTTAGTTTTTCCACTGGATGTTCACTAGCATTTTGTAATTCAGTAGCTTCCAATGGATATCACTCTGAGAGGACTGAGTTAGATATTGGTCAAATCCTGAACTTCTTTCTACTGTAGTCCTAATTTTTTTACTGTATCTGGATCTTCTTTCCATGTAAGAGCAGAAGTGTTTCTAAAGAAAGGAGAAAAAGTAATATATGTTCCAGAAAGCTTTTTGGTTTCATTGATTTGTCCTTAATTTGATGTTGGTTTTATTGCCAATAACAGTGTAAGATGATTTATCCTTCTGCCTCTCCTCTTCCTTTTCTTACCCTACTGTTGTAATCTTGGGTGTGCAGTTTCTCACCTTTATCACAAAAGGAAGAAAGCACAAATGTATGATTTTATGTTAAATACTGTCAAGTTCATGTCTTGAAGAGATATATGGTTCAAGAATTATATTTAAGAATAGAAGAGAAGGATTTGGCAAAAAAAAAAAAACCAACTTGAATCTTTTTGCCAGTTAAAATATTAAAATGGTTCCATGTTTTGATGTGTTTTATGACTTGGGTCTGTATTATTCCCTTGTGATCAAGTGTCAGATTGTACTCATTTTCTTCAGGGAAAAGTGAACACGATGCTGAGTTCGTTGTCCTTAGTTCAGTGTAAAAATGCACAACAAATAATGCAGTACTTAGTTCTGCAATAATCTCTATGAGGCATTGTGATCAGAGAATTTATGAATTTACTTAGCTCTTAGTTTCCTTTGAGACTTAAAATCCAAATGATTCAAGTATTTTCCAACCTCTTTATTCTGCTCTTCCTAAGAAGTTGTTAGAATAGTAGCATCAATTCTTTTCGAGCAAGGAGGATGTCAGTAAATATAAAGATTGTAGTCAAATTGCATCCATTATTTTAGTGACAACATGTTTTTGCAGTTATTAAATACACTGTGGATATAGCACAGAAAAATCTATAGGAGATAAGTTGCATTCTCAACTATTTCACTGAAATAAGAGAAAGCAATGTTGGATGATGCATCTTATATGAAAGTAATGTCATTTTTGAGAGACAGACAGAACTTTTTTGTCTTGAGAAACAAGATCTACTTGTCCCAAACATGCAAGATTGATTTATTAGTGCTGTGAGTTTCCATCTCTTCTTGCAGCCCTGCCTGAAGGGTTGACATTTGCAAAAATGGGGGTCTCATACTTGTGCTGCTTCTGTTGGTGGCACTTCTGCCTTTAATACTTTGAAGATGGATATTGCTATTAATTGATAAGAATATTGAACAGACACAAGAGTTGAAACTTACTGTGAGCTTCTTTTTAATGTTTGGTCACACTATTGCTAATTTCTTTTGTTTCTGATGGGGGTGTGTACAAATGGCTGCTGAGATTCCTGACTACTTATCAAAGCATTTACTCAAGAGTTGAGCACCAGACCTTATGTAAAAGGAACACGTTTGAAAATCCTTATTTTGACCTGGCACTGATTGGTGCTGATTTCTGTTTGAATGCTGTACCCACAGTTATGCAAAAAATATTGAAGAACCCTTCAAATTAACAAGTTAGAACATAGGAGTAGTCGGAAATACTAGGATTGAATTTTTCACTTACCTTCATTCAGGAGTGTTGAATTTATTTTTCTTATTGTTACCTTGTCTGTCACTGTAATCTATTAATGAATACAATTAGGGCTTTTTCATTTTGCTAGAAAATTGGAAAGACTATTTCTTTCCACTGAACTGCATTATTATTAAAATGTTGTCCTGAAATGTCAAACTTCCATTATGATGAATACTACCAGTACCAGAAAACTAATTTAGCACTTCACTAAAACACCCATCTTGGCCATTTTTTATGCTAATGACTCTGTAACAGTGTCATTTACAATCTGATTGTCTCATGTCGAGGAGTTCAGCCCATCCCAAACAGGGGGGTTGATAGAACAGTGTTAATTATGGAGAGAGGCACAATCTGCAGAGGGACACTGGATGTCCCCCAGTGTTGAAGAGCTTGCTCTCCACTGCCACTCTAGAAAAGGAATTTCCCCATTTACCTGGGAAAAGGTCCTGAATATCAGCACTCCTGGGTGGGTAGGGTCATGGAGATGTTGGGCATCTGAGAAGTCCTTCCTTGTTTCCTCTTGTGGACCAGGCACACTTGGGACAATCCTGCTGGTAATCCCATGGCATAAATGGAAAAACTTTATTTTCTGTGTCCTGAATGGCACTAAAATCCAGGCTTCCTGGAAAATACAGTTATTTTGGCTTTGTCAAGATATCATCAGGAAACAGAAATGAGTTACCTTGTTTTTTGGCAGGACTAGTTATACCTGAGCTGAGGGGTTTTAGAACTACACTGGTTACATTTGATGAACATTTGTGTTCATCACTTTACATTTGTGTAAAGTGAGTTTCTGTCTTAGCATTTGCTCTAAAAGTAGTGACTTTAATGAGATGTGTATGTCAATTTCCAACTTTTAAAGAAATTATAGCAGAAAGTACCAACAAAGCTGTCAGTTCCATTTGTGATGTAATATTTGCCTCCTTTTGGCTTTGTTTCTAAAGGAAATGTTTTCATATAGAATGTCTTTTTATTGAAACAATATCTGACCTTATTTTTGGTGATGAGGTGAAATTTATCATTATTGCATTACCCTATTGTGTTTATTCAATAGACAGTAATGTGTTTTTTTAACTGGCCTTCAGCTCAAGTAAATTTTGCTCTTCAGAACACAATCCAGACCATTGCTTGTCTTGGAAAATCAAGTATTCTGCACATACACCCAAGGCCAGAGCTGAACACACAGCTCTGTGCTTTTTCTGCTGTCAAGAAGGGACAGAAAACTCATCCCAAAACTTTGTTGCTGTCCACAGCAAAGATTCATATAAATGCAATCTAACTGCTAATCTATTCCCCTAAAATCATGTTTGTAACTGGGAATGAAATGTGACTGGGCCAGATAACATGGTCATTCCTGTTCACTGTCATCACCAGAAAAAAACTTCAGCTCTTCCCCTTCTGTCCTCTGTTCCTTTCTGCTGGCAGATATGTCCATTAATTATATTATAGCACTCAGAAACTGGGGAAAAAAGGGTTGTCCAGATCTGAAATAGGGACTGGGAGACCTGGAATGGGGTCAGCCAATTTGCTTTATTATTATTTATATTTATTATTATATTTATTATATTTATTTCAGCACTTTGGCTGCTGAAATATTTGTAGTCTGATATCTCTGTCTGTTTTGGGAGGTTTTTTGCTAGTTCTTCCCAAGGATGTATCTTAAACTGATTTGAATGACTTCCTAATTGCATAAATATCATCAATGAATGTCAAGAGTAAAAAAATAAAGGCTCGTTCCATCTTCTTCATTTGTTGTCAGACACTGTTGGTTTGTCATTTCCACAAAGTTCATTTTTTAGGATAAATGCAGTTGGTGTTACCACCTTGCTTTTTAAATTTTTTCTGAATTCCTTTATTCCTTTATTCCTCTGAATTCTCTGAATTCCTTTATTCAGGTGAGATAAATGAATCACCACTTTTCTTTGGTACCACACAGATGAATTTACTTTTGGGACTTCCTTGTGGCCTGGGCAGTTTTTATGTTGAAAAATGAGACTTGGTTGATAACTGTCATATCAGAAGACAGGAGTGATATTTTCTTCTCACAGAAATAGTCTGAAAATAGGCTGGAAAATATTGGTATTTGGGTTTTCCAAGAGTGAAAGTGGAGGTCTCTTGATCTGATTTCAAGTCTTTGCTGATTCTCATGGACCATGTTGGTGTTTCCTTGGTTTCTGTCCAAGCCTGATTTTGCAGTAAATGTTACAATTCCACCTGCAAACAGCAGTGTCAGTGCTCTCAATAATGTGCTCACTTCCCGTTTTACAGTAATGGTGACTAAGGCTATTTTATCTCCTGTATTGAAGTAAAAAAAGAAAAAATTCCCTGGACCACTTTGTTGTCTTTAAGAATATTAGATGAGGTATTTTAAAGCCTTTTATGGGTATTTAAACTAAAACCTTTTGCAAAGCTGTCAATAACTTGCTCAGCCATGACCTGCCCAAAGACAACACGTGCTGTAAATGAACAACACATGAGCTGTAGAGAATATTTTTGCCTTGTTAATCTATAAAGTAGTGGCAACAGATCATCCACACATAGGTGAATATTTGCTTTTAAAACCGATAGTGCTGGGCATTGACTTGTCTCGTATTACCTGCATTCATGTCCTTTCTGTTCCTTTTCAGATCCCAGTCTCAGAGCATAACAAATATTGAGGATTAAATCACTTTTCTACAAAAAGAGCAAAATTTGAAGATGGTCACTTTTTTTTTCTGGTGGCAGTTTAGGCTAAAACCCAGATTCTCAGACAACATGTTGATAAATGTTGTCAGGGAAGGAAAATGATTCTACTTGTGTTCACTGTGCAAACAGTTAAAATATTGCTTTTAGAAAACTACTTTACTTTGAGATAATCAAATGCAAATGAAGTGAAGAATTTGCTTTTTCTTCCTAATTTTCAGGTGATGACCACTTTCCCTAAACACTTCTATTGTTATTACTTTTTCAATAGAAGAATTGCATTTTGAATGGCTTCACAGAAATGTTTTATATTTTCTCTCTATTTTTTCTTTTCTGTGGCGATAACTAGAGAAATGATTCTCAAATTACTACAAACAAGTAATTGGATTTCTGGGGGAATCAGCAGACTCACAGGTGACTGTTTCTAAAATTTCCAAGTGTGGCCATGAATAGATTGATGGAAGCTGTTTTCCAGTTTCCATTGCAGTGAATCTTAATGGGGGCCAATTAAATACGTTTACATATGTACTTCCATTTCCCACCATAACATGTGGAGCCTGTACCATGACTTATACTGACTGTCGTTTAATTCTTCCTTTTATCCACACACTTTTGAATTATGAATTATATCAGTCCTTAAATTTTTGTTTGTTTTAGAGGAGATTCTCTCTTTTTTTCCCCCTCCTCTTGGCACACCGTATATGCACTGGCAAGTGCTCTCAGTTTCAGCTGCATTTAAGGAAATATTGTTGTAAGGCTTTTATGTGCTGTACTTCAATCAGCCGGTGCCAGCAGTATCCCAATAGAAAGACCCTCAACAGACCATTTTCAGCATTTTGCTGCAATTAAACTCCTCTGGTTTTAGCCCTCAGGCAATTTAGTACCTTTTTACATATGCACATTATGAACTTTTGACCAGGGCTTGGTAGTCATATATTAGATAGCAGCTTTTGAAAGCAGACTTAACAAGTTCCTCAGAGTATTACAGCCAGAGTCAGTTGTGGAAAAGGTAATTTAACCAACTTGCAGTGAGGCCATTCAGAATCTTACTGATGATCCTAAATACGCCTTTTTTTTTTTTTTTCCTTGTTTCCTCTGCAAGCTGGTAGCAAGAGCTCTCAAAGAACGTGATTGATCTTTTATTCAGTAGCTAACGAGGGCTGTGATTCTATTAGCGCTCTACAAGGCGAGGGAACAGTGATTTAATGAAGTGTCTGGTGAGCTGGTCATAGATTTATCCTGTTGTCTCTAATTTGCAGCGCCGGAGCGAGTGGAAAAGAAGCGGCGCTCACGCTGCCATTAGACAGGTATTTGCTGAGTAAATTGTTGTAAGGTCAGGGGTAGTTCTCTCGGAGAAGGAGATGCTTTTCCTCCTCCGTGTGTCGGGCTGACAGCGCTGTGCTGAGCATTTTTAGAAGCAGAAACGCCAAGATCAGAGGTCCCTCTCCAAGTCCCCTCAGCTGCTGCAGGAGCAGATGAGCTGCCAAGTCCGACTAATAGAGTCATAATTGGCCATTAGAAGTGGAAAGGTGCAATAACGTCTTAATACAAACGGGCTCGTGTTGGAGCTGGTGTCGGCTGTGGAGTGATGCGGTTGCCTGATTTGGTAACGCTGCGTTTTTTTCGCTTTTGGGAAAAAGAAAAAAAAGTGAGGTGATGCGTCCCGGTAGTCGCAGCACAACGAAAATGTAAGAACATCAAAAGTGGAGCTGCTTTAAAGCGATGTTAATGTCTTCGGTACATCTGCTGGGGCGTGTAACCTGTCAGTCCTGCTCAGGAGGGATGCAGGAAAATCTGCCATGGAACTACACATAAAATAATGGCATAAAACCGCTTTAGCTTCCACTTAATTAGCACTAAATAGTGGCTTTATTTCTATTTACTGAAGGTCACTGATATATTTTTGTTTGTCTTTGCTAACCCGAGATGTAATTCTGGTGATTGCAAATCTTCTTTGTGCTGTTGTGTTTTTCACAAACCTCGGAGTCCAAGTTGGCCAAAAGCAACCATTGTCAGAAAGAAGTTTTCTTTGCATTAATTGCCTGGTAATTTGAGAAGGAAGCTCTAGTATACATTGTTGGGAAGTCCAGTGTTACCTATTTCAATCAAATAACAATCTTGGAAAGTAATGAAGCAGATCTCATGTGTGTGGTTCTTTCCTAGCTAAACACAGAACAGTAGATAAAAGAATTTTTATCGACTTTATATTATATTTAGACTATATTTATATTTTATATTTATATTATACTTTTATCTACTTTATATTATTTTTTGTCTTTAGATTTTTATGGCATTTCCTGGTGGTAGCTGGAGAATTGCCACTTCCAAAAGTGGTCAAAGCTGAGAATTCAGAGGTGAGGCAGAGATGAAATTGTGGAAGCATTAGTCCACTTTAGTTTATCTGTAAGTCACAAGCCTAATTGAGGTCTCAGCCTTATGTTCCAGGCTCTGCATACAGGTAAAGTTGCTGGTTTGAAATTCATAAAATCTGTTTTAAGGGAAACTGCCAAAATCTTCTGTGCAGCAGATGAAACTTGGATCTTGGTGAACAGCAACAGGCAGAAAACTACCATGATAACTTGTCTCCTTCTATAATTATAGCACATGAACCTCCAAATAATTGTCACGTGCTCAGATGGATGATTTTATTTTTGAAAAATAAAAATATTTTCACTTGCATGAGCCCTTGAACCCCTGTGAACTTTGACACCCTGTGGGATGTCACCTGAAACCCCTATATACAGACACAATTAGTCTAGAAAAAGAGATATTGGGCTTTTAAATGAGCAGCAAGAAGATTTAAAACAGCAAGCCAAACTTTCTAATTTCCTAATATTGACACTTCTGTCCCTCACAATCTTATTATGGTATTATTCTCTGCTGATCTACCATTTCATCAGAAAGTCTACAATGGAACTAAAAATCTAAGCCTTTTAGCCCATAGATCATTGCACTTGGTAAATGGCTTATTGTAGATTAGATAATGTGGTTCATAGCACATCCAAATCAATAAAAGGCTCGTCTGAATGTAGTAAAGTGCTCTCAGTCTTTTTATTAAGTATATCTGCCATGAGCAAAGTGAAAATTTTAGTCTTTTTGCTTAACTTGATGTAAGAAAAAGACATGGCTTAAATTTCTGCGTGGTTGTTTTCTTTCTCAGAGAAGAACTGTCCCATAGAATGTAGTTTTGTGTGAATCAAAATTAAATCTATTGTATGAAAAATGAGCAAATTCTTATATTGGCAAAATTGAGAACTCAGTGGTTTGGTGTTCCTAGTCATATCCCATGCTAGGAATGAATGACTAAATCTCACAGTTTTCAGATATTCAGTGGTCTCTGTGAAATAAATACTTTTAGAGGTGTTCTTTTACAAAAATCATCAGTAAAAACTGGCGACTTGAGCGACAAATGGAGGTGGAGAAATGTGAAAGAAATCTTTGGAAGGCAGAATGGATGATTTGATGCAGAAATGTGGGTCTGAAAGGGAAGATATGGTTCTCCTTTCTGTCTCACCCCAAAAATGACCCTGTGTTCCTGAAGGTGTGCAAAAACCAGAGGGATACACTTATTTATCCAGAAGAAATTGAGGAGGCTTGGATGTGTGAAGGGGGAACAGATAGGGAGAGAGTTTTTATATTGGAGACCTGGAAGAAATTTGTGGACAATGGGAATTACCAGATACCTCTGCTTTTACACTTGCCACACGCTTTCAGTCATTGCAGTTTTGGATTTTCCTGTTCAGCTCCATGGCCTGCACTGCTGAGGAAATGCTGAACCTGCTCAAAACCTTGTTGAGGTTTTGCAGCTTGGCTAAAACCGGGTTTTAAAGCTATATTAAAAATCCAGTGACTAACTTGGAGTTTCTTGCAAACAGTCAGGTGAGATAAACTGTAATTGGCTGCAGAGAGATGCTCTTAACTTACCATTCTTTGCCCATGGTATTGACCAGTGTATGTTCATCCATCGTATTGACCACTATGTGTTTGCCCAGGTTATTAATAATTTATCCTTTGAAAAAATCTATGTGCATTACAGCCTTTGATCTCACCAATTTCAAAGCTGAAGATGCTATTTTCTCTCTTTTTTGCGTTTTTCTTTCTTTTAAAAAAAAAATTTTAAGAGGAGAGAATGCAAAATAATTTTTCAACTTTTTTTCTGCTTGTTTTGAGGGAGAACTTCCTGATGACAACCCATCCTTGGTAATGAGAGATGTACATTAATACAGTAAGAATATATATGAATAAAAAAATCAAGGCAAGCTCGCTGTACTTTGCAGATGAAAAATATTTGAAAACAAGACTTAATGCATCTAGTAGATTAAAACAGAAATTAAAGACTTTGGAGTAAGAAGAGATCAAAGGCTGTCTTTTCATTGTTCTTTTTATTGTTTATTGACTTCAAAAAGACTTTTTAGTTTAAGCTGACTTTAATGTCTCTTGAATGCTCTTTTGTAAAGTGACTTTGAAAACTCACGGATAATGTCTTCATTAAGTGGGAAAAAATCTTGGTAAAAATATAACTGTAGCTTTGCTTTCATTATAATAGAAAGAGATAACACTTTGCTTAATTAAGGTCTGTTTTCCCTCTGTTCAGAATTTTATGACCATTTTTTTTCATGGAAATTAGTGCTGATAAAAGCTTGAAGTAGACATTGCTAAACTGAAACAGTTTCCTGGAGAAGTGTGGTAATGTGAGTTCTCTGTCTATATTTGTTAATCAGTTAATCAGGATGTTGTCTTGTGTGTATGAGCTATTTTAGGAAACAAAACAAAAACCAAAACCCAAAAGCATATTCAAATTGTATTGACTCTAAAAGAAAGCAACCCTTCTTGCATTGTTGTGAATGTTAATTTAGAGATTTTCTGCTCTCATTCTGTTCCCAATTGTCTGTGTATTTCTCACTAATCCCTGATGAGTTGATGTATTTGGATTATGTTTGTACCTATATTAATAATGACAATAAAGATCATAAATCTATGGAGGTAAACTGATAGATTAGGAAAGCAATACTGAATAATTTCTCAGGGGAGAACTGTGCTTTCCACAGTATTTTGAGGTTTAAAAAATGCACTCGAGGAACAAGAGTACCTTGGTGTTCTCCCTGCCAACAGTTCAGCTTTTGCTCCTGGTTCTGTGAGACTCAGTTCCTGTTACTTTGAAATGCAAAGAGAATGACAATGACTTCATAAAGTGTATTCCATCTTTCCTTTGAGGCTGTATGTGTGGCACCCTAAATGATTTCTGTCAGTGGAAACATTTTATAAGACACAATGATTCAGTTGCCTTCTTTTGGTTAATTTCTTGCCTCTGTTGATGGAGGTACGTCCTCATTTTTGGTTTGTCCCTCACTTGTCTGTAGTTATGGTGCAATATAATCTAAATTTTAGCAATTTCTGCCATGGGATTGTAGCGGACACCGATTATTTGTTACTCTGGGGGTGCCACACAGTCAATGTGATGGTACTTTTGATACCAATCCTTCCCATTGTGTGCATTCCTGCCAGGGCAGCATGTGCAATTATCAGGCAATCTGCTTGGCTTTTACTGAGGATCAAAAGATTCTGACTTAGAGTCGGCAGGAGTTGTTTGCAAGACCTTTTTATGTATTTAAAAACCTCAGCAATTCCTTTCAATGTGATAGCTGATTTTCCAGAGGCTCTTTAATGAGAAGTGTGTGTTGCATAATTTCTGTAACTACTTAACCTTACTTCAGCTTTAAAGGAGATTGTCTGTCTTCAAAAGGAAAACCAACTGTACACTTGTTTCCTCTTGCTCCATTCATGGCTGGGGACAGAGAGCAAAGCTATTGTAGGATAGGTGGGTTTTTCCTGTCTTTCAACCACGAGACACATTGGGAATCATGTCCAGTACAAAACTGAGGCACTGGAAAGGATGTTTCCTTTAATGCTGTGTGAATCTAAAAGCCACACTTTGTGTTAATTTTGAGACTGTTGCTGTTGTTACTTATTTGTGGATTGGTTTGTAGTTCTCTTACTTCATTTGACTGTGGACAACCACATTTTGGCTTTGGTGGTTCAATGTACATTCCATTTTGCAGCCTGTCTTACTGGTTTTCATGTCCATGGATGCAAAACATTTTTGCAGTGTAACTTTTTGTGGCACAAATGGTGAAGTGTTTTTACAAGTGTGATCTTGGTGGGTGGTTTCGAGGCTCAATTACCCACTGAAATGGAGGAAATCAACCCTCCATGGAGGGTTTGCATTTGGATCATATGACATTGTGGCTCTCAGCTCATTGTGAATAATTCTTCCATCTGTGTAACACACGAGGCTGGGCAGCCTTTGAAAAGGTACTACAGAATTACTGCTTGGTACCCTTGTGGCAACATCTGAGCTCTTTTATAGGAGGTGACAAAAAAGTAAGAAAGGAATTAATTAGCTGGTAAAATTGCCAGTGTCTAATCCTACCTGTTAGATTGAGTAGTTAACATGAGAACTATTCAAAATTCCTGTTTTAGGATGCATTTGGCAGATGCTGTTGAGGTTCCAGTGCCTGTTTGCACTGTGGGCACTGAAGGGGCTGAGATTGCACAGAACCAGAAAGGAGCCAAAATGACAAGGAGAGAGAAAGGAACAATAAATGAAGATGGAAGAATAAATGTGGCCAAATTCCAACCTTATTACTGCAGTTATTTTTGCCTTTATTTTGTATTAGGAAATAACAAGGGGGTGGTCCTGCAGTGTGAGAAATGTGGTTGCTCTGCACTCTGTAGATTTGAAAGTTGCACTTGGAAACAACAGGCACCCAGGACATGGAGAGCTTAATGCCTTGAAATTCTCAGTGCTTGTGAGCAAAAGATGCCAAACTTTGTTCCCTCATCAGTGCTGTGAATCTTGAGCAGTTTGGCTCAAGGTTTGTTTGCATATTTGAGTTATTATTAACCAGCCTGGTTTCCTGCCTTGAACATACAGACAGGCCACTGTAGTAGTAATGTACAAAGTGAATTAAAAGGAGGATGCAAAACATCTTTGTAAGAAGGTGAGATGAGAAAAATTAGGCTGTTTCCAGAATAATTATGTAATGGTGATGTATGTCAGATAATACAAACCTCATAGCAATAATTCCCAGGCTGCTTTGTGGATATAATGCCTCTGATTATGAGCTCCAACTCTATGATTTGTTTTCCAGAAGTCACACAAGCCCATTCTGGAAATCAGTGCCCTATAGAAAATATATTTAATAACACACTTGTTTTTGTTTGGCTGTTTTCCTACAGCCTTCCTTTCCAAATGACAGCTATTGTAGGCAAATAAAGCACTATATTTTGTAGAAGCCATCTACCTTTTACCTAATGTATGGACAAGCAATTGACATATTCTCAGACTTTTCCCTATGTTTAATAAGCACAGTAAATGCCCTATTTTATTTTTTTTTAAATTTTGGAGTTCTAATGATGTTAGTGTAGCTTTTTCTGAATGTGGAAGTTAACATTAAGAGAGGATTTACAAGACAACATTATCATCTTCCTTCAGAGCAGAGCCAGTGTCCAGTTGCTGCTCAGCCATAGGACTGTTCTGGCAGAGACTCCCTGCTCCTGGTGCTGCAGCTTCACAAGTTTGGGGAGTGACCACTGTAAATTCTAAGCAAGGAATTGTGCTGAAATTTTCCCTGCTCTTGTGTGCCCTGCCTGACAGTGCACATAGCTGCCTTCCCAACTTTTCTCCCTAGGGACATACTTTTTAATGCTGTGTCCATTTACATCACATTGTATTAATTACATTTAATGTCGTTTTGAGCTAAGGTAGCACAGCCTTATTTCAGAGAACAGTGTGTGTGTGTTGTAATGAGGCTTGAGTACAATTGATCTATTGCTTGGATAGAAGGGATTCTTA
>WEIV01026952.1:824-26517 GCA_013390005.1 Calyptomena viridis
ACTCAGATACTACTGACAAGCACCAGAAAAAAAAAATCCACAGGAAATGAATAACTCTGTATTCAGAGCAGGGTTTAAATAACATGCAGTAAGTAATGTGTTGAACCACTTATTGGACATAAATGAGAAAACAGTTATTGAATAGTTGCTCATTACATGGACAGTTGCCATTCTCTGAACTGAGAGAAACAGTAAAGAAAAAAACACTGTGAACCTGTAATTAAAGACTGCATCAAAATCCAAATGCAAAAAAGGTATCTCACTTTATTTGCTTTGGAAACTATAATACTTATAGTCCTTCACTTTTGACTGCTTTACTTTATGTTGTTCCTATTTTTGTTTCTTTTTCTATATTAAAAATTTGGGCTACAAAAACTGCTATGAATTTTTTGCTGAATTTTATGTCTCCCTAAGCAGCTGGAAAATAGCATTTGAAATTACTTATGTAATGTTTACCTGGTCTCTGGACAACTTTCTTTAAACTGGAAAAGTGATGTGAGTAAAATGTGGACAAAATATGTTTCTGATTCATTGAGTCCTACGCCTATTTTTTCATAATCCATTTAACATGAGAGATAGATTTCATTTCCTGTGATCGTAATTTTGTTTGTGCTATCCAGTGTAGGCTTCCTATCCATCTCTTTCCTGAGAATAAAACAGAATTTGAGGAAGATGACTCTGAGACTGTCGATATATGTATGGACATCTTAGTGAATATACCTATGCATACCAAATAAAATTCTGGTTTTTACTCTGAAGTTTGTTTAAGTGCTGCTGATACAACATTCAGGAATATGATCAACAAATTGCTATACAAACATTTTGTTGGTATATTTACAACAGCTATAGGCTACAGAACTGTTCTCAATGAAATGTGAGGTAAGGCCATAAACTACTCTTTTGACAGTAATGTGCCATGGCAAATATGGTGTACCTCGGTCAATGGGAATAGAGGTGACCCACCTTACAAATCATTGATAAGCATATCTTAAAGTACTGCAATGCCTTTTCCTGAGTTTTTGTCATTTTACCTCGTTCCATCATGTGTGATAGAGTAAAATGATACCTTTCACATTGATTTATTTCCAGCAGACAGCTTATCTAAATTCTTCATATTTAAATACATTAAACAATGCAAATAAACAAAGCTCTTGCCTCAAACTTCCCAGATTTAACCACATACCTTCATGATCTCATGCAGTTTCTTTCCACCTCTAAATGAACTGAAATGTGGGTGATATCACCTATCCAGAATAGGATTAATTCTCCTGCAGTTTAGAAATCTGCTGTGTATACTTTGACTTTCTGACAACTAACTTCATCTCCCCTCATAGTCCATGAAAATGTTTTAGAACCCAATCTAGCATGTTAGGATGTCTATTTCCAGACGAGATAGACAACACACAGAAAATTTTATTCCTTGGTTTATTATGACACACTCAGGGAATCTGGGCAAAAAAATGTACATTTGGATATGATGTCCCAAACTGTTGTTAAATCAGTAGCTATTGTATTAGTAAATTAAACTAGTGATCTGCATGAGCAGTGAAATACCCACAGTTAGACTACTAATTTATTTGAACAGTCCCTGCCACAGGTAGGTTTGGGACCAACTGGCATTAGCCAACTAGTCCTTTGGTACAAAGTGGGAGTCAGCATGTGTCCTGGTCTAAGGATGAGACAGCAAATCCAACATGTTTCATTTACAAGTGTGCATGTGGTTTATATATACCATATCCCAGTACATCTGTGCCTGAAAGTCAAAGACATCCATTCTGCTCTTCAAAGGGATTTTATTAGCTGAAAAAAGGACAAACATTGCAATTACAAGTGCACAGTACTGAATCTCTGGAGTTACAAATAAATTTTAGTATTTCTCTTATAGTAGCAGTCATGCTATCTTTCTCTTCTTAAGTAGGATTTGAGTCTTTTAACATTTTTTAATGAGCCCTGGTTTTGCAAGTGAGTGTTTATGATTAGGCATAGTGAGTAAAATATCTTTGAGGTTGGAATGTCATCTATTGTATCAGTAAGACTTATATATGGCTTCCTGTGTGGCAGATATTACTCAGATAGGTATATATCCTAATTTCTCTTTTATTTCTTTGTATGTGATAATCTAAGATTAGCAGCAAATGCATTAGGAAAGTAAATCTCCTCCTGACGTGATTAAGTTTCAAGTAAGTGGACTTATATCCAGGGAATGTGTTTGGTACATTTCAATTACCAAAACAAAAGAGGATCAAGATAAAGAAAAGGAGTGAGGTGCATGCTAGAATTTATAATATTTCAGGGATTTAAACAGTAACATCCTAAATCTCATCTTGTAAATTCTGTGAAGGATCCAGACACTACTGATAACAGTGTCTCAAATATTTCAGGCTCTGTAAAATGCATACTAAATTTAGAACAGGCAGGTAATGGTAGCTATATATACTTTCTTATGTAGAGCAATATATATTGCTATATCTGATCTATGAGAAAAGATGAAAAGAAGGTAGAGGGTCATATTAAGTGAAACAAAGCAAAATCAGCCAGTCAAAGGCCAAATGTTTGAATGAAATGCTAATAAGATAGGCAGGCAGAAAGTGGATTAAAAATGATGATGATGATGATGATGATGATAATAGAGACAGCAGGGAAATGTGCTTTCATTCTGAGTTCTGCAGCCACCAAGATGAGAATGCAAAGGTGATAACAGTAAGCAGTTTCCATTCAATTCTTTGTATTCTTCCTTTCTAGCTGGGCTGCTATTATTTATCATCCATTTGCAGTTTCACATTCCTTTGCCTTTCTGTCTGTCATTCCCCAACTCCCTCCTTTTGTAACCTCTTCAACTCATGTCTTCACTTTTTATCATATTTTCCTCTTTATTCTGGATCATTCTTCTTTTTTCAATTTTACTAAACGGCTCTCAGTTCTCTTGTTGGTGCTTGTCAGTTTGATCTACATTATTGATATGACTCTAATTCTGAGGGGTACTATGCTGAAAATAAGAACAATTCATCAGGAATTTTTGGCTGTTCATTTCTAAAGAAACTTTTGGAACCGGTCTTCCTGTATCATTAGGTTAACCATTAACACTACTGATGTGGGTTTCTCTGGAGGAATCAGAATGGAATTGCTTCTGGAAGCTTGTGGTGTGATGAGGACTGATCCAATATGTTGTTTATGGCTTTATTGCAAATATCTCCAAGTGTTTTTCTTTTCTGGGCAAACNGTTTTTCTTTTCTGTGCAAACTGTAACAATACCTGACTACTTCAGCCTGGCAAAGCTGAGAGCAGATTTGGCCAATTAAGACCAAGGCAAAAGTAGGAATCTGTGTGTCTTTCTTTTAATTTGGGTATAAATAATACGAGATTAGTATGATATATAAGTTCAGTTTCATCTTTTAGCTCATGAAATCAAGTGAAAAGATAAAAATCCAATTGCTTTGTCAAATTTCATTTGACCTCAAAATCTTAGTGATTGTATAGGACTAGATGTAAGCAATTTGGGGAGTTCTTATGAGCTACTGTTCCTCTTTGCACAGACCAGATCATCACTTAGGAAAATTGGATTGAGAGAGATTGTGAAATAAGTTTTCTAAATCTACACTGTGATAAGTTTCCCAGAAACTACCTTTCCCTGAGCAACAATTTGAGAGAATTTGTATTCAATTAACACATGGCAAAACTGACACACATTGCAGTTGACATAATGTTAGGGTAAGTGGCCTAAGCCTGTGACTACTGGAGGACCTAAAATTCAGGAAGTTGAAAGATAATTTAAAATTCTCTTTATTGAAATGTCTTAGGTCTTCAGAAAGGGACAAAAGTTGATAAGGCATCATTTTCCTTTATTTTGTTTGATTTTTATTTAACTTAAATGAAAATTATCTTAGTTTTAAGTTTTAGGTCAGATTTACAAATGAAAATTTTGGCCCTGGAAAGTCATCAAAGAGAAACATGCAAGTTTTCACGTGGCGTATGCAACATACTTCAGTAATTTTAGTACATCTTAAGTAGAGTTACAGAGCATTTTGCCAACAGACTGCTAATACTTAGAGCAATTTCGGTCATTCACTAGGAAAATCTTCCAGAAATAGGGAGAGAAACATATTTATTAATTATTGTTCTATTAGAGGCAGCATTTGATTTCACTTCTAGCTTATGATTGTGAGTTCATTGATCCAAAAGTTTGTTTCTGACATGAAAATTAACTCTGTACAAGAAATTCTATAGTATGGTCCTCAATCTTAGATGAAAAGCCCTCACAAAACAAAACAAAAAGAACCTCCAGAAAATTAAATAAGACAGAAATGAACAGAAAAAAATGGGTAAAATGCCAATCAGCTGGTAGACCTATTAAGAGTGAAACAGTCAAATTAAATTCTACCTATTAGATATCTGGTGTACCTTATAATAACCATTCAAAAGCTGAGATCTATGAAAGCAAAGGTCATTTCTATAATTTTAACAGCAAAAAGCTTTCCGTTAACATATATCTTGGAAGTACTGACTATATAAATCTTTCAAAGTTAGAACACTTGTGAAATATATTCAATCAATACAATTTATTCAGAAAAAAACTTAAATGTGCAATCTTACAGAGATGAAACATGTTCATGTCACTATAATTCTGTGATAACTCAGTTCTTAATGCATTCAACTGTGAACTGCCTACTGAATAGAAACAATGGCTCATAATGGCATTTTCAGATCGAATGAAGAAAAGACAATTTACATATCACCTCTGCTCCACTGCCTGGCATTGTCACTAAAGAAACACTCTCAATCGATATTGCTCATTTGTGAATTAAGTATGTGAATATATAAAAACCATCAACGTTTGTCAAACTCTAGCCCTTATAGTACATTCAGGGGTTTCACATCGTTCTCAAGTACTCAAAAACCTTGATAAACTTTCTGATTAAAAGCCTTTCTCTTCTTTCTCACACTTTCAATTCCAAGTCACAGTAACAGAAAGATCTTGTATACTACAGAAGACTTTGCTTCATGGACTGAAGCAACTCACGGATTAATTGCAGATCCAACGTATTTATTGAGTGACTCATACGCAAAATTCACAACAGCTAATTGTGCTCTGTAGCTGTGGGAGGGCTTAGTGGTATTTAAGTGAATCCTATAGGGAGTCTGAAGGCCTCTTGGACTTCTGGACACAGTACTGAAAGCCTATGGGGAGAATTTCTTTGAAATATGTGCTATTTGCAAGGCTGACAATTCAGCACCTTAAAATATCATAAAAATGATGTATGACTACTGTAAATCCAGGAATTTCATGGGGATGAAATAGTCAGTCCTTCTAATTGTGACAGTGCAAACAGATTAATTCCAACTTTTTTCTGTTCTATATCTGTTAAACCTTTCCAGCATGCATTTACATGAGGGTAGGTCTGCAGTATTGCTAGTATGTTTAACTACACCTATCCATAAGCATTATTTAGACAAGGTGCTGCATCCTAGCTATGAACACCTTGGAGGAGGAGTTGGGTTTTTTATTTGTTTGTTTGGTTTTTCTTCTGATGTGGTTTTGGTTTGCCTTTTCCCCTCCCCTGCAACCAACTGACTACATACAGGACTAAATTTCTGGCTGCAAGATGAAGTCTTGTTGAATCAATGCTACTAAACTCTCCTAAGATCAAAACTACAGGGTGGTTGCATTCAATCTGTGCATTTACTAGGAGTTACACAAACAAAGATATGTCCCTCACTCCAGCAAATTTTGAATTGCTTTAAGGACTTTTCTGGGAGAGTGTGAGATGGCCCAGGCCAAAAATTAACAAGAAACATATAAATATTGTAATAGTAGACAACTAAGTTACAGTGGCCTGGAGTTCACTAGCATAAACCCAAGGCTGCAGAGTGGGAAAGGATGAAAAGGTACAACCATTCCCAATACAGATCTTTGACTTCAAATACATGGGTTAAGAGGTAAAGCACATCCATAGTATTTTTAGTAATTAAGAATAATCTTAGACCCACTTCCCCAGGCAACAAACCCTAACAAAAGTCAAGAATGTTTAATATGTGAAAACACAAGTTAGACAAATCAAATCTGAATGGTACAATAGGACCGTTTCATAATACTAGAGATGTGCTGAGAAAGTTTGAGTTTTTCTTTTTTGTTTAAAGAAATTACATAGTTCAGGCAGAAATTACTGATGTAAGACTTAGTAGCTGAAATTCTATTCCCTGTATTATGAAGAAAAGTACAATAATCATAGTGATTCCTTAATAAATTCCACAATAAACAACTTGTTTCAAACTTTATTTAAGTTACTTTTAATGGAATTCTGGAATTTATTTTGGAAAAAACCCCCAACAATCCTGCTACAAAACCCATTGGGAGTAATATTTTTTAAAAAATATACAAAAATTCAAGATATTTTCTTCCCAAGATAGGACTATACTCCTCTGCTACACTTAAATACTTCATAAGAAGTGAGCAAATTCACCCTTAGAAATTCTCTATGTCAAAAAATATGAGTCATGACATATCTTTTACTGGAAAGGAACTCCAGCTATGGTCCTCTTGTATGTATCCAACATAAACACCTGACTCATGGACTCTGGGTGCCATGGGACTGTTTTTTACTGGTTGCAGAATGTCCCTTTCATCGTGTGCTTTTTAGAGAGCCTGGATATCTGACTGTATTCATTGAACCACCCAAGAGGCTAATTTTAGATATCATGCAATCTAAATTGGAAGCACCTAAGGGGCCTATTTGGATCTTGTTTCTATTCTCTGAAATAAATATTTAAGTCTTCCCAACATCTCCATGAGAATACAAAGAATTAAAACACAGTTTAGTTCCAATTCATAAGTACTATCATAATTCTAACTCAAACATTATTTTCTCTCCTCTACAAGCCTTTAAAGTCTGACTTTGAATCATGACTTTAATAGGGATATTTTTCAAAGCAGTTTATCATATTTATTCTGGAAGAAAATGAAGGCTAATATGCCCATTGCAAAAAATTCTAGCTTCCTCCTCATGTCACCTTCACTGATCACTGCAAAGGCCCAGCAGTTCCTACACTTTTCACTTGCCAACGCAATTCTGGTTGTGTGATCTCCTTAACTTTTTACCTTGCAAACCCCATAGACTGTCTTATCCTCCTGGTAATCCCACACAGAGTCTAAGACTCTTTTATTACTGGAAGATGTAATGGACTGGAACTGTTTAACATCTTTGTTGGTGACACAAACAAAGGGACTGAGTGCACCCTCTGCAAGTTTGCCAATGAGACCAAGCTGAAGGGTGCAGTTGACACACTGGAGTGAAGGGATGCCACCCAGAGGGACTTGGACAGGCTTCAGAGGTGGGCCCGTGACAAGCTCATGAAGTTTAGCAAGGGCAAGTACAAGGTCCTGAACTTGGTTCAGAGCAATCCCAAGCCTAAGTACAGGCTGGGCTGAAAATGGGTTGACAGAAGTTCTGAAGAGAAGGTCTAGAGTCTATTGGTGGAAGTTCAACATAACCAAGCAATTTGTGAGCTTGCAGCCCAGAAAGCCAAAAGCATCCATGGCTGCATCAAAACCAGTGTGGGCACAGGCCCAGGGAGGTGATTCTGCCCCTCTGCTCTGCTCAGGTGAGACCTTACCTGGAGTGCTGCATCCAGCTCTGGGGCCCTGTGATGGACTGAAATATTATTAATGTCTTAAACATCGTATCGTAGAAAACCTTTTTGCCAAGGAAGCAATTGCCTGCCAGCAGCCACCAAAGCACTCCCCCTTCCCCAATATGTTTCCTGACTGGAATTTGGACCCTGACTGAAAACTTAAGATAATAACTGTTGTGTAATCACCTCAGGTCTGAAGAGAAGTAAACAGTGCTCAGGAAAGAGAAATGTATCTGTCATCACCCTAGCTGAGCTCAGGGGGTGGCAGGGAAGAAGGGTTTTGGGGTGTGATGGTGAAATGTCTCCACATCAAATGGAGCTAACCCTCCTGCTCTGGGAAGACCACATACACATGAGACATTCACATGAGGGGAAGCTGAGAAGGGGACACAAACCATCAAAGACCCCCAGAGGACCTCCCCAGACTCATTCCTGAGGCCTTCCACCACCAGAGGACTGCACATGATCCAAATGAGGCAACAAATCCAGAACCTGTAGCAAGAGACTAAAAACCTCCCCACTCCCTGCCACCACCAGGGGAGATACCTGGCATCTCCTGAACATATATTAATCCTTTGGAATTTATGTTTTTGGGAAACCCTCACCACTAAGAGGACCAGAAGAACAGGCCCCCACAGGACACCGCCAGCTTCCATAGAATGGTGATACTTTTTCTATTAATCTCTCTCTGTCACTCTCTTCTCTTCCTTCCTGTCTCCCCACTCCACTTTTCCTATTTCTTTCTCTCTCTCTCTGCCTGATGTTTAGTGTTAAATAAAACCCATACTATTGACTTTGGTATGTAGTCTCATTTGCACCCCAGTTTGAGCAGAGGCATTTTTAATTTTAATAACCAAATCATAATAGGCCCCCAATATAAGAAGGACATAGACCATAGATCTATTGGAACAGGTGAAGGAGGGCCATGAAGATTATCAGAAAGCTGGAGCATCTCTCCTGTGAAGGCAGGCTGAGAGAACTGGGACAGTTCAGTCTGAAGAGAAGGTTCTGGTGTGACCTTATAGCCCCTTCCAGTACTTTAAGGGGGCTGCAGGAGAATTGGAGAGGGACTTTTTTAAGGGTTTGTAGTGACAGGACAAGAGGGAATGGCTTTAAGCTACAAGAAGGTATGCTTAATTAGATATTATGAAGAAATTCTTGACTGTGAGGGCAGTGAGACACAGGATTATATTGCCTAGAGAGGTGGTGGATGCTCCATCCCTGGAGGTGTTCAAAGTAGGCTGGATGGGTCTTTGAGCCACCTGGTGTCTTGGAAGGGGACAGCGGGGAGTTGGAACTAGATAATCTCTAAGTTCCCATCAAACCCAAGCCATTCTATGATTCCATCTTCTCTTTCTATGTCACGTGCTAAAGTCCCCTGACAATCTTGATAGCCTTCCATTGAGCCCATTTTTATGTTTTTTCTCTATTGTATTGGGAAATAACTAGATACAATATTCAAATGTCATCCCATAAGTGTGTGAATAGAAGGGAAGAATCAACCTCAGCCTGCTGGCTTCACATCTGCTAATACAGTCCTCTGTGTAGTTTGGCTTCTCTGCTGCAAGGGAACATTTGATTCTAGTTCATCTTTTTTGGAAAGACTCCCAGTTCCTTTTCTGAAAAATTGAACCGTCTTTCTGACCAATTGAGTAGCAGCCACTGTTGTTCCATGAGTTTATTTCATCACAGGTCCAGGACTCTGCATTTTCCTTTGCTGAGCTGCATGAGGTTACTGACAGTTTTTGCAGTCTGTCAATATATACGAATAACAGACTGACGGCCAATGTATTGATCACTTTCCACATCAGTTTTGTGTCCTTTGCAAACTGGGTCATTCATGAAGTTATTAAAAAGTACTGTCCACAGATACCTCCCTTAGGGAGTCCTATTACTAATCAGCTGCAAGTTAGACTTTTCTCTGATGATGACAACACTTTGAGCTCTGTATTCAGTCAGTGTTCAACCCACCTTATAGGTTATCCATCCACTCCAACTCTCTTTAGTTTGTGTACAAGGATACTGTGGTCAAAAGTATGCTCATGGATGTATTACTATAGTATTACTATGTCCAAAGCTTTGCTGAAGTCAAAGTAAACAACATCCTCTGCACTCCTCATTGATGGAGACAATCAACACAGAAGGCAAAGGCGCTTTGCACTGTAGGTTGTATGTTTTGATGTGTGAGACACAATTATTGACTTATATATTTTATTTATTTCAAAATGCCTGAAATCCTCTGAGGGTTTTTCAGGGTTTTTTTTATATTTTGAAACTAAGATCAGCTGATGGGGAGGCACAAAGGCATACATGACTGTTTGAAGGTTCGAAAATCACTGAGATAGTAAGAGAGGTAATCAAATTGCCAGTGGGGAATGCCCCTGAGGTGAATTATCCTCTGCAGTCACCTAAGTTTCGTCTTGGGTAGCTCCAGTTTCTTCACTCCAGAAGAGACTCTGAGACTGAATAGACAATTAAGTGAATGGATTTCTGAAAAGAAACCAGGGAACTAAGCTCATTGACAGTATAAATGTACTTTTAGCTTAAAAACTGGACTCCTTATCCCTTTGTTATTTGAGATCATGTCTGCCAGGATTAATGCCAGAGGATTAGAGTGGGATGTAAAAGGATGCCTAGGGCAGTTCTCTGAATATTTCAATGTAAAAAAAGCACCTAGAACATGTATTTTAGGTATGCTGCATGTCCTCTGGTATAGGATGATGTCAGAATCAAAGTTCTTTATAGCTAAACAAGAAGGATTTCAAACTTCTTTACACTATAACATGGAAATATCTGGAAACCACTGATCCAAAGAAAGACAAACTCAAAAGCATTAGAATCTGAATTAATGGTGATATTGTTTACATCAATGAATTTTTGAATACTCTGATTATTAATGGTTTGACCCAAAATAATTCTGCAAAAAGCATAGTGATGAACAAGAAGCATGAAAACTGCAGAGTCAAGCAGATGGAAAATCAAGTGTGAAATTGGCAAATTTTTTAGTTATATGGGAAGTCTAGGGTTTTATTGCTGGACACTCTGTGACTAGAACTGAGTTGCTGAGGGTATGCTATCTAAACAATGGCAATTTATCATGGTGGAATAACGGGATCTTTAACCCAGATTTGAAAAATGTACAAAATTACGATTTAATTGAACTGAGCTAGACAAGGCATGACCAACAAATGGCTTAGACCTGTGAAATGGGAATTTCACTCTTAGTGAAGATAAAATGGAACATCTAATTTCCTAAGTAATCCATGGATTTCTTTCCCACCACTTCTGCACAGAACAAAGGGGACAGGGCTACAGAATATTGCAACGATAGTTAGGAAGATGAATTTATTCTTGTTGCTCAGTTTATTCTGTCATGTTGTGACAGTATTAAATTATAAGAAGCAAGACTGGATGATATCATATGTTAGTGGAAAGTGTTGATTTAAAAAGTGGTTGCTAACATATATCATCACTGAACCAGGAGTTCTCTATCATTTATGGTAAATTTACTATACTTACTGTGTTTTCAGATTTTATTTTCTGCAGAAACATTTCCAGCTGAGAGGAGACTCACAACTGAATTGCTGGAAAAATGCAAAAATTATGAAATAAAAAAAATTATCTTTAATTAATCATAGAATCATAGAATGGTTTGAGTTGGAAAGGACCTTAAAGATCATCTGATTCCAACCACCCTGCCATGGGCCAGGACACCTTCCACCAGACCAGGCTGCTCAGGATCCCATCCAACCTGGCCTCAAAAACTTTCAGAGATAGGGCACCCACAACTTCTGTGGGCAACCTACTCCAGAGCCTTATTACTCTCATTAATTACTATTAAATAACATTAGCTGCCTTCTTAGATTTTTTGTTTGTTGTTGGTGTTGTCATGCTGTACAGGAAGATCATATTTGGAGGGATCATGACTTTAGTTTGCTCATTTCAGAGGCATACATTGAACAATCTTAACTTCAATTGTTTTGCTTATAAATCCAGAAACATATTAGAACAACTCACATGACACCTTTATTAATGCTGTAAACCTGATTAGGTTTAAAAGCCAAAAAGTAGTGATAAGAATGAACTGCAGATCCTCAAATCTGCATTTTCGAATCTAGTTGTGTCAGAGTTGTACAGTCAGTAGTATAATTATCAAATAAAGTAACAGCTGAAACATAAAAAATAGTGTTCGTGTGACACTGGAATTTATTTCTAATTATTCTTTACTTGAATGTCCGAAGTGCTTTTTCACCTGGGGCAGGCGTTTCAAGTTTGTGCTTTCTATAGTGTACTTTATGTAGTTGGTTTACAGAACGAAAGAACTGCTAGCAACTAAGCAATGGCACCACATAACAAGAGCACCCAAAAATATAGTTGTACACTTTTTCAGCAGAAAGATCAATACAGGCTTCTGAAAGCATATCATGCTAGTGTGCAGCACCCATCATTCTCTCCCTTTCGATTACGAGGTTATCAACGAAGCTGTCAGTCACAGCAATGCAGTTAATCTTCAGGAGCCAAAGCTGCATCACCCAACTGTCCACAAACATGGAAAACTGCCAGGGAAAAAAGGAAAATGATGGAGTCTGAATGCCACTAGGATAAAGTGGCAGACCTTGATCCATGCTCATGGATATCTCCAACAGACTTCCTCTATTCCCCAGAGAAAGAAGATTTTGCTAGATTTCCTTCAATGAAAAATGTAGGTAACAGAGTTGAAGTCAGGAGTTTTTAGAAAATTAAGTGCATACATAATTTTGTTACATCCTGAGATATCTCCATGATGAAAACCATTACAAAATCCATTTGAAAAGTGAAATGTAAGATTATAGATCTTATGCACTACTGCCTTGATAAGTGATTTCTAGTTGTACTGCATGTTTTAGGTTGTTTTGAAGCACTAAGCTTCATTTGAGAGGCTGATTATTCATAAAGAAGCCTTCATAATTTATCACTTCCATACTATTAGTTTCTGCTATTTAGTTCCATATCAATATCTAAAGAACTGAAAAGGCCTGATGAGGACTTATATGGTATTTGAATCCTGGAAATTTAGTTACAGCATTAACTAAATTGTAAATGATAGTAAATTGTGAGTAAAACATGCTATAGCCATGCTTGAAAAAACTAGTTTTTCCTTTCTGTTTAGCTGTGAGTGTTTTTGTGCTCACAGTCTGTGACTATTGACAACACAGGAATACATTCTGCATCTACCCCTTTGACTGTGAAGCTTTATTTTCTGGTGGAAATCAATGACTTTTGCTTTATAACACAGAAAAGAATCTCAGCAGCATTTGTGGTAACTTAAGCATGTAATTTCTGTTGATGTTGAGGGGAGCTTCATGTGTAATCTACCATGCACAGCCCTAAAAAGTTACTTCAGTACATCTTTGTTGGCTTTTTTTATTTTTTAATTTTTTTTCCCCAGAGGTGCCATTTGTGATATTGCTTCTCACAGTGAGTTGCTACGGAATTTTAATTTTTATGTTACAGCAACAGCCATTGACATTTCTCTACCTAATTCATGTCATCATTATAAATAGTTACATTTGGAACTATTACATGAACATACTATTTATACAAGAGTAGATGGAGAATCAAAGCCAATATTTTCCTATGAAGAATGCAAAACTAGAAGCACATTTTTCTCTTAAGCAGATGGGATCAATCAGTATAGGTTAATGTGTATTTTCAGTTATGTCTGTCCTTATTTTACCCTGCGGAACCCCCTTGTAGCTGATTTCAACAACATGAACTGCATTTTGAGGACACCTGGAAAGTAGACAGACAACCTTATAGAAACCAGATATTCCTTGTTTCAGGTTATTAGTAATGCACACACTTATATCACTTCCTCACACAAATCTTAATTTTCAAAGTTAAATTGTTCTGCTCTTCAATTTGCACAATGACTTTTCACTAAAATTTTACTGGTAGGTTACCAATTTAAAGATAGTTTTAGCCATTCCTAATACATAGTTCTTTCAGTCTGATGAAGAAATAAAATGGTTTTCCAGCCTGACTTCAGTTTTGAGGAAAAGAGGTGCCGTTCCCAAAGAGAATGGTCAGTAAAAATTACCATAATTGACACCATGGTATATTGGCAGTCTTCTTTAAAGAGGCCAAGCACTATCTGACCTAAGTCATATATTCACTCTGAAGAGTATGACTTTAGAAAATAGTATTATGTACTATGGGATACTTCTAAATCTCTCCTTCATTTTTTTCCTCCCAATTTATTCATCCCTATTAAAAATTCATTACAATACATATTGAGTGATTATTCCTTCAGAAAGAAAAAGCACTGACTTTTCAGATGCAAGTGTAGCCATTATAAGGGCAAGAAACTGTTTTATATTCAAAAGATATTTGCAATTACATACAGAGTTTAATCTAATTAGCTAGTTAAGCATTAGCTGTTACAGTTCAGACTAATTACCTTAGGCTCCTAAATATGTGTCTTCAATCATCCTTGGGAATTACCTATTTCTCTCCACTGACCAAAATAAATTTTTAGGTGCCCAAATTAGATAAGAAAAACCCTATGCAGTTTGTTTAGACTGTTAAGTGCTGATAGTCATAGGTCAGTTCCCCCGTGTCCCAAAACACTGGGGCATAAGACAACCATGGCTCTGATACCATTTAGATAAATTCACATGCACTGACATGACTTGACTGTACAGTGTTAATGCATTCTGTCCCTCAGGTGGCTGACTAGCCTGTAGGCATATTCCTACACTTCTAACACAATTGCTTTGGGACCAGAACTGGTTTGCACTATCCTGGTTTGGGATGTAGATAGAGATAGATGTACTGAAAAAGCTGTATAATTTGATCCCATCTGGGTGGGAACTAGGTGTAAAGGCAGCTTCTTTGAGCATACAGACAGATATGAAAATATCCAGCTTTTGTTTGAATACACATGAGGACTTTTGGGAGCCCATTTAAGACTGCATTCAATGTGCACATTACAATTTTCCTTTACTGCTTGGATCCAGATCTTTCTTTCAAGTATTTCAGTGGAAGTTTTCTATATTGATGAAAGCATATTCTTGCCCGTGTCAGGAGAGAGCTTGTCAGGAGATTAGTGATTGGGTTCTTGTATATCCAGCTTGAAAATAACTTTTGCAGCCAAGCATTTCAAATTGATTTGGCTGTTTCACTATTCCCCTGTTTTTATATACAAACATTTGCAAGCAATGAAAATAATCTTTTTTGCTGCTTTTGACTACTCTTCTTTTTCTCCTGGACATGAAATATAACGTCTTTGCTTTGTTTTGTTTTAAAAATCCACCCCCCCTGCCCTCCCTAAAAAACACAGCAGAGTAGGATCAGAGTAATGAAAACATAGTTTTCCCCTTACCCATCCCCAAAATATCATCCAGACCCCTGGCTGAACCTTCTCTTATCTGTGTTGAAAGCATGGAGATTATCAGACTGCTCATTCTATCAAAGTAGTATATTACTGGTATATTACTAGAATTTGAGGATCCTCTATTTACTCCACAGATCTGACAAGAAGAAACTACAATCAGTGGGGGAGTTTTTTTATATAATGAATTATTTGAAGAAGTCTTAGGCTCACTAGCGTCTTTCCTTGCTACTCTGAACAGTTTGTTTTCCTCTTTTTTTTCATAAACAAGACTTCAGGCTGTGTCTCATTGCCCCTTTAGCCCTCCAAGTCTGAAATAATTACTGCTCAAATCTAAATCTTAGCTCTTCGGTCATAAAATTGTAGCCCTGTCCTATAGGCCACATTTCTCCTGAGCATGAGCAAAAGTCATGCTCTGACAGGATATGACCTTGTCCCCCTTGGTTGGACAAGGAGAACTTGGTCCCCAGGTCATTGGACAGCCAATGTAAACAATATAGTTTGATATATATTCTGAAACTGCTCAAGAAGAAGCACCAGACATGTTGCAGACTTCTTAGAGAGCAGACCCTCTGCCTGGCCAGACACCTGGCCAGACAGAGTCTTGTGTCCAGAGCTTTCCAGGCAGTTTGCCTGGGAAACTGTGGATGCAGAGTTTGCTCGGCAGGTATGTAGATTAGAAAAGCCTTTGCAATGCTTAGATGCTTAAGCTTAGAGAGCAGACCCTCTGCCTGGCCAGACACCTGGCCAGACAGAGTCTTGTGTCCAGAGCTTTCCAGGAAGTTTGCCTGGGAAACTGTGGATGCAGAGTTTGCAGGTATGTAGATTAGAATAGCCTTTGCAATGCTTAGATGCTTAAGCTTTCTCTGCATAGAAATTAGTGCTCTAATAGATAAATAAAGCCTCTGATAAAGCTTAATGGAGTCAGCCTTCTTGTCATTATGCCTCCTGAGCCGGACACAACGTCAGTGAAATCTATATAAAATCTGTCCCATCTTCATTGTTCCCATAGATTTTCACCATTTCTCCCATCTTATCAACTCCTGTTTTTCTTCTGTTCCCAAAGATGCTCTTCAGTTTCAGCACCCCAAAGAACAATTGGCCTTTCACTACAGCCTTTTAACCTTGACTTCAGCTATTACTGAATACTGTTCATGTGCAGACTGGGCTTTTCTGTTTTTCCCTTGCAGCCAGCTGGGAGAGCCGAAGCAAATAATGACAGTAATGGCTCAGCAGAATAAACATTTTCCCATTCCATAGAAGGCAGATCCCATCCTTTCTTCCCGGTTTACCATCTCCATATCATAGTTTGGTTTCCTCTCTTTGCTTTGCTCCACAGATTATTACAGCATCGTTAGCCATATGGGCTACAATAGCATTATCTGCAGATCTTACCCAGGTTGGAACTGCAGTAATATTCCTCTTATGTGGGCACTAGATCTCAATTGCTTATGCTCCTTATTTGATTGTTGCAATAATCCCTACTCTTCTTTTCACTTTGGCAGACAGACACTCTCAAAATTATTTCCCAGGTGTAATATGGGGGTTTAACACAGCCTAAGTATACAGTTTAAATGCATCCAGATTGCTAGGGAGCGGGATAAAAGTTTCACAGAATGGACACAACCAAGTGACCTAGCATTATTTCCTTTAGTATTATAGATATAGCCAAAATTCTTTACCTTCCCTGTTCCAGTTCTCTTATAAAATTAGTCCAGTGATATCTGTGCACTTACATATGCAATGTCAAACTGTTCTGTGGATATATACCAGTATGGTTCTGCTGATGTCCGAGGGACATCCACCAGTGCCATAGTTGTGCGTTATAGGACTGTATGTAGAACTGTTCACCATTCAGTGTTTTTCTGAAGCCTAGGTTCATGTGACTATGTCAGAATCTCAATTTTCATTAATAAATTAATAGTTGCCAGAAAAACTTGAAAATACAGCCCTTGAGCTCTTAGTACACAGGGTCTAGAATATACAAATAAGAAAAAAGATAACATTTTCAGTAAGGAAAAAAATTATCATACATAACTTTTTTTCGTGACTTAAAGTATTGATAAAGTTTTGTACCAACACAATTGACTGAATGTATGCAATGTGTTTTAACTTAACATTCAAACACATGTCCAAAGCACTACTGAGTTAACCAGTGTATCGGTACGCTTGTTCTTCTAGAGTACTTCAGCTGCCCAATATAGTAATTTGACCCACCCGCTCAATTGTGTTTGTACTAAACCAATTTTTTTTCTAAATAATCCCACATTACCTAGTGTTTCAGGCAAGAAAACTTTGGAATAGAGCGCTTTTTCTGTGGGGTGTTTGATATCTACTCAGTTGCACTTTTTCACTCCCACCACTTTCAGAATATAAACTGACTTTTTTTATTCTGGCAAGTGGTATCATTTTTTTCCAGTGACAGTGACTGGTATTTCTGAGCTGAACTTTTTGTCTAATAATGTTATGGTTTTGTTTTATGGAAAACTTTTTCTCTTTTGTTTATAAGCAGCTGCGGGAGCCTCCCCCCAGGGTCCTGCAGCGGCCCAGCACTGCTGTGGTGGCGGGGAGGGGTTGACCCATCCCCGCGGCACTGGGCCCCGTGGGCACCCTGGGGGGCGCTGCTCAGTGCAGCACACAGTGCTGTGCTGCCTCCACTGCCAGCCCGGCCATGCCAGCCCCCCACCACGCTGCTGTTCCGGGTGCTGCCGTTGCCACACCGCCATTGCTGGCTCCTGCTGGGCAGCGCCATGTCAGCCCCAGCGCCCGTGCACAGGGATGCTGCCGCATATTTCTAGCCACCCCTGCGCCGGGCGCTGCGGGAACCGAGCCCTGCTGTGGGGGTGTGCTGCCATGGGGTGCTGCTCCTGCAGCGGTGGCGCTGCCGCCAGCCCCTGCCAGGGCACAGTGGGGCCACATGACCATTGCTGCCACGGCGTTCCCATGGGGACGTGGCTGTCCTGTGGTGGTCCGTTCCATTCCAGCCCATAGGAGCCACCTGAGGATTTGCCTGTGGCACGGCAGCAGCCCTGGCCCCCCGCCAACCGGAGCTCCATGGCATCCCAGAGGCAGGGTGCCCCATGTTGGCCTGGCCTGGCGGGACTCAGCCAGCTGCCATATTTGACAGGAGCACATGGCAAAAACAAAGAAGACTTCCCACCAAACAGACCTGGAAGTAGGCGGGGGTGAGAATGGACCAATGGGACACAAGGCTACACCTTTCTGGCATGAGAAAAATGTGGGAACAAGGCATACACACATGGGTGAGATGCACAGAATGCCGGGCCAGAACAGAGGTTATAAAAGTGGTGGAGCCCAGACACCATGGGCTTTTTTTCAGCTGTTCTGAGCTGGGAGGAGGACCTTGTGCTGCTCGGGAACCTGACGGCACCATGTTGGCCACATGTTAGCCAGGACATCAGGAACTGCCTCTTGACCAACACAGAACTTAAGCATCATCTTGGATCCTCTTTTGTGCATTACAGGCTCCTGGTTTGGCTAGGAAAACCTACCCTCCATTAACCCACAGGTTCCAGGGGTGGGGGGAAGAGGGTTCCTCTAATCTCTTCAGGTTTTATGTTGCATTGATAAGAGTGGTTTTTTTAATACATAATATGTTCTTTTATTTTTCTGTTTTAATAAAAGTTCTTTTTATCTTTATACTCAAACAAGCATCGAAAATTTAATATTGAATGTATTTTAATTCATTTTCACTGTCTCCTTAAACAGTGACAAATCTTAAGAATGATTTCAGACATAGAAAGTGTGTACATTGTCAGCTTAGTCCCTCCTCTTTTCTCCTCATTTCTGTCAATAATCATTCTCATTAGCATGTTTTAAAGTGTGCATCAGGTGTAAGATAACCAGGTTTTCTCAACAAGCATGGGTAAAGTAAAAAGCAGATTGATTCAAAGAGGATCCAGTCTACATCTGTAGCACAAGTGGCCTACAGCAGTATTCCCTCATTCTGTATGGTTAGCACCTCCATATTATACCAGCAGATCTTGTGTATTTACATTTATTTTTAAAAAATAAAGTTTGCATTGTTTATATTACTTTTGCCATCATGATTCATGTGATAATAAGGACCATTTTATAAGTAGCTGTAGAAATAAAACAAAATTACTATAAGGCACTTTATTGGGTGAAAATTGTTTCTCTTTAAGGAGGAGACTGTGGTGGGTTGACTTTGGCTGGATGCCAGGCACACACCAAGCCACTCTATCATTCCCCTTTTCCAGCTGGACAGAGGAGTAAATGAGATGGAAAACAACTTATAAGTTGAGATAAGGCAGTTTACTAAAGCAAAAGTGAAAGTTTGCACACACAAGAGAAGAGAAAAAAAAAGTTTATTCTCTACTTCCTATCAGCAAGTGATATCTGGCCACTTCCTGGGATATCCAGCCGCTTCCCAGGAAGCAGAGCTTCAGCACACAGAGTCACTGCTCTGGAATGAAAACAGCACAGACAACAAATGCCCCCCACTTCCTCCTCCTTTCTTTAGCTTTTCTATCTGAGATGACATCATATGGTATGGAATATACCTTTGGTTAACTTGCAGCAGCTGTCCTCGTTGTATCCCCTCCCAGGATCTTTCCCATCCTCAGCTCCTTGATGGGGGAATATTGAGAGACAGTGCTGATGCTGTGCCAGTGCTGCTCAGCAGTAGCCAAAACTGGTGTGTTATCAACATCTTTCTAGATACCAGTGCAAAGCATATCACTGTGAGGGCTTCTGTGGGGAAAATAACCCCATCCCAGCCAGACCTAATACAGACTCTTAGGTTTTGTTCACCTCACTTGTAAATATAAATGTAAATTTCATCAGATAAATCAGATAATTTTCAGATAAATGTGTAGGAAAATACCGAATCTTTGCACGCCTTTGAGGTAGGTGTATGAGGGATAGAGAGTATTATGAACTTCAAGTATCTAACAGGCGAGAATTCTCAAGCCTTGGCTCTTTTTCCCCCTAAAGGAAACAGAATCTCCTAGCTTAGTTACCTCTGAAAATAGTTAAGACAATTTTTGGAACAGACAAAAGCAGCTAAGATGTTGTCTAAGATGAGCAGGGGAAGATAACCTCTGGACCTGCCTTAGTCTAATATGATCTCAATAATCTTCTTACTATGTAAAGATTAGAATAGAAAGCTTTCATGACTATTTAAATGGGATTAATTTTCAGATGTCTTTTTTGCTGAGTGTCAACACATTCATCCTACCTGTCTTAATTTCTTTTGAAAAATATCCTGAGATTATATACATGTATGATGTATCTGTCTGGGAGACTGATTCAAGTAACTACATGACTGTTTTCAGAGCAATCTTACACTACTCCATAAATGGCAATGTAAAGAAATTGTGACCAGACGGAATAAATAGAAATAGTGTTAAATATTCTCATCTTGCACTTATACCCCACATGCAATATACTCCAGTTTCCTGGAATGTTGCATCTTCTAAATGAGTCTTGTGCCACTGGCTGAGGTCTCTCAGACAATCAAGATAGAAGGATGATTTCCCAGGCTTTCCTGAGTGGTTCTAGAAAATGTGCTTTCTACTCTCTATTTAGCAGAACTGAAAGAGAGCCATGATGGTAACAGGCACAGTGAGAAATGGGTCAGATGCATCCTGACTGCAACATCATTGACTTCACTGTCTCTGATTTGCTTATAAAGGAATAAACCCCTTTGGATAGGATCATCTTGGAAAGAGGCTGGAATAATGTGGATGGTAATATAACCAATAAATACTTAATGAAAGTTGTACAGTAATTTGTGGGTGCCTAAGAGAAGAATTTAAACCATCATTATCAGACTCTCTCACCAGATGGTATAGAACATCTACTTCCTCTGAAATGGAAAGTTAGGCCCAGGGAAATATATCAGAACCAACTTAGAATAGCTACTGTTGGCATCCTGCACAGCTGGAAATAACTTATGCTTTCCAGGCAGCAGTATAGAGCTAGGTTTAAATGAACTAACTGCTCTTTGCAGCAGAGAAGCTGTTTTTCCAAGTTGAGAGCAGCTCCACATTGCCAAGGCTGGACCGCTTCTAGTATGTGACCTGGTTCTTTTGAAGCAAGCTCTCTATTCTCATAAGGGGCATTTGTGGGAGAACTGATCTGTGGCCAAGCGAGAGACTCCAGTAACATATTTGTTAGCTAAAAACATATGGATCAGAAGTATTTCCTTCTGTTGCCAAAGAGTGCCTCAGTCAGAAGTGCTCAGATCTGTTGGGAAAATATAAAACCCTTTGGCTGTGTCACTATAGCAGCTTAGCTTGTGTTCTCAGACTCCAGAAAATGTGATTCATGCTTCCCTGTGTCCATACATAAAAGACTATTCAGGCCTATGTCTGGTGCTTGATATCTGGTCTTCAGGGAAAACTCAGGCAGTACTCAGATTAGACTTCTGGCATTCCACCTAGCATGGAGTTTAGCATGGAATCTAAACACAACTAGGAGTGATTACAAATTTTGCTTTGTTCACATGAAAGCCAGTCATATAGTCAATACCTTTGTTTTCTTAAACACAGCAAGTCAAACTGCTTGAAAATTATCTTCTCATCACCCATCCTTCCCTCCTGCCTCCAGAAATAACTCAGAAGCAAATGAAAGTTCTTGAAAGCAGTATAATTTCACACTATCTGAATCCCTATTTTCTGAAAATGTTGCACTTTGGAATTTTGGAATAACTTGTTACTTTAAAATACTTTGTATAACTGGTGTGAGTTTGCTCTATTTACTTCTAAAAGGCTGTCGAGGAGACCTGACAGTGATCTAATGCAGAGTTAGAAAGGGAGAAATGAGTTGTTAGCAGTACACTATCCTTTGCTGTCTGGTTGGGCTGAGCACTCTGTAAGAGATAAGATTGAAGAAGAACCCTACCAGGTGCTTAGTGTGGTATTTTACTCTTTGAAGAGGTAGGTAGGGCAACCAACAACTGCCACTTTCTTGTAATCCTGAAACACAGAGAGGCTACTAAGGCCGTATGTCTCCCGTAAAAGGACAAGACTTCAGCTTTTAAAATTACTGGGGGAATTAGGCCCATATAACTTTAACTTCAGTTAAACTTCAGTATCTTTAACTTCAAGCTGTAACCCTGAAGCCATTAACAAAGTTTTTCTTGCCAATGGCTTTCTTGGAAAAAAAAAAATTGGGAAAAAAAGGAGGAGGAAAAAGAGAGAAAGTTTCTGTTTCTGCTAGGAAACAGCAGAAGAGAGAAGTGTTTCCTGACCTCCTTTAAAGTCCCTACTAACTTGTTTTTACCTCTGGCATGGAAACCAGAAGTTAATTAAATAATCTTGCTATGATGGTCTCGCAACTTGTTAGAAAACAAAAGAGATGTTCAAGATTCTTGTATGACTATGCTGTCATATCAGATAGGTAAAATAGCTCTAAATAATTGTGACACAGTCTTTTAATATTAAATTTTTAGTTTATATATTTATCATGATTCTTGCTAAGTTTTTTTTGTTTGCATATATGGAAATTATTTTATTCATTCTCAGGCTTTCATTAGCAACACAGAATTCTAGTTTTCCTCTTCTTACAATTTTTGTCAATAAGTTCAGAAGAGAGCAATGAATGGAATGACTGCTTGGCTGATTGTTGCACTGCAGCTCACGTACTCTGAAGCGTGAATAATTTAGACTGTGCTGGCGTGTCAGTATTGGACTTGTATGTGGTGTAAGGCGAACACAGAGGGAGGTGTCAGATAAATCACACAGCAGAAAAGAAGAAGAAAAAAAGTTTCCCAGAAGGTTGGATCAAAGGTGAAGAGAAAAGGGCTCTATTGTACGTACAGCACAAAGAGAGAGAGGAGGGTAAATCCCTTCCTTCTTGTCAAGGAACTATTTTGGATACTCAGTAACTTTAAAACAAATTGCATCAGCCTACAGCACTGTTCAGATCTTTTGGGAGGAAAACGTTTCCTGAATTCAGTGGGAGTGAAACTATTTTGAATTATGTCTTTCAGAGTCATTACTTTTTCTTTTGAAATCATTGTTTTATATAGTAAAAATTTAATAGGACATGGTAACACAAAGAAGAAAAAATCTAGCTCAGCATTAGGAAAATAACACATTGAAGGTCAAATGTCACTAATCTGTCAGTTGTTATGGTTAAAGATTGGGGAGAAAAAAGAACTTTTTTATGTGCCCATTTCCAACCTTCTCCATTTCAAAACATGCTGTGAAATCTTCCCCTTACAGAAAAATCAAGTGCAACAAAAGAATTTCTGTGTAAGCATTTTACCATGATTTTTACTTGGAAAACCCATAAATAATGTTGGTGTGCAGTGCAAGACAGCAGTTCTCTGCTCCCTGTGACGGCCAGTTGAACCTCTGTGAAAGTCCATTGACTGAAACCAACTCGCCAATTTTACTACCACCCTAAGGGATCAGCAGTGTCCTACAAAGTCCTTCCAAGGGTTTCTCTGTGTACTGCAGGCAACACACCCAGAAAGAACCCCCCACCAAAACAGCAGTTTTAAGTAGCCCAAGATGTCAATTTGCACATCAAGTGTTTGGGACATTACACTTTACCTATTTCTCTTTGTCTTGACAGAGCCTGGTATGTCCTTTACTCCGTGTCTCAAACTCAAAATAGAGACAGCAAACCTGTCTTTGCCATGTTCCATCATAGGATTTCAGTTATTTCTAGTCCTCTTTATCTCAGAGTATCTGATTAAACTGAATGAGTGTTCAGACCAGATTTGCAGGTTTGTCTATGTGCTGGACACACTACCTTTACAAAAATAAAATACTGTGAGATATAAAATGTCAGATCCCTCTAGCAATCACTGTAAATGCTGTTTTTCCCCAGTGGAAGCTATGTTGTTATGGTGCTGCACAACTGATAAAAAACTAGTTGGTGATTTGGAAAAAAAACCCCAATCACAAACATATTCCCTCATGTCTGATATTAAGCTCTTCTTACTTATAATAATAATGTGTTGCTTAAATAAACATGTATGAGGAAGGTGGGGTTAGAGTTTTAGAAATCACAAGGTGTTATGAAAACTGGAAAAGACACCATTACATTTTTCAATGCAGAAAAATAATAGTCCCAAGATGTATCCCAAAATAATAGTCCCAAGAGATCCTATTGCAAAGATACAAAAAGCATGTCATGGGGTAATATTTAAATGAAAGTATCTTCAGACACATTGTCCTTCTTATCATCTCATATCGTACCAGGCATATTTCTGAAGAAGGGTCGTTTCTGATTGCCTGCAATTCACACCAATGCAGTTACTGGCATTTTTAGACATTGCCCAAGACTTGCACTTAAAATCAAGATACCACTATACCAAGAGTACACTATAACTATTTTCTGTTCTTTTTTGAAAAGTACAGTAAAAATAGGTTATTAATATTTATTCATAGCTATATTTGTATGAATCAGGGCAATGCCAGATTTTTTTGCCAGTTCTGACTCCAGCTGGCAGAATTTGAGTACATCCACACTAAGAAATTATTTTAACCTCCATCCAACACATTTCTTCTAACCTCTGAACCATGCCTGGAAATTGTTTTAGGAAGCAACTGTCCCAGGCCAAAAAACATACTAAGGAATTCTCTGAAAACTTATCATTACAGGCATTTACAAGTTTCATTCCACTAAACTTTGTACAGTCTGACACTAATGAGCATACTTGTAACCCATAAGTCCAGTGCATAAAATTCTGAATAAGATTTATACTTCAGATAGTGTAGAGAGATAGTCAGATAGTCAGAGAGTGTAGAGAGAGAGATTGCCTCCTTTCTTCATGTTGTAGCAGTCACTAAAACTAGATCACAGGATCTGTGCTACCTATCATATGTATCTAATTTATTTTAGGTTATTTGATTTAGGAGTAAAGGAATAATTATATTATTGATAGAATAACATAGAGTTGTAGAGCTAAATACTACTTAAATAGTTCTGGGCCACACTGGAATAGGTATTTTGGAATTACTGTTGTTCTTCAGATGCTTTTTTTTAATATCAAAGAAGAATATTATGATACAGAATTTAAGTAAAAAAAATTGGTTTTTAAGTGTTCTACTTCTCCAAACCTTATGGAACAAAGGCCAAATGTGACCAGGTAATCTCTCAATTTTAGTAGGACTAAATAGTCCCCATTTCTTTGCACTGTTGGTGGTCCCAATCTTTCCTGAAAACTGGTTAAGTGGACTAATTTTGATAAATGGGATATGAGAGACATTGAAAGAAGCAATTTTTCCTGAGTTTCTGTGAAATCAGGAGAAAAATATTGTGCAGAATGCTAAATATTTATTTCCTAACCTTTCCACTTATAAGAAATCCAACAAAATGAATCTAGACAGAAGAGGAAAATAAGTATACAAATATGTCTACATGCTTACATTGAAATAAGGCTGCTGGAGATAGATGTATTCTGTCAAGATAATGGTAGGGGGAATCCAGGATATGCACCCAATTACCTATTCTCCTCCAATGAAACAAAGAAATTTTAAATGCATTTGTTTTAGCTGAAAAGCTAAATCTTTTCATGGCAGCACAAGAAATACAAAGTATGTAGAATATGCAAGTGAGTATTTTACAGCATTTTAATTACTTTTACAATTTTAAATCTCATGGCTAATATCTTAATATGCTAAGCTCTACAAATGCAGTTAAAACAATTTAAAGTCTTACCTCTGTTTTGTGGTTAAACTATCAAGGTTAAAA
>WEIV01026958.1:0-27854 GCA_013390005.1 Calyptomena viridis
CCAGAGTCAAACCATAACAGAATTGTATAGATTATCTGGAATTTAACTGCATCTCATTGGAACTCCAAACCCCAGTACACCTGTTCTTACCCATGGTCTTGCAGATGGGTGTTTTGATACTGCAAGTGTCAGTGTTCCTTCTGCTGCATCTGTTGTTAGCCCCATGTGCCAGCAGATTATTGAATTGTAGTGCATAGTCTGGAGAGTTTTGTTTATGAAATAGCCTGATTTAAATGTTGGTGCTTACTTGGTTCAAAAACTCTCGAATCATCTGTTTTTAGAGAACAGTATTTTTTGAACAGTAAAATTGCTACAGCAGAGTAGTTTTATGTAAGTAAATACACCATACTTGTCAAGGTAAATGTATTCAGTACATTGACAATGAACACTATTAGCATTGTTACTGGGCCACAGTGGTTGTGGATGATCTTATTGGACACTTAGCTTTTGTGTTCAGGGTTTTTAAGAAGATTCCAAAGTTTTATGAGTCTTACTGCCCTTAAAAAGTGCTCCAACTTACTATGAGTTTGTCAAATAAAGTACAAATACACATAAGTAAATTCGGTTAATGCAAATATGGAACTTGCATATCTGGTATATGCCAAGCATACCTTGTATGTCAAGGATGCAGAAGCCAGCATTTTCATAACCTAAAGAAATCACTGGTGTCTAAAGGTGGCAAAGATTTATTGTTGCATACTTGAAGATGCAGTGATTTGTCGTAATTGTGGCTGAATTTTTAAATCTTAATTCAATGAAAATAGGGTAAGAATAATTTGCCTATTCTTACAAAGGCAAGCTGATGACAGTACAGTCTAGAAAAGTCATTGCTTTAAGCCGATGTGCTCATGTCATCTACAGGTTTGAAGCAAAATCTGTATTTCAATATTTCCCTTACTTTTGTTGATTTTGTTTGTTTCTTTGTTGGTTACTTAATTAGTTTCACTCTCTTGAGGAATTTCTTCTTGCACAGCTATAGTTAAACAAATAAAAGCAAACTAAAAGGGACTTTGCAGAGGCTTCCTTGAAGTTTTCTATACAAACCACTTTCATTGATCCACTCCCCCAATAGTTAGATCTCTTACTTTCTCTGTGTAGGCCAAGATACAAGTGGAGAAAAAATAAAAGTGGAAGACTAAAATGAAACAAGGAAGCTTTGCTTTTGAGGACTTCCTTATTTTGAAGGTTTTTTTTCCTTTGCGACAAAACAGAAATTATGTCTTTAGATTTATTCTGGGAATGAGTGATTGATTGAGATTGTGAAATACATTGGATTCATAGCGTTATGTAAAATAGTATATTTGGACTGACTGGAATGGAGTTCATTTCCCCAAAGCAGTGGTCACAGTGCTGTGCTTTGCACTGACTAATAGAAAGGTGTTGGTAACACCCCAGAGTTTTGGCTGCTGCTGGGCAGTGCTGGCACAGCATTATCACCCTCTTTCCTACATTTCCCCCTTTCTGGTAGGCCGGGGGTGGGCAAGATCTTGGGAGGGGACCTGCCCAGGACAGTTCACCCAAACCACCAAAGGGATAGTTCATACCATAGGACTTCATCTCAGTAATAAAAGCTAAGGGAAGAGGAGGAGGAAGGTTGGCACTCGTTATTGACAATGTTTGTTCTCCAGAGCAACCAGTATCTGTATGGAAGCCCTGCTTCCTGGGAAGTGGCTGGACATTGCCTGCTGATGAGAAGTAGAGAAAAAAAAGTATTTGTTTTCCTTTACTTCCACATGCAATCTTTGTTTTTTCTTTGTTAAATTGCCTTTGTCTTGACCTGTGTTTTTTTATTTTCCCTTATTTTCTTATCCCACCTGTCCTGCTGAGGAGGGGAGTGATAGAGTGGCTCAGAGGACCTGCCATCCAGCAAAGGTCAACCCACGACAAATAGTAGCAAATATTGATACTTTGGAGGTTTACTGAGAATTCTCATAGTCATTCTGTACCCCATATAGCTGTAACCAAATTCATAAAATGGGCATAAGTTTGGTACTGTTAAAGGAGAGTCTGTGTACTCTTACATACCTTAATAAGGTGGAGGGAGATCTGAGTATTAATGTAGATATCGAAGATGACTTTAGAAAATAAAGGGAAACTCAAAAAAGTGGGGACTGAATCTACTTCTCCCTATTAAAGAATTCTTCTGATGGTGGACTATTTTGTTGATATCCATGCAGCTCTACTGGAATTTTGAAGGCAGATGTCAGGCAGGGTTAGTTGGTTTGTGGGCTTTGTTTGTGGTTTGGTTTTTTTTGTGTTTTGGTGTTTTTTTGGTGGTTTTCTTGTGTTGTTTTTTTGGGGGGGAGAGACGGGTTGTAGTTTTACCACTTGACTTTTATTATTATGTGCTATCACTGTCTTCTCAGTAACCCTGAGAAACTTTTAAACACGACTTTCCAAAACAGAAGATCACATTGATTGTATAAGTGCAAAAGTAGCCTCTAATCTGTATTTGCTGCTGTCAAGTTGGTGTCTGTAATGGCGTATCAATTCACCTTTCGAGCTTTTGATAACAAATTGACTGTGTAGCATTTTGAATTGCCTTCTTTCATTTACTTCTGTTTTCAATATTCCATTTAATTACTTAGCTTAGACTAATAAATGGGTTTGTTCTTACTTTCTGAAAGTATAGTTTTACTTTAATTGCCATATCTGATTTCACATTAGTGCACAGTATCCTAGCAACTTAATTCCTTGGTAATTTTTCTTACTTCTTGTTATTACTTCTGAGTTTGACCAACCTTCTTTTCTTGTGTCTTCCAAAGTGAATCTACATATGGTTCTAGCTAATTACCATTTATTTCTTCAGTAAAATGGAGAATATCCAGTTATAGAAATGGAATCTAGATTAGTCAAGTCTACTGAAAATTATGCAGTATGGATCTTCTTGCTGTGTTAATGGATTTCTATTCTTTATAGTTTATTCAGATGAAGTAAATGTAGCTTTTTGCCTTGAAATCTCTCTTGACCCTGAAAAACTACAATCTTTAGTGTGTACAGAGTTATGTTCTGCAAAATTGGCATTCACACTGGGGAGGTCATCCTGACACATGTGTGTTTTCATCTCCAAGGCTGTTTGTTTAGAAAACTAAATGGAAAGAAGGCTATTATTTCTGCATATGCCTGATGTTGTAGCAAATAGGTGTTGTATATTGGGTGTCTAAATAGCTTTGTGTTGGACTGGATTTTTAGATTTTGCGTGCTTGTAGTGATTGGACATGTCTACTGTTAAAATGAAATAGCAATTATTTATTAATTTATTTATTTTAATTAATTTATTTAACATCACTTTCCTTCTGGTTAGTTCCTTTATCACAGAGTACAGTTTGGGAATAAATTTGTTCATATTTTGGGACCCTGAAATATAAAGCAAATATCATCCTGGACTGAAGATTAATATCTTGAAGAAAATAGGACTGCTGTGCAGCTGGAATTATTTGAAAGTGTGCTGGGCAGAGGAATTAAAAGACAGATGTTTTTCCATGTAAACTAACAGAGGTATATTAAATATGAGAGTAGCGCTGACATGTTTATAAAAATTAGAAGACATTATATGTGTTATTTTATGCTGAGAAGAATTTAAATTTCTTTCTGACATTAGAACGTTAAACACTGTAATAAATAAAATTTGTCAAACCCATGCATAATACTTGGCTACTGAAGTGCTTGCTAACATGAGGATCAGCTTCCCAACTCGAACTTGATTTATTGAATTTCACTCTTTGGCTCTAAAAAACCTGTTTCGAAATGACAAAGGTGACAAAGCTATTTCTGGGAACAGAGAGAATGCCTAGGATACTTGATAATTTTTGATAAAGAAAATTTAAAGTATCTTTCGGGGAAAAAAGTAACTTGTTACAAAAAGAGTGGCTGTAAGTACCTATTCCCACAGTATACCTGACTTAGACGCTGTAAAGTCAGAAGAAATGGGAAGACTAGAGTTCCTGAGAAACCCTGTGGTCAAAAATGCATGTACACCGAATCCCAACTGCACCTTCCTGCTGCTGCTGGACATTGGGAGTCCTTGGGGAAAGCAGTAAAGCAGATTTAAGTCTGATCTCACAAATCTGCTGTGGAAGGGATAAGCCATCACATCACTTCAGCTTGAACTCTACTATTCTGTGCTCTGAGAACTCAGACATATGACTATAGTTTTCCTTCCCTCTCTCCCCACTTTTCTAATTCTGGATTTTTATCTTTGCATACAATATTTGTTCATTAATTCATCTTTTCAGTTGATGGATTGAATGCTTATGCCAATTAATGGGCAAAGTTAATTTTTTTGTATCTTTCCAATGGAAGACTCCCTACAGTCCCTTCTTATGCTTTCAGTACTAAGAGTATTAAGAAAATGTGTAGTTATAATTAGAATTCCCAGGGAAAAAAAAGAAAAATTGATCTGCATCTTGGTTTAAGAATAGAAGATATTAAAAAAAAATAGCAATCAGGATATTTAATACATTCTAAATTGTGGCTTTTACTAATGAAATTTAATGTAGTGTATCAACATATTTTTCCAGCCACAAGTGAAGAAAAATAGAGATCCAGTTTGTTTTAATCAATTTTTATTAATTCTGCCCTGAAGCTCTTCATGATTTCAGCATGGAACACAAACATGCAGAGCAGCAGACAGAGAGGAAATCTGTCTCATTAATCTCTTTTGGACAGAGCATGGTGGAGAGTCATTTAGGATGCAGACAGGTTTTATGGATAACATGCTGTCCTTGTTTCCACCCAGGCCAGAAAGGCTTCTGTGTCCTGGTCCAAAAAGGTGCCAAGCTATTAGCACAGAGAGTGCAGTCAGTGAAGAAGTGAACAAAGTTTCCTGTCTTCAGCTTGGGAAGAGAGGGGAAAAGGCAAAGATCTCAGGATTTTTCTTCTATGAAAGGAAATATTGATATTGAATCATGTAACTGTGTCTTATCAGAGGCCTTGTGTGCTAGTACCAGGCATCTTTATTTCTAATTCACAGGAAATATTTGAAGAACTGTAAATAGCTGATTTAAAAAGTTTTTTTTGTTTGTTTAGGTTTTTGTGGGCTTTTTGTTTGGTTATTGGTTTTTTTTGTGTTTGTGTATGTGTGTTTTTTTGTTTTGTTTTGTTTTCCAAATTGGGATTAAATATTTTTAGAAGGTTTACTTTTAGGATAAAAAACTCCATCAATAATTGGAAAAAAAATTATGGGAAATACCTTTAAAAAACCCACACAACCAAACAAAAATCACACAAAACCCCAAACCTGTAGGAGATACAGTTGGTGTTTTAATGAATAGCAGTTGTGGAGCAGATTGGACACCCATCATATGCTGAATAGTTTGTAGCTTTTTAAGACAGTTTGCTCATAGTTGTCTACATTCTAGAAAGCTCCTAGTTCTTCAGCCAGAGCTGGAAGTCTTCATAGACCAGGCTCCAGCTCCGAGCTTTTATGAGCAGAGGCACTTTCAGATTTTTGTGCTCCACTGCCATTCGGGCTCCCTGTTCCACTCAAAGGCTGTTCCCTGCCTGTTCACACAGGCTGATAAATAATTGCTGATGTGATGGCAGTATGTCCTGGAATTGCCAACAGTGGAAGGTAACCTTCCCATGTAGTGTGCCCCGAAATTTCTGATTTCATAAAAAGTTAATCACTTCTGAGACATTTTGGTAGTATTTAGCATTTTTAAAAAATCCATTAGAAAATAACTAGCTCTATTTAAGAATCAATATTGAAACGCAGCATATTGCAGCTGTGTAAAGTGAGAAACTAACCTGTCTCTCAAAGGTGGAATATAATTTATATTACATTTTGTAAGTTATTTTCTGAAAGAAACTAATATATGTTGTAGTTACAAAAAGTATAAGTTCTGTAACTGATCACAAAGATAGTTCTTGTTCTTACAAGGAAGTAAGAATTGAAGTTTTGTGCATTACTGTCCATACAGCCTGTATGCCTAAGTTCTCAAAAAAAAAAAAAGTTCAAAGTTTTGCTTAGTTGAGTGTTAAGTTTTATTATCTAGTAACTTCAATTGCTGATCACTTTTTCTAATGATCAGTATTTTAGAATCTGAAAGAACTGATCTTTCCTAGAGAACAGAGTAGGGGAGGAAAAATCCCAGCTGGACAGCTCCCTTGTGAGTATAATACTGAGACAGTATAAAATAAAGAGACTCTTAAATATCTGTTTGTTTGTTTGTTTCCCTCCTCCAATATTACTGAGTTTATCGCTGAATTGACATGAGAGAGAAAAGAATCCAAAGTAGAGTAACAGAATATCTAGTTTGATAGGGGGTAACTGAGGTATAAAAGTAAAATGTTGAGGATCTCTGTAAAGTAAAACAGGAATTTGCTTTTTGGTTTTGTTTTGTGTATCTTCTGTGTTACATTGGCACTTTGGCTTTGGAGACTGATAGTTTGGTGTCATAATCAGTCTTTTCTCTTTGTAGAGTGTATGACTACTGAGTCACCATTGTAAACCCTATTTACTGCTACTTTTCCAAAAAGTTAATGCAGAGGTAGATTATAGCCATTGTCTTCTGATGTCTCACTACATGATACTGTAAAAATTCTTGACTGTCTGGATTCGCTAAATATGTTTCTTGGCAGATTGAATTCATCAGGAAATTATGAGTATAGTTTTGGTTTAGTCTGCTGTCTTCTCTTTCTGGGCAAGAAGCTAAAGCCCAGATTTGCAGAATGACACTGGTGTGGGAAGTAAGGTATCTGAAGGATGATCTCAGATCAGTGCTGTAACCAGGGGGCTTGGGAGAATACTGCCTCATGAATTCCCTCTCTGGAACATCAGGTTTGCTGTGCAAAAAACCAATTTTGATATGAAGAGTGTGAAGCAAAATAGCTTACTTCACTTGATAAAAAAAACTTAATATTCCCTTGGTGAGACAGGATGGATTAAAACCCTTCTGTCTGGGTAGTGAGTTTGTACTTTACCATTTTTTGACTATTCAACCACTGTGCTTTTGGGATTCTGTATATCCTACTTAGATGGTAGTGGATCAGCAATACCATGTTCCCTTCTGCTTTCCATGTTGGTCATTTGAAATGCAAGAAGGTTCCTCATTTTATAATTCCATTTCTAGTGATGGCAAATTTCAGATCTGTTTATGTAAGATTCCCAAGTAAGATGCTTAGACCCCTGAGACTTGTGGAATGAAATGAAGTGTTCACTGTCGTCCAACTTATGTATTTTTCTGCTCAGTATCTTTAATTCACATTCTCTGCTCTTAAATTCCTCTTTTCTGTGAATGCTCTATGCAAACTGGACCCTCACTGTTGATTTGGATACAACACAGTTAAATAATTGCAGTGTAAATGCTGAGTATCCTTGCTCTGAAGTACCATAGTTTATCTGACTCTATTAAAGATGGCTTTTGCAAGTTTTAAGTTTTTAACAAGTTTACTTTGTTTGAAATTAATAAATTCTTCATAATACCTTCATAGTTTTCACAAAACCATACAGTTTCCAGATTTGCCTTATTTTTTCTCCTGAAAAAGAGATTTTTTCCTGCCAAATGAAGAGGTATGATTACTCATGACTATGAAAGAATTAGCTCAGTTCAATGCAAACCTTGGGTAATACTTGCACAAAGAGAGAAACAACGAGAGAAATTAGGAATGATGACAGTGACAGTTCTGAATGGCTTTTCAAAATTCAGTGCACAGCTGGGATGTGTTGGAAAAACCAAATTAATTTTCCATATGGCCTGCTGTAAGAGTACAGTTCTTTTTTTCTGACCACCAGAATGAGTGGTCTGGGCTTATGTTGCATGATTAACTCATTTGAATGTAATAGTTTTGATATGTTTGCTTGTAGAAGTATTTTTTAATATGTGCTAGTGGACTGAAAATAACAATCCAGTTTTAAGTGAGATTTCTGTGAAATTCTTCATAGGTCCATACCTGCATTCTGTACAGGTTAGCTGTCTACCATGGTTTGTGCACAGTGGAAAGATGTTGAGCTGGAATCACTTAAATGAGGGAGAAAGTCTTGTTTGTATGAACTTCCTTTGAGAGGAAGAAATTCCTGTATTTGGGAATGATTGTTTGTTTTCTTAACATATTGAGTCTTCTAGGTTGCTGATTACAAAAAACCCTCTCTCTAGCCAAGGCATTTAGATAAAAGAAGCAATCAGTGGACTTGTGAACTAAACTTAGAGGGCTAATTCCAAGGATATTTTCATTATTGTTTTGTTTCTTATGTTTTCAGCAAAGAGTATTTGCCAAGAAGTATTTATGTTTCAATTGAAATAATTTAACTGAATCTTGAGTCTTTTTAGGTGTTCATATTGATGACGTTAACTAACAAACTGGAGAGGCTTTAGAATTATATTTATTTTGTAATTCCATTTGATCTTGTTTTATTTAGAAACCTCATAAACAATATCTTTGTATCCTGGTGGGTTGATTAAGTATGAATGAATATTCTGTCACTCTTCTCACATCCTTAATTCAGACAACATTCTAAAAGCATTCACTTTTTAAATATTTTTTAATTAGTTGGAACTTGCAAAATGTGTGTTAAGTTTATGCAGCAAAGTCTTTTATATTAGAAATGCTTCATAATTACATTTTTTCAGTCATGAAAAATGAATTAGTGCTGCATTTTATACGATGACAAATTTTCCTGTTTGTTCTAATTTTACTGAATAGCATGCTGTAGCTTCTTGGCACAGCCTAGAATAACTCTATTTAGCTATGAAAGTAGGAATTGTGCTTAATACCAGAAAAGGCCAATATTGTGTGTAAACAATTAACTTACATGAAAACAAAGTAAAACAACTATGAGAAGGATGACATGGGGGAATTGGCTATCAGACACCAGTACACCAGTTTGTCTAGACAATTGGGATCAATGAAAGCGCTTGAAATGGAGCTTCAGTGGGAATCTGGGCAAGTGGTACATCTATTTTCTCCTCTGGAAATACCAGTTTATTCTTGTCTAACTTCCTTTTGATAATAGTGAAGTAGGATATGGAAGACATTAGAGAGTTTTTTTCTTCATAGCTGAAAAATCTGATTAGAGACATAGCCCAAACTTACATTTTATTTTGCCTTATGGGAAGGTGTTGTTTTTGATTTGTCCATTCCAGATGAAAATGGAAAATACCCAAGAGACAAATTCTCAAAAGAAAACACATTTTCGGTCTGTCAAAACACTTTGTTTTAATAAATATGCTGTCCTGTTTTATTGACTTTAACCTTTATTAAAGATTGGCAATCAGGTTGCTTACTGTTTGATGTAGTTGGCTTGCTAGCCGTGATTCTTACTCACATTTTCTTGGTTCTTGTAAATTGTCAGATGGAACCACCCAACCATGTTCTTGTTTGACCCCAGAGAATTAGGAAACACTTCAAACAAACAAACAAACAAAAAACCTCACCAATCTGGGGTCCACTGAAACAACTCCTTTTCATGTAGCTTTCTGAACTAGATCCTGCTAATAAGTGAAAAGAAGGATTTTAGACAGGAGAGAGATAATAATGACTGTTAATCTAATTCCTGAATTAGATTGCTCTTCAGGTGCTTTAATGCTTAGGTTAATATCTAGTTATTTGGTTTTCTTCTGCCATGAGTATGTTTTTTGACATTGAGACAGTGTGTTGCTTTATAGTATAGATTAAAAGTTCAGAATATTTTTATAACTAATGTAATAAATGCATTGTTCAGACAGGACAAAATACTTTCCATGCCTCTGTGCATTATTCATAATGCCAGATGAATCTCGAGTCACTTAATTCAGTGTTTTTACTTGTCAATTGGAAGGCTTCCTTAGCTTTCAAATGTGAATGCTGTGTGAGATGATCAAAAGCTTTCCAAAAGTCAATGTATATTGCATTCACTGAGCTTTCTTATCAGCATAGACAGTCATTTTGTCACAAGGAGAAATTAGGTTGGTCAAGCGTGATTTGCTTTTTGTAAATCCATGTTGACTGCTCCTGATTGACCTTTTTAAACATGTTTTGAAATGAATTGTGAGGATTTACAATCTGTGGCTTATGCCTTTCTTGTTATCTCAGGTGGTTGCCTCATTTCCTTTTAAAACGAAACAAACCCAAACCCCATACTGAATGATTTTGGCTTTGTTTAAAAGCCTTTTGGTAGTCTTTGTAAATTCTTTAGATGGGACATCATTAACCTTGTGCTGTTGTTCTTCACAGATCTGCATTAGGTTTCCAGGCTTTTCTTCAAAAAAGCCATGTTGACTCTTCCAATATAAATCATATTTATCCACACATTCTACTATCTCTACTCTCTACTGCGGTCCCTGCTGTTTTGCTTAATGTACAGATCAGACATATGGACCTGAAGTTTCCTTAGTAAATCACAGAACCATTTTTTAATTTTATGTTCTTTTAATTTTGTTTTTCTTTAAATTTATGTTTTACAACTGTTGTTTCCACTTTATAGATGAGAAGCTTATTTTAAATGTGTATTTAATATGCAAGCTGTGAAGATTGCACAGCAAGCAGTATATTGTGTTGGAGAGATGGATCCTGACCAACTTCAACATTTGTGGGGGTATTTTTGGTGGAGTTTTTAATTTTTTTTTAACTGAAAAATACATCTTGGCCTGGTGCCGATCAAGACATTCATTTGTTCTTGGCTAAACGTATTTCTTAAAAATTAGTTTGCACCCTGATTTATTAGATTTAGGCTGTTCCCACAGGCTTAAGGTGTAAGAGACAAATATGTGGTGCAGTTACCCAGTCTTAGTGACCAATGGAAGACAAAAGTCTTCTTTGAAAAGGAAAATTTGTGATGTGCTGACTATTCACAGATCAGGAGAGATTGTTAGCACAGACAGCTGAAGCAATACAGAAACAGCTGTCTTCGGAGTATGGGACTTGTTGCAAAATAATACAGCAGAAACAGTTTTGTAAACGCACCAGCTATAATAGATGTCTCCATTATTTTAATGTGACCTCTCTACTAGTATATACAGTTTAAAGTGAGTCAAAATTATTTGGATAAATAGCCAAATGATGCAAGTAATTTGAAGTTCTGTTAAATGTTGCAAAAGCAGAGTCTCAGTGCAATTAGGTGCCTCCTTGCCCGAAGTGAGACATTTTTTTGCCATTTTAAGTATAACTTTTGTTTGAACAGCATGCGTGTTTCTAGCTGAGTTTAATGGTTAGTCACTTAGGGAGTTGTGCAGCTCCAGCTGATGTGAATTCCTAGTCATAATCTGTAGGTGCTTTTTTCTACACAGAATGCTAGACTGCTTGTGCTCACAACAATATTCAAAAAAAGATGTCGAAAGTAAAAGCAAAAAATCTTTTGTGAAACTTCTCTGGAATATTATCCCAGTCTCCAACAAATTATGATTAAGATAATACCTATGTTACAAGTGATGTTTCCGCTTTAATTAGGTGTTTGGTCTCGTTCAGACATCGTATCATCTTCAATAACTAAGTATTATCAGCAAGCTTGATTACTTTTCTATTCATCTCTTTGAGGTAATTTAATAATGGATCATCTAGTTTCTATCTTAGAGCACTTAGTTGAACACCTCAAGTTCCAGTATCAATCCTTGCAGAGCTCTGCCTGTGACTTCTCTCTGTTGTAAACTATGACCATGTGCCACTGCACTGTGCATTAGCCAGGTGTTTCCTCATGCTGGATCTTACACTTGGCAGCTTGTTTCTTTAAGCACCTGTGGAAGGGCCATTGTCAAAAGCCTTTTGTATTTCAGGGGAGACCCTGTCCATGGTTTTTTGACACCTTAACAAGCTTTCTGAAGTATCAGTCCCTTTTACAAAAGCCACGTTGAGTATTAAGTGGAATATCTAAATTCAGTCCTTAATCCTGCTACCCTCTTTTTAGTTACATGTTCTACTAATTTACTCAAAAATACAAGTTCACAGAGCTTTGAGTTTTCATAGAATATTAAAAAAAAAAGCTTTTAGAATTTGTTGTAACTATATTTTGTCCTTTAATGTCATGCTATAATTAGTAGTTGAGCTATTTTATCCCTTGAGTTCATGTAAAACTCGTGTGGAAACCATCAGGTCCTGCTGCTTGTTTGTGTTCACTTTATGTGTTTAAGGTTTGAGTCCAGCCCTTCAAGTACCCAAAAATTAGAACATCAACATGGGAAGGTCCCTTCCCTGGTGAGAGTTAGTGACTTATCTTCTGCATATCCTCAGATAGTGGTGCCTCAGAAAGTGCTGCCAACTTGCTGACATATTTCCTGCTCCCAGTTTGCTTGGAAAAGGATTTGCTATTAATTTTAATAAATTATTCCCAAATGTTCGCCAGAGTATCTTACTGAGTTCTTACATTAAACTTGCCAAATTTTATGATGCTTCCTTCTCATTTGTGCTGTTTCGGAGAATGTCTTGTTTTTGGTATCCTAGATTACCCTACTGCCAAGCATTTTTTTGTACCTTCTCAAATAATCTCTGGTAAATTTTGTTTTGGCCTTTTTATATTTTTCGAGTTTTTCCCCTCTATACTGTCTGCAAATATGAACTCATTTGAGCTTCCTTTCAGCTTCTTTTTGGACATATTTTTATGCAGTCCTCTTTGAAAATAAGCACAACAGCCATAAAAACCAAGAATATTGCTGATACAAGACTATGAAAAATGTATGTAAAACACTTTTTCAGTGTTAAACGTTGTAGTGCATCTGCTTAATGCTTGTTCAAGTACTTAAATGGCATTTTATTCCAAAATGAATTAAATTCTGGTGGACAGAAAGGTACCTATTTAAACAAATCTTGTGAAAACTCTCTTTAATTGGTGATGAGTGGAATAAATAGAAAAAAAAAATCTGCTGAGGCTCCAAGGACATTAATTGGCTTTAATGGTCCTGACCAGCATCACTTGGGACTGAAGCCTCCGCCCATGAGCCCTGGTGCTCTATTTGAGCTCAGGCCAGGCAGCTGGTCATGTCCTGAGTGTGTCTGTCTCTAGCCCTTCTCCTGAACATCAGTGGGATATCCCAGCTTGACTTTGGCTCATTCCTTGGCTTTCTGGTCACGGGATGTGTTGGTGAGACCTGTTACGGTCACTTTGTGGCTCTGCTGAACTTGTTTGGACACTTCAGGTCTGTATTTTGCCAAGGAGGCACCATTTGTTCTGGGGTTATCTGTGGCTGTCTGCTTGCGGAGTAACCCAGCTCTTGTTGCTTTCTGTCAGTGAGGTGGGTGAGTTTTAAACATTTGGGGGTTAAGATTTAAATTAACTGAGCCAGTATTAAAGATTATTTCTTCTAGTTATCATGAAAATATACTGAATAGCAGGGAGTTTTTTTTCTATTTCTTTTTAAGTGTTATATATTGTAATATATTATTGTAATATATATTGTAATATATAATGTGTTATATATTGTAAATAAGTAACAGTGGCAGAGTGTTCTGTGTTTTGGGATTTGATTAGTTTCTTTTCCTCTATTTCTCACCTGCAAGGTGCATATGCTGATACTTAGCAGGCTTTTAATGCTCAGTATGAGCTTTGTATGTGCATCTGATATTTGCTGTAGCGTTGTTACAATTAGCAATTCAACTGAAAGTGTATCTCAAGCTCCATATTTTCAAGTACCACTATCAATGGGTTTATTAATTTTTGTCTCTCATATTTTTCTCTCATCTGTATTTGCACTTTCTGGTTCTTACATAAATGAAAAGGTTCTTCTGATACCTTTATGCAGACAGACAATTATATTCTAGATTGTTCAGGTAACAAGCCATTGGATTTAAGAAAGAGAAAAGAGCCTCGAGTTGTACCAGAAGGGGTTTACATTGGATATTGAGAAAAACTCTTTCACTGAAGGGTAGTCAGACATGAGAACAAGCTGCCCATGGAAGTGGTGGAATTACCATGCCTGTAAGCATTCAAAAAAAGTGTAGATGTGTGCTTAGGGATATAGTTTAATAGTGCACTTGGCAGTGTTAGGTTAATGGTTGGGGTTGGACTTGATGATCTTGGAGGTGTTTTCATGTAACCTACATGAGTATATGTTTTTTTTCTTTTTGGTCTAGTTTTTTTAAGCTTTGTATTGCACCTCTACAAAGATTAGTAGTTACACGAAAGGTTCTAGGCATCAGTAAGACAGGCTACCTGATGTGGGCAAAGCAGCAGCAGGAATGTGAGAATGATGGAGTCAATCAGCTGTCAGCTGAGTAACGAGAATAACAATGCCCCTTTATTGAGAACAGGTGAGCAGAGGCACTGATTGAGTCTGTGTGATACCTCCAGTCTCACCAAGGTTGCCTGTGATACTACAGTGCAAAGTTTGTTTTCCTAAATAGACTCTAGAAAGGCTTTCAGTTGCTTAAAACTGTGCACTAGTATTTTTGATGGATAATGTTATGTATCTTTTTGTTAAGCAACATGACATAAATTGAGTTATTCTGTTTTGTATGTGATACTGGATTGTATAATTAATTACATGATATATTATGGGCAGACATGAGACAGACTTACTCTGCTCTTAAAGTCATCTGTAAGCCATGCATGTTTAAACTGATGTGTCCTGTCTTTCATTGGGAATTACTACTTTGGGCCCAACATTGTTTATGTGCTCAGTGGGCAGAGCTAATGCTGTCAGAGAAAATAGTTGCTCATGTCTGCCTACAAAAATCCGTTGTAGGCTTGACTGTTTGAAACATGTTATAGAAGCTGACAGCGTATAGTTAATAAAGTATATCTTTATATACTTGGTAGTAATTAAAAAAAAAGGCTTGGGTTCTATGTGATTGCTGCATGCTCAGAAAATGCTAGGAAGTGTGCAAATTCAAAGAAAAGTTGTTGCTTAAAACATGGATGTGTGCTGCTTTAAGCAGCATAGATGCACAAACATCAATTGAATTAATGTAGAATTAGAGGTCGGTAAAGCTGTGGAAAATAGTTGAACTAAAAGATGATGTTCCCTTTTACCTTTTCTCTATATTTGTACTGTTTAGCTTTAATAAAAGTTTTGCCTGAATTCTCGAAGACCTAATTAGGTCCTCTATAGAATAGTATGGGAGTCATCTGCTACTTCATCTTGGTACTGAGATTCTTCCTTGGCTGCCTCTGATACTGCTCTTTCTGCCAACTGAAAGCTGTGTCTGTGTAAACAGCATTTTACATCTGTTACCAGCTGAATGTGAGCACCACTGACAGGCCTGTTGAGTCGTGTTTGAAGCAGCTCACTGTAGAGTGAGATTTCACAGGCAGCAGTGGGAAAGTAGTTTTTCTCTGAGAAATTTTTATAGTGAATAATGCACAATACTCCAAATTGAATATCCAGGTTGAAGTTTGTGGGGTTGCAAGCTAAAAATAACTTAATCTTTTGTTGTAAATTGAACAATCTCCTTATGTTGTTCTTAAAGGTAATAAATCAGTCTAGGTTAGTATAACCCTGTGGTGGTGCTAATCTTGAGGTAGATGCCTTCAGAAATTAAGCTTTGTGTTTAGCTTGTTGTTGATCTTCTTGAACAAATTTTGGAAGAGTGTCACAAAACTGCCATAAGGGTTGACTATTAAGAAAGTTTGCTTTGTTTTGGAAATTCTGTCATATGAGACAATAATTTGCCTGAAATAGAAGAAAAGAGTAAATCAAACTGAGAGACATAAACTGAAAATAAATGTTTTAAAGCAAATATGCAATCACAATAAAGCGCACTACAACTTTAAGGAATATCTGTTTCTACTTGTAAGAACTAGTATGTCATGAAAACAGCCCTGCTTCTGAGTGCTTAGTTACTTAGTGCAATTCACTTTGCTTTCTCACTATGGCTTTGTCTAACTTGAAGTTGGATTACTTAAAATGGATTACTTAGGAAGCAGGATACTTTTTCGTTTGTTTTCCTTCCACATGTAGTTCAGAGTTTCTCTTTGCATTGCACTTTCTGCTGCTCAGAGTTAATCTGTACCAATTATTAAGGATTCAGTCGCCAGCAGGAACTAAAGTTAAACTAGTGTTGCTACCAGTCGTTCACCAGACTTAATTTTTACATTATGATAAAAGGCCAACGGAAGATTCAGAGAGCTACAATAGAACGATTTCATGCACTGAGATGCAAAGAACTCTGTTAATTCTGTCATTGACTCCTCTTTACTATCACCTGCCTTTTCCACCTCCTTACTGCTGTAGAGAAGTTCTGTCTCAAGGACATTGAGTTATTTTATTCAATAGAGATTTTGAAAATGGTGTATTAGAGACAAAAAATATTTGGCGATACAAACTCTTTAGGTTTAAAGCCATGGTAGTTATTTCAGTTAATGAATAGATTATTTACGGTAAATACTTGGTGGAACTATATTCGTTTATGTACTTGTCACTGTTTAAGGGGACAGTGAAAATAAATTATAATAAATTCAATATTAATTTTTTGAGACTTGTTTGCGTATAAGGATAGAAAGAACTTTTTATTAAAACAGAAAAATAAAAATACATATTATGTATTAAAAAAACCCACTCTTATCATTGCAATATAAATCCAGAGAATAGAATTGAATATTCAACGTAAAGACCACGAGTAGCCAGAACCCAACACAATAATCCTTCTCGATGAAATAACACAAGCTCTTTGGCTTGAAAACAACACTGTGTGCAAGCAGTGAAAAATGGGTATGGGAGGAGTTCAGAAGCTACAATGACTTCTGGTGGCCAGGGGGGGCAGGAAGTGGTGTGGGAAAGGGAAGAATTGGGAAGAAAAGGGTTTGAGGTAGACCAAGTTTGTGAAGAAGAACCAAGATTGGGCTTCCACTCCCACCCCTAGTGTAGCCCTGTGCTGTAGGCCACATTTCTCCTGAGCATGAGCAAAAGTCATGCTCTAACTGGTTATGACCTTGTTCCCCTTGGTTGGACAAGGAGAACTTGATCCCCAGGTCATTGGACAGGTAATGTAAACAATATAGTCTGATATATATTCTGAAACTGCACAAGAAGAAGCAGCAGACATTTTCTGACTTGTTAAAAAGCAGACCTTCTGCTTGGTCATCTTCTGATTAGGCAGAGACATGTGTCCAGGGTTTTCCAGGCAGACTGCCTGGGGAACCATGGATGCAGGGTCTGCTTGGTAGGTATTATGGCCTTTCCAGTGCTTAGATGCTTAAGCTTTTTCTGCATAGAAATTAGTGCTCTAATAGATAAAGCCTTTGACAAAGCTTAATGGAGTCAGCCTTCTCATCATTATGCCTCATGAATGACCCAGAACCTACACCCTAGAACTTGTGGTTGACTACAGAAAAAAAATATACTGGAAATATACTAGAAAAGGTCTCAGGGAAAACCCATGGGAGTTGGGGAAAAGAACCCAGAAGTTGTGCCATGAGAGAGAAGAGAAGAGACTGGAACAGGCTCCCACCCCACCCCTGGAATTTGGGGACCCACGGGGGGTAGGACTAGGTTTGGAGACTTCATGAACCCTGATGTAGATGGGAAGAGAACCCCAGAAACAGTGCGACGAAGAGAGAGAGTGAGTTGGAGTTATAAGGTAGACGAGGGGGAAGGGACAGGGTAGGTTTCTCCAACCAAACCAGGAGCTTGTAGTGCAGGAAGGAATCCGAGATGATGCGGAAGTGCTGTGTTGTTCAGGAATCAGTCTCTGGTGTCCCGGCCCCAGCTAGCACATGGCCCGAGATGGTGTTGTCAAGGTCCTGAACAGCAGCAGGTCCTCCCCACAGCTCAGCACAGCCAAAAAGCGCATGGTGTCCAGGCTGTGCTGCTTTTTATACCCTCTGTCGTGGCCCAGCATTCCTCGTGCCTCATACGTGTGTGTATGCCTCGTTCCCATGCCTTCCCTCTCCCCAGGCTTTCATTTGATTGGTTCACCCTCGCCCCCGCCTACTCCAGCCCTGTATGCAGAAGCGTATGGGAAGCGGGAAGCCTTCTTTGTCTTTGCCATGTGCTCCGACCAAGATGGTGGCCGTCTTCTCCCAGCCCCTAACTGGGACTCCCTGCCCACCCCAGACTACTGGAAGCAAAAAGCTTGGGCATCCCATGGGCTTGTGCTGCTCCGGGACGGGTACTGGGCTTGGGGTCGTGTTCCTGTGCCCCAACCCTACTGCAGCAGCAGTGGCACCGACCTGGGGGCCATGGCCGCAGGGCAGCTGTGGGCACAGGGCTGTCGGGGCTAGAGGGGAAACGTGGCAGTGCCCCAGGTGATGCCCTTCTGGTGGGCTGGTGAGAGTTGCAGGGGTCTCCCCCATGCCAACCCCCAAAACCGTGGTGTTCTGTCCCCCCGTGGCTCTGCCCCTCCCAGCTCACGTGTTCTGTGATAAACAAAAAAAGTTTTATTGTATAGAAACCATGACAGTACTTCTATATGTGTATATTGCTTCATATATGATTTTATGTTTGTTATGTTTCTCTAGATTTATTAAATTTCCCTCTTCAATAAGGAAGGAAGTGGACACTTCAGTATATGTGTAGTAAATCCTTGTAGAATTCGGAATATGCCTGGAGACATGCAGTAATACAGATTGCTTTATTTTTGTAATGAGAGCCACAGATCATACTTCTCTCAGACCTTCAAATGTACTAATACTGTAACTATGTAATTATGACATGTATGTCTCTTGTTGTTCCCAAGCCTCATTTAGACACATATTTGAATTTGATACATCATTTGGGGTCTTTTAACACAAATTTAGAATCTGATGGCCTTTGCTTTGAAGGGAAATTATATTATGATTTTACGTTTGTTAGCCATTGCTTCTTGGCTATCATTATAGTGGTATGAGTTACTCTCTTTGAAGATTGTGTTAATAGTACAGTTTTTCCTTTTGTCTTGAATATTTGTTTAGAGATCTTTAAAGCTATCATTGTTTGTTTCCATAATTTCTTTCATTTAAATATGCTTGGTTTAGATCTGTTAGAATGTATGACTGAATTTTTTGAGCATCAAATGTTGGATGAGAAAATTTACTACTTTGCATATATGCTTCAAGTTTTAAATGTATAAAAACTTGTCTGGTTCTTGTTCTTGCATTCACTGGAAGACCAAATACTATCTATATTAATACTGATTTAAAATAGAACACGAAAACTTGCAAAATATTATCCTTAAAGTCACTTTTTTTACTACACTCAAAAATGTATGTATTTTTTAAAGTACAGCAGTTGTTTTTTTTCAGAGCAGTTTTTGATTACTGGCTTAACAATGAGGCCAGTAAATGTGTATGTGTGGTGGCATGGTATCTAAGAACTTGTAGATTAAAGCTAATCATTCTGCTAAGTTATTTTGTGTTTGGATCCCTTCCACAATCCAGAAGCCAGCAGCAAGTGTGTAGGTGGCACAGCAACAGAAACAAACAATATGGGATTACAGGGAGAGATGGGGTTCCTTCCTTCAGTTCCTCACAGCGTCTAAGTTGATTTAAGTGGAATTACAATGTAATGGGGACAGAGAAGCCCATCTGAAAGGGGCTTATCTGCTGTCTCAGTACTTTTGAAATATGATAATGTTTTACACTTCACCTTACAGTTTTATTTCTTTTGGAGATTTTGAAGAAATACCTAATTTTCTTCTGGTAAGGGCAGCTGGAAGCTTTAAATTTCAACATCAGTTGAAGGTGCTATTTCAACAGCTAATACTGTCTTGCAGTTAAATGAGTTTTTCATTTGATCAGGCGTAAGTAAAGACTGGGACATGTTCTCCTCTGATTACTTGTTGTTTTTTTTATTTTATTCTACTTTATTTAAACAATGCAGCTACATTTGGATTGTAAATACTTTGGAGGACATCCAATTGAAGCAGATGTTTCTACTGTAATCTGTTTAATTACAAAAAAATAGTTTAATTTATTTTAAACTTTGGAAATTCTGAAGTTGTCTTGGTCATAGCTATTTGCAAATACTTTGATTAAAAAATCCCACTAAAATTAGGAAATATAAAAAGGAGACACATATTACATGCTCATTTTCACTACTTCAATGAGACCAGCTCAGAGGTAATGTCTCCTCCTTCAGTTAGTCAGTAGTTTCAGTTTATTCTTTATCCTTCTACGCAGGAAATTACTGTGTTTACTCATACTTAAAATGTCCTGCTCTGTATTGTAAGAGACTTAACTGCAAGTTAATGCATAGATGATACTCATTTGAGAGAAAAGGATTCTATATATGCAATTTCTAAAATTTCAGCACAGGCTAGGATAATTCCAGTTCTAAGGTACCTTTGGGGGTTTCTAATCCATCCTACTGCTTTCAAACCAGCATCAACTGCAAAATGTGACTGGGTTGCTCAGGCCTTGACCCAGTAGGGTCTTGAAAGTCTCCAAGGACTGAGATTGCACAGGCTTTCTGGGCAGTCTGCATTGCCGACTGTCTGCCCTCATGAGATGGAAGATTCTCATTATAGCCAGTTTGAACCTCTTTTGCTTCACCTTATGCCTCTTGTCTTGTCTTCCTACCAGCCACCACTGAGGATCCTGTGCCCTTAGGGCATCCACTTGCTTTGGTGTGGGGTCCTCCATAGGCTGCAGGTGGATCTCTGCTCCCCTGCCATCCTCCATCAGCTGCAGTGAGACAACCTGTCTCAGTCTGCACAGGCATCTGCTCTGGCACCTGGAGCACCTCCTCTCCCTCCTTCTTCCCTTGGTGTCCGTGGAGTTGTTTCTCATTCCTCTGTCCCGCTGCTGTCTCTATTGTGCAGGTTTTTCCCCTCCTTCTTAACTATGTTATCTCGGAGGCACTGTTTGCTGGTGTGCTCAGCCTGGACCAGCAGTGAGTCTGTCCTGGAGCCATCTGGCATTGGGTCTGTCATGTGGGGAAAGCTGCTGGCAGCTTCTCACAGAAGCCACTTCTGTGGTACCCCTGGCTACCAAAACCTTGCCATGCAAACCCAATACAGCCAGATATTTGCTTAATTGTGGTCAGATGTTTTCCAAAGGATGATAGCTTGGTAGATCTGCTGAAGTAAATTGTATTGGTAATGTTGCTAGGTCTGAATGGACATCACAAGAGGTTGTGTGTTGTTCTTGTAAACCTGTTGGTAGCTTCTATGATCCTATATAACTGTTTCTGTAAGGACAAGAAAAATATGCTGCAACTAATAACGGGGCAAAGTCTTGAAATACAAAATGCAATGGGGGCTGGGGAGGTGGCCTGGCAGCAAGACTAAAGAACGCTCAAAACCCATTTTTGTGTAAAAGGTTGTCACCGCCTCTGAACAGGAACTCTACCTACTGTATGTGGTGCATGTTACTTATTAGGAAACAGAATAACTGTGTTGGAATTCAAAATACAAATACTTGAAGCTGTAGCATAAAGGAAGTAGGCTCACTGTTTCCACAGCTGCTGTTTGAAAGATCAAGCGATGATATGAGGGTGGATTATTGAGAATATAGTTCTTTGCTCCATTCCTTCTGCCTAGTATGACATCTTTCTAATAGGTCAGTTGACTGTGTAGTAGCACTGAGCCCGTGGTTTGTATCATGGTTGTGTCTTTTTCCATATTTGTCAACATTTCGGAAAGCATCTGCTGTTTCTAAAGCATCATGAGTGATATAAATACAACTTTTTCAAGAAGCTGTATTGCCCATTCCAAAAATCAAGTAGAAATCATGACAAATTACTGTGCCTGAATTTTACATACAGACTGAGATTTAGTTATTTTGTGCATTAGCTTTTCTGAAAAGCAAAACTCTAACCTAAAATACAAGCAGTTGAGTAGTAGATGGTTATATTTTATACTGCTTCACTTTAAAACTGAAAATTTTTATAACTTCTCTTTGTAAGAAGCTGAACTTCATAACAAGTTCAGCGTGTGGGGTTTTATTTTTTATTTATAATGTTGTACCACTTTTTGGCAATGATTTTTTTCCTCTGGTCCGTCTATGCAGGATTGCATTGCCTTCATTGTTCCACACAGGCTTTCTCAGGGAAAATGATCTCTGAGAAGCTGATGAGGCAAAGGATGACAGGGGCTTTACTCCCATTTGGAATCAGTGAGATTAGTTGGGAAATAAGTGTGTTCTTTGAACTTCCAAGTCTTGCTTTAGTTTTCTTACCTCTTCAGTTGAGCATTATTGCCCTATGTGGGGACAAAGCACATTTCAATCCTCATTTTATGTAAGTTGACTAATACTGTACAATTGCTTTTGGTCTTAGAGTAATTTGATTTCTTTGACATAAGTCTAAGAAAACCTCTTTGTCACTTCCCTCAGCTCCTTCCCAGTGAGGAGTTTTTCACCCTTTTCGTTTGGAGTTTGATTTTTTTTTTTTAAATTTCCTTCTTTTTAATTTGCCCATTCTTAAAGTGGCATCTTATTTCTCAGTGATTTTGATAAGTTAAAGAAATAACTTTTCAAGGAATAAAAGGAAATAAGAGCACAAACCAACTATGGAATGAGAATCCTACCTCATTGCAAAGCTTGTCCAGACCTAAAGTGGCACTCGGCTGCATGTTCCTAAAAGCTCTTCCTCTGCTCCTGCTGCCAGTATCCATGGATTATGGCACTTAGATCTGTCAGCCTGCTTTATCAGGACTTCAGATCACTGCCAGCAGAAGGGAAAAGGCTATGTGGAGTTAAACCCTCAGTTACTAGAGTATTTATTTCAGCTGAGCCTGTGCATGCTGGAGCTGCCCTGCAATCCCTTTGCCTGCCTTTGCCCTTGATTTCTTTGGGAAGCTGAAGCTGCCAGGTTGGCCACTCAATGGCTCCCCTCGATGGGGTGCTTGCCCTGTCTGCCACCTGGGAATGGGACAGTGGTTTGTCTCTTAGACTCCTTCTATCAGGCTTAACGTTTAGAGGTGGCATCGCCCCAAAATGTTTGTTCCTAAGCAAAGAAGAAGCTACTAACTGTGAGCTCCTATGCAAGCTTGGGGTGAAGTTTCCAAGGAAAATGGAAACAACTAGCACTGCCTTTCAATATCACTTCATTCTTGTTGAGATGGGTTTTAAATCTACAGGAAAGCTGAAAAATTTAAGTCAAGGTTGAGCTGGTGGCATCAGCCATCTGAGCCCTAAGTGCATTGTGCAGGGTACAGGTGCCCAGGGGCTGTGGGGTGGCCTCTGTGAGGAGCAGCTGGAGCCAGAGCAGGGATTACTCTGCAGTTCTCAGAGAAGGTGGTGTGGCAGATCTTCCTTGGCAGCGTGTGGAGAGAACCATGCCAGAGCAAATATCCGTATTGCAGTCCATAGAGAGCCCCCACAGGAACATTTATGCCAAAGGACTGCAGCCAGTGGAAAGGTCCCGCACTGGAGTAAGGGAAAAGCACGAGGAGGAAGGAGCAGCAGAGAGGAGCTATGGGCAGACCATAAACTGCTGTCCATGCTGCTCAGGGAGGTTGGAGATAGGAGCCAAGGTGGACAAGGGGTGGGGGAAGGTGTTTTAATCTTGTTCTTTGTTTCTCACTGTGCAACTCTATTTTATTTGGCAATAAATTAACTTAGTTTTCAAATCTGTTTTTCTTGTGATACTAATTGGTAAGTGATCTACCTCTCTTTGTCTTGACCCACAAGCTTTTCCATCTTCTCTTCTTTGCTGGTAAGAGGGAATGAGAGCAGCTGGGTGAGTGCCTGGAAGCTGGCCAAGGCCACCTCATCATGACTAAAAAGTTTGAATTCATATGTGCTGTTGAGAATATTTAGTTGTTTAATTTCATGTATTTTGCTTCTAAAGCATTTTCAGAAGGTGAGTTTAAGTGTAAATGTGTCATGAGGTCAGCAAAATGTGATGTTTTATTTAAAATTTTGAAGTTCTTGAGCAACACTTCTCAACTAAGGCAAGCAAAAGGTGCTTCAGTTTTAGGGTTCTATGCTAGTTAAACGTTGTGAAATAGAAGTGACTCGTGTTTTCATAACTAACTCCAATGAGAGAAATTAATGTTTGGCAAATGAGAACTTGATGTGGTAAATAGTAAGCTTCTGGAAAGATTTGAAATAAATATTGTAATAAAAAATATGTTGAGAATTGTCCTAGAGTGTCTCCATTTACAGAGAACAGATGGCATGCAGATCATTAGTCGTATACAAAGCTTTTTACCTTTTGGTTGTGAGTTTGAACTGCCATGAGGCTGGACATGGTTGAAAGTTGTGACCATCTGTCTAATGACCTACATGAAATGAATTAGCTGTCTAAATTCAGTTACTAAAGAGCATCACCTTCATCATCATGTAAATATCACAAATAATACCCATTTTTGTCTCTTACCCGTTTGCCTTTTGGAAAGGAAATAGCTTTTCAAGAATAGTCAAAGCTCCTATGGATTGCCATAACATAAATTTACTTTGTTTTCCACAGATATAATGTGAGTGAACACACTAATTTAAAATATTCTGGTTTTAAGGAACTATGTTGATATTCTGCCGTGTGTTGAAAGAGGCATTTGATTTCAGTTGCCAGCTGCCAAGAGTTCTAATCTGACTCTGATCCCACAGTTATGCCATTCCACTACCTTTGCTACGCTTTGTCTCTACACTGATTGAATGTTCTGAAGGCTTTAAGGCAAACTTAATTAATTTTAAACTTAACTCTCTGGTTCTCTAAAATTTCGAATGATATTAGCCAACTCTATACTCTGTTCACCCTGCAAAGCAAATGTCGCTATTTTTCTTTTGAAAAGTCGAATAATGTCAAACAATAAAGCCTTTTTTCCTAAACAGATGTTTGTAAGAAAACCTGATTTAAAAATCTAAGCCTCTTGTTTCTTTAGCTTTTAGATCATAGGCTTAATTTGCAGAGAGGAAAAATTCATAAATGGAAAAAAAATTACTGCCTTGGGAAGGAAACAAAAAAACCCCTTTGCACCCCTAACTGTTGTCTTTGATGTATTTACTGTATGCACTGTTGAGAAGAATTTTTTTAGAGAGCTGGAAAATTTGAGATATTTGACATGTTTTGTTATAAATGGAACTTTTGGAAAGGCTTGAAATGCTGACTGCTTTCTTTTTACAGGATTATAAAAACACAACAGGTCATGCTGAGGATTCCTATGCTCTGTTTGGAATGCTAATAAGCATGTGAAACAATGGACTTGAAGGACTGATGCAGACGAGTAATATATGTTTTTCCTATTGTTTTAGAGACCAGTTTCCTAATAGGTTACTGTGTAGTGAGACGAGGAGAGGTTACAAGGGAGAGGAGGATCTTAATTCACTTTAGCACTTTATCATAACAGATGCTTTTATTTCACTAAAAATATTTGTGAATACTTGTTTACTTGTTCACACATCAGTGTGTGAAAAATACAATGCAATAGATGTAATCATAACTATCTTATTCTTTTAAAGTTTGATCATAAGTAACTTGTGATTTTTCACTGTCATTAAGACTTTTCTATCTTAAATAGAATTGTGTACTATGTTGGTTGTGGTTAAATAATTTGATGTATGCATTGGCTATGCACAAATTCAGAATTCCTTCTGCATTCTCAATGTTTTCCCTTATTGACAGATTAACTTGTACCATATCCAGTGAAATGGAGGCTTTTCTGATGTGCTGAATAACACTTCAGATAATATTGTTATTTTTTACCTGCTCTGCATTATGAAGAATAGAGAGAGAGGTGGGGATGAACTTGCTTAATCATCAGAACTAAAATTGTCACAGGACAAGATGGGTTCTTGGTAGTAACAAGATATATTTGAGTGTTTCCCACTGAGAAGGTGAAATGTCTATTTCAAATTTAATATTAGTTCCTCTAAGTGGGAGAGAACAACCTAGTGAGAATGATAGTTTTTGCAGTCTGAAAGCAAGCCCTTTTTCTCTATTTGGTCTTTTGGTCATAAGACAGTCAAAAAAAACAATCAATGAAAGAGAAGTTGGCCAAGGTTACAAAGAAACCCTGCTAAAATGCTGTGAAGTTATATTCATCCACTGGTTCCTCTGAAACCATTCCTAATATCCAAGATTATGGAGAGGAAAAATACTGTTTATTTTTAAGTAATGTCCCTTGTAGCTGCAGCACTATAAAAGGGAAACTAAGGGGATGATTTTTATATTGAATGAAGGCCTGTGATGTCACTATCTTCTTTCTCTGTCACAATATTCATGAGAGAGATGGTAGCAGTTGGTAGATACTTTTCTTATGATTGGTGTACTTCAGGTTTTACTCTGGAATTGGTATAATGGGGATTCTTTGGTAGGCATCCTTTCCTCAACTCCAAAAGGATCAGTGAAATTGCCATAAACAGGACATCTCTCCCCCAGTCAATGACAAAATAAACTGTGTTAACTGCCTTAATGTAATAACATGTTTCGTTTCAGTGGAAGAGTACATGTTTACAGATGAAGTTTAGATTATTTTTGAATATTTTGTTGTTTTTAGTACTTATTAATGAAGTTTCTGGCTCTTTTAGGAGAAAACTATACTGTGTTCTCCAAAGAATACTCTTCTCATTGAAATTTTCGCACGTTATGCCAACATGGAACACTCTTGGAAGAAATGCAAATCTAAAAGGCCTTATTTGTGGTGGGTCAACCCAAGTGTGTGTGGGTTTACTTTGTTGACTCCTTCTGACTAGAGCAGTGAAAGAATTTTTCCTGTGATCATGTGTAGGATTTCTTTACCTTGGCACTGACAAAGTTGTGTATTGGTGAGAACCAGCTTTTTTGAATTTGCAGAAAGAAAATGTGTCATTACTTGGGAAGTTCATAAAACATTCCTGGATAGTCATCAGCAGTGCCAGTCAGAGCACTGTTCTGGCATGTTCTGTAGTGTCTGCAGGGCTTGTGCTGTTCTGCACCTGTTGAAATTGCCAGGCTTTAAACATGGTATATCTTTATCCAGCATTGGGATTGAAATAATAACATGGTTTCATTTTTGCAGATAGAATATTGGTCATTAATACACAAACAGATACCCTATTATTATTGGTCCTGCTGTTTTTGATTCAGAAAGAATGGAAACAGGCTCCTGAGTCTGAAAGGTCTTTCTTGTTTGTGAATAGTTCTGACATGCACATGGATGCTCTAAGACTTCCTAAGTCATTAGGTAATGTTAAATATATTGCATTTTTTGTAACTTTCAGGGTGTTTAAAAATGAATTTTGCTATGGCATTTGAAATAAGTTAACATCTTTGAAGATACTTGTGACCTTGCTATTTTTGTCAGGTGATTTATGCAACTATGATAAAATTAATATAAGCTAGGAGCTATATAAGTTTCACATGCAGTTGAGAAATACAGTTGGGTTTGAGTTTAAAAGTTACTTAACTAGAAGTAATACAAGTTAATATTTTACGCATTCGTGTGAACTGTGTTTTCAGAATTACCAGCTTCTGTAATGTAAAAATTATTAACTAGGTGATGCAGAAAATACAGGTTAACTTATTAGAGACTACTGCTGTCAGCAACAGGCTTACAAGGCTGGTTCTGTTACCCAGTATTTCTGTAGATGTAGAACTAACACTGTCCATGTTACAAGACTTCTTTATGCAAGTAGTATTTTTCATTTTAAGTTCTTCAAGTATCTTTTTTTTTTGTTAAATATTACTATATTGGCTTAAAATGTATATNGGTTATGCGCAGTCCTTACTGAATTAATGGGAACTTCATTAATTTTGAACTTGGTGGAAGCAGGTAGGCTACTATTTGAGAAGGAACCGTGCTGTTTGGGGAGTACTCCCAAATGTGTCTGGTGTTTTATGTTGATTAGTGTGGAGTATCATCTGCTGTAAGAATATGTTCAGGCCACAGGCATTCACAATTCATGATGTTTATGTTCCCTAGGTAGGTTTTTAAGGAATTTTACTTTAGAGAAAAATTAAATAACATAATTTTCTTTTCTCTTGATGACTTTGATTCTTGTTAGAGGTGTGAAATGTATCCCTATGCTAAGAGATGTGTTCAGTGTTAATCTGTGCAATGTTGCTAACAGTATTTACAACATTCCCAAACTGGAGAGAGTGGATCTATTTAACACATTTTAAATTATTTTTACTTATCAGAAAGAGGCTCTCACTGGTGTTTTGTTGGATGAT
>WEIV01026959.1:8506-21732 GCA_013390005.1 Calyptomena viridis
CCGGGGCCGCTGCACGCTGCGGGTGCCGCAGTTCGTGTCGACCCCTGCGGTGCCAGACTGTGTCTGCAGGGCGAAAAGCTGCCCAGGCTGACCGGCTCGGGATGAGCCAAGGGAGGAGGGAGCCGGCTGCCAGGCGGTGGCTGGGGGTCGCTGGGACGCAGCTTCGGTCTGTGCTGGGTTATTCCCTGCCAGCCCGAATCCCAGAACATGCGGTGGAGGATACGTGACCCTGCTCAGTGCTGGGCGCTTCACGGTGCCTGGGATACCCGGTGGGGCTTAGGGAAGTAGCGTGTGGTTGGGGGGTGACAGCCATGAGATGGGGCTGCTCCAGGCTGACCCCGCACAGCTCCGCCTGTTCATCGATCCCAACCCGTGGCTCCGCGCCCTTGCAGACACCTCTGAGCCCCTTCAGCCCCCCAGCAGCGATCCCCTGTCTCCCTGCTGCTCGTGGTTGTTTTCAGACAAGTCCCCCCTCTTTGTGTCGCTGGGATCATGTTCTGTCCCCTCTGTGACTGTGGCTGCTGCCCTTCCCCGCCTTATCATGTTTTTGTACGGAGCCCAGGTACAATAAACTGCTCAAATATTTGCAGAGATGTCCGTGTGCTGCCAGAGTGGTGAGCTCCTCTTGTTTGGTTGGGGGGCTGGAAGCCAGTGTTGCTGTGATTTCCTAAGGGAGCACCGACACCACCACAGCCCCTCTGGTGTGGTGCTGGACAGGAGGCATGGGACTGACACGGGGGGGTGGCTGGGGGGCCAAGCGTGCCCCAAGACTGACATGGCACCATACATGCAAGGGAACAGCACAGCTTTCATGGTGACACCCCGCAGGACAGGGAGCTCCAGCACCCCGGGGTGTGAGGCAGGCACCCATCTTTTTGGCTGCAGGATGGCATAGGCTGCACTGGTGGCTCCCCTTGGACCTTTTGTACGGATGGCACTGTTCGATGTCATGCCACAGTCCTGCACAACCCTTTGGCGCAAGCAGGGCCCTTGGCACTGCCCCCAGCCCTCCTGTGCCTCTGGGGTGGTTTTGAGTGGCTGTGCCTGTCTTTTCCCTGAGCACCGCCTGGCACCCTCTGTACCAGCCCGGCACCAGGCACCGCTTTGCGCCAGCACGGCTCAGGCTGGACTGTGGCAGCAGGACCCCAAAGCCACGTGGAACCGAGGGGGACAGTGTCTGCCTTGTTGCCATCCTCTCGAGGCAGGCAGTGGTGGCCGGGGTGCAGTCCTCGTTCCAGCCAGGCTCTTCTCCTCCCTCCTGGGCGGGGAGAGTGGTCAGGAGATAAAAGGGAGACCGGGGCCAGCTGGATGTTTCTGAGAGCTGCTGGGACCGAGAGCAAGGGAGGACGGCAGCAAGAAGTGCGGTATTTAGGGGTCATTCTTGGAGGGGAGAAGGCTGGGGATTGGGAGCACATCCATCCTGACCAGACTCTGCAGCCTCCTGCTCCATCCCCAGATCATCCCCCCCAGCCCCATATCCTTCCCCTGCCTACTAAACCTGCTGGATACTGGAGGGATGGGGCATATCTTGGGGTGGGCAGGGTTAGTGGGCTGTGAGAGGAAGGGGCTTCTAGCAGATGTTGGGAGGCAAGAGCTTTAAAGGCTCTGTGTATCCCCAAAGTACTTAATGGGGCATCAAAGACTCTCAAGGTGACCTGAAGGTGAAACCATTCCTGTCCCTGTAACTCCTCACTGGTAGCTGAGATGATGAGGGCTGCATTCCTCCTCTCCTCTGGGGCAAAGACAGACCTCTGTCTGGGATGGGTTTGTTTTGTGGGATCAAGGAGGTGGAGAGGGACCATGGGAGGAGCGGCAACTTTATATCCTGATGTGGGGGGGGGTGTCTCACTGCCGGGACAGAACACTGTGCTGTGGCAGTGGGTGCCCACAAAAGCTGCGCTTGTTGAGAGCTGGGCACTCCAATCCCCCATCTTGTCCCCTACTCCTTGCCCCCTCTAGGATGGAGGTCCTGGCTCCCTGTGCTGTTTCGGGGCCAGTCCTTGCCTGACCTGGAGTGCGGTGCAGGGAGGCACTTTGGGGTTGCAGTGGATCTAGGAGGAAACTAACACCCTTGTCACTCTGCCAGGGCCAGGGGGCTGGGATGGGGTTACTGGTGCTGGCCCTGGCCGCCTGGTTGGGGCTGGCCTTGGCCTCCGAGGGGGTGGCCAACAGCAGCCGGATCTGCCAGGAGGCACCATCATGGAGTATCAATGGCTCAGTCCCCATGGAGGGGGCGGCAGGGCAGGTCACGGTGGTGGCTCTGCTGAAGGCCAGCTGACACTTCTGCCTAAGGCAGGCCCACAGGTGAGCCCCACTGTCTCTCCCCAAACCATACTCCACCATGTCAGGGGGGGTCACTGCAACCCCCTGCCCCCACACCCCTTCCCAGCGCCTCCTTCCTGCAGCCTCGGGGGCCTGCGGGAGCGACTGGCCCGGCAGGGCACAGTCGACGTCCGCTACATGATCGTCAACGAGAAGGCGCCGCTGTCCCGTGCCATGTTCAGGGAGCTGGAGCGCCATGCCCCGCCGGGCGTCCCTGTCTTCCAGCCGGAGCTGGAGGACCCTGATGTCTGGCAGGTTCTGGGGGGTGACAAGGATGACTTCCTTGTCTATGACCGGTGAGTGTTCCCTGGCTCGCCTGAGGCATTCCTGGGGGTTACAGAGCACTTAGTGGGCTTCCAAAATCTCCCCTCATGGCTGGGCTGGGGGGACCCAGACTGTCATCTCGAGCCAGGCCATGACCTCTTCCCTCAGGTGTGGCCGCCTGGCTTTCCACATCCAGTTGCCCTTCAGCTTCCTCCACTTCCCATATGTGGAGTCAGCCATCCGCTTCACCCACAGCAAGGACTTCTGTGGCAACTGCTCCCTCTATCACAACACTACCCAACAGGTAAGAGTGGGGATGCTTGCTGGGGCTGTGATCCCTTCTCTCCTCTGGCATTGCACATCAGGAAAAACAATCTTATCTCCATGTTATGGACAGGCTCTGGGTTGGAAGCTGCCCTTGGCAGTGTTTGAGTGGGAAGGTGATGAAAGGTCTGGAATAAGGGCACTTAAATAGATTAGAGCTTTCAGACTGAGAAGGAATGGACTTAAGGGGTCATAGACCAGGTCTGAGAAAGCTAACTAGAACTAGTCTGAAATAAGAAAGGGGCGGGCAGTGGATACATAGGTGACAAGCTCAGAGCAAAGAAAAAGACATAGCTCTGAGCTTGGCAGGCCATTAGTCACTTCCGAGGAGAAAAATCCATCCAGAAATATTAAATGCAAAGTCTCTTTTCTGGACCACAGATAGCTTGAGCCAAGGGATACAGGTACAGAGGCTTGTGCCCTGTGTGCTCCTGCTTCTCCTGTCCTCCTTGTGTCCTGGGTCAGGGCTGGAGAGCCTTTGCTCTGATCCACAGTTTTCTGTATGACAGATGTTGCTCTTTCTTCATCCCAGCTCACAGCCATGCTCCCAGGCTTTCTGCAGGCCTCTGTGGGCATTCACATACCACACCAGTCCTTGTGTTATCTTCCTTAGGCTAACAGTACCATGGAGGTCCCCGTAACCCTGAACCCGCTTCCTGAACATGAGGAGGAGTCAGGGACCCCCATCCACCAGCACAAGCCCCTCCACCCTCACCGCCACCATGAGGTCAGCAGCAAGAGAGCCACAAACCCAAGTGGGGACCATGAACCTTCCACGCATGCTCACCACCACCATGGAGACCATGATCATCTCCATCATGAGGGGAAGGAGCAGGAGGGGAATGAGCACTAAGCCAGGCTGGGCAGCCTCGCAGAACCCAGTTGTGTGCAGAACACCCTAACTCACTTCATGGAGACGTGGAAGGACTTGCTTTGGGCTGCTGGTCACCAGCAGTGCTGGTATAACAACTCCCTCCAGCATCCTCCATGTGGGTTGCACTCCCATGCTGTGATAGGGATGGAAATCTCCCTCGGACCCTGCTCAGTGCTGCATTTTCAGCCCCAGGGCTCAGTTCTGAGCCTTCCTCTCCTGCTGCCTGCCTTTCCATGCTTAATGAAGCCTGCTGTGCAAACCAGGAGGTGCCTGGTCATTGCTGGCTGACACTGCATGGAGCAGCAGGGCAGGGGTGGAGAGACCAGAGCTAGGATGGGAGCAGCACTGCCAGCACCCTCTGCCCATCCCAAAACTCCTGGCCAGGGAGCCAGTAGAATGCGGTCCCAAGGGACTGGGGGCGTGAGGAGCAGTGGGATGTTGCAGCTCCCCATGGTCCAAACCCTATACCCCAATAGCCGTCACATCCTGGGGACCCCTCAAACCGTGCACACGGGTATGTGCAGTGGTGGTGGGTGGCCGCAAGATGGTGGCCTTGTCCCCTCTTGAAGACCCAGGGACTGTATCAAAGGGCCCACAGCCCTGGGAGGACTGGGTGAGGATCCTGGGGCCTCTCCTGCGGGGAAGCGAGGTGGGAGGGTGATGTGGATGTCCAAAGTACAAATAAAACCTCTGTGAAGTGACCACTGCTCAGTCTGGCCTCTGGTGAGCCTAGGGAGGGTGGGAATCTTGCTCGGTGTTGGTCTGTGCTCCAGACACAGGGAAGGACATGGTACTGAATGTAGACCCCATGATGCAGCAGCTGGTGGTGATTTACATTCCCTAGGCAGGGGTTGGAGGTAAAGGGTTGAAGGCTGAAAAGACCCCATCTCTTCATAACTTCTGGTTTCCTGCTGCCAGGATGGGAGCCCAGGGCATTAATGCTGTGCTGCCAGGAGGACGTTTGGCTCCGCTTCTTCATCTCTGGCTTTTAGGTGAGATGTTGGGGTGCCTGCCCCCGGCTGCTGCTGATTCCCACATGCAGTCCAAAGTCATTGTGGGAATCTCGTCCCCAGTGCCCAGACTGGGCCCCACTGTGAGCACATCGTGGGGTTCCCCAGCTCTCAGGCAATTGGGTGCTGTGTCCCTGGCAGGCAGTCACTCCTGCCTGCACCTTGGGCTGCCCCCAAGCCTGGCTCTGCCCTTTACTCCAACTCCATCCATTATCTCACAAAGCCTAACTCAACACCTTCCCTGAGCTCCCCACCTCCTCTCCAGGCCATGCAGCCTGCATGGGGAGCAAAGAGATGTTTTCTTGCTCAGCATTATGCATCACCATGTGTGGTGTGTGTCCTGCTGCTGATGCTCTGACCTGGATTTCTGTACCCCTCTACCCTATCTCTGCTGGAGAATGCTCTGCCTAGTGACTGGGACAAGAACCAGGGTGAAGAGAAGCTGCTTTTCATGGGGATGAGGGCAATGGGATCAGATGGCTCTTTCTCACCAGTCTCAGGGAGCTAGCCAGGCTCTCCCAGGGACTGCTGACAGACTCTGCTCTCCCTCCTCCATCTCTCCTCCCCCTTCTTCCCCTACCTGCTCCCAGTAGCCTGCAAGGGCACCTCTGTCTGCTGCTCCTGCCATCAATATTGAGGTTATCTTTCTCTTCTGGCAGCTGCTGTAATTGAAACAAAGCAGGCCGGGCCTCACGGGCTCCGCTCCTCTCACTCATTTTGCTGGTGCTGCTGAGACAACTAATTCATCTTATCAATGAGCGGTTGGCCTCTTTTCCACCAGATCCAGACAGAGCCCTCTCCCAACACCAAATCTGGAAGGAGCAGGCTGTGTCTCTGTGACGTGCTCCTGGGTGCTGCTCTGATCCAGCCTCTGGTCCTTGGCTTGCCTCAGCTGGGTGCTGGCCACCAGCAGGAGATTCCAGAGGAGCCAGTCAGGGGGAAGAGGTGGAGACTGGAAGGATGCTGATGACTTTATCTCTTTCTTTTGCCTTCTGATGTTTCATCAGCACTTGTGCTAAATTCCACATCCTTTCTTTGCACAGCTCCTAAAGGTGTCCCTGGCAAAGAGGCGTCAGGTGACGAGTGGGGCATACACAGATTTGCATTCCCTTGCTGAGGGATCCTATCTGGTGCTGGGTGTGTAGTCCACTGCAACTGCTACCATTTGGTTACCTCCCAGCAGACAAATTTCCAGCCCTGAAGGCTTGGGTTGGCACTTTGCTTTGTGTGGAGAAATTGAGGTGTGGGAAAGAGCTGTGACACTGTTTGGGTGAAGTCCTACATGACTGAGCAATGGCAAAGGTTTAGATTGAAGCTGATGCTGCTCCATATGTTATTGTCCAAAGGCCTGAAGAGTTTGGGGGTACCATGCTTGGGGTTCCTGTGGCATCACTCACCCCTGAAAGATGCCAGAGACCTGGGGCTCTGTAAATCCTGTGTCAATGTCTGCATTCCTGCAATACTGAGGGAGAGCTTTGATCCTGGTGGGGTGGAAGAGAGGTATTTTGGGGGGGGTAACAGGCTCTCTACATCATCCATGTCTTGGAGAGTGATGGTGTTAGCAGTCAGAGAGCCTGAAGGAATTCTCACCTGCCAGGGGGGCTGGCTCGGCTCAGGGGATCCAAGGCCAGAAACTAGACCCAACTTCAGGTCCTGGTAGTTGCTGTGCCTTGGCATCCTGGTGTCTGTGGCTGTGTCACAGCTCCAGAGGAGAGTGCACTGTGGTACCCTGGTACCTGTGGCTGTGCTACCACTCTGGAGGAGGAGAGATGCCAGTTTCACATCACATGCAGCCTTGGTCCTGTGTGCTGCTCCTGTTGAGGGCCAGGCAGATCCTCTCAGAAGAGGGAGAACAGCCAGTCCTAATGTCAACAGAGGCCTCTTGTGCAGCGATGCTGTGTCAAGAAGAGGAATGGGTCCCTCCTCCTTCGCCCATTCATCTGGCAGCCGGGACTGGCATGCTGCCAAGCCAGGCTGCTTTGGAAACATTTCATTGAGGAGGCAGCTGAGCCTAGGAAAACAGAATGAAAATATACAGAGGGATCACTGTTGTTAGGCAAAATAAATGCGGGCGGCTGCATTTTGTTCCCCAAGTCCAGCCCATTTGGGCCCCTCTGGTTTCTATGGGGTCAGGGTGACTGCTTTCTGCCTGGAAATGGCAGCCACCTACCTTCATTGTGGGTTAGAAGCTGGGGAACAAGGGCAGAAGAGGTCATCCATGGCTTTGGCCAACTTGCTGATGACCCTGGTAAAGAGTCCCAGATTCATCTTGGTGTAGTGTTGCCCAAGGAGATGGGACAGAGCAGAGAAACAGCAGCAGAGGTGAACCAGCAGCAGTAGCTTTTGTTCCCTGCATGGCCGCAGGTGTGGGAGGCTGATGAAGATGGGGCTGTGAAAGTGCATTAGATTTTGGCCTTGTTCATTCCTGTCTCCCTCTTCAGCATCAACCATAGGACCAGCCTGGATATGAAGCCCCCAGTGGGACAGAGTCCAGTCCCTGGGTTTTTAACGCCCAGTTGCTTGGCATGCCCCATTTTTGTCTGCTGGCAGAGGGAGAGCAGGGTTACCCCAAAGCAGTCCCCACTGTTGGTGGACACACCTCTCTGACTGAGTGGAGCTGCATTCAACAGGTTTGTCTCTCCTGTTGTTTTCCCCATAACCTCTCTCCTTTCTCCAAATGCCTTCAAGTCTCTTCATGGCCATTAGATAACCCACAAGAGACCCATCCCAGTTCTTTCCCTCACTCATGGTGGGTCCAGGGTGGTTTGGGGGAGGCAGAGCTGGAGCCCCAGCTCCATAGGATACCAAGGCTCTCACCCTCATACAGCTTCCCTTTGTGCCACTGTGGCACAGCTTTGTGTGGCTTCACTTCACTCTCCTTGTCCACCTAGCACAGTCCAGTTTTGTTATTTAAGGTTTAGACCAGGAGGTTTGAGAGGAGCCCAGTGTGAGCAGAAAAAGCCCAACCCACACCCTAGAAGAGACATGTCTCAGCAGCTGATGGATTTGAGCCCATCTCACCATGCATGGATTTGCAGCATGCAGCAGGTGCCCAAGGCCGAGACTGGATCCTGTGCTTATCCTTTTGTTCATAGGAACTTTGGTCCCTTTTTCCACCATTAATTATGCTTCATCTCTAAGATTTGGTAACTTCTCTTTGACTCTGAGTTTATCTAGCTTTCAGCCTCTTCTATATTGTTTTTTAGCTTTCAAAGTCTGTGTTATCTTCTCTCCATCACAGATGATTTTACTTTTTCCTGAAAAAGTGAAGTTTGTTCAGTGTGTTGTTTCCCACCCATTTCTTCCCTCCTTCCCTAGATTAATATTCCTTACCTAGAGTTATTTACATTTTAATTACCATTTGTAAAGTGTGTTAACTAAAGATTGCAAAAGGCTGGGATAGGTTATTATGTGATCTGCCAAGATTTCTGCCCATGGAAGGGGAGCAGGACCCTGAGTAACGGAGGGCAGAGGGATGAGCTGATGGCCTGACTCTGACTTTCCACCCAGCTGGACCCTGCGACCCACGCAAAGCCAGGGCAGATTCGATGCTGAGAGCTAACAGGAGCATTGTTTGCCCCTCACTTTGCCATCTTTTATTCATATTCTTGTAGGCTGCAAAGCGATTCCCTCGTTATTTTAGCATCTCTAATTAAGGGGAAGGAACTTCAGTGGCTGAAAGAGGGGGCGATGGGCCAAGAGGGCTGCTTTCTGCTGAGCTCAGCCCCGTGACAGCCAGCTTGGCCAGGATGGATGTCTCTCTCCAGCGTGGGATTAAGTAACTTTCTGGAGCACTCTGTGCTTTTAGACTCTGTGCTGAGGAGGTGACTGTTTCTCCTGGAAGCTGAGGGTCTTCACCCAGCAGCTCCTTTGTGCCTAATTGCTGGCCTGCACAGCAAATGTGTTTGCTGGAAGGGTGCAGAAATCTCTGTGGCAAGACAGAGGCTCAGCACTTTGCTAATCTTATGGGGGCTGAAGGAAGGCAGTCCTGGCAAGCCAGAGATGTAGTGTCATGTGTGGGGGAGAGAGGGAACAACAGCTCCTGATAGCCAGAACTCTCTGTGTCTGCCTCATCCTGACACCTGGTACCCGAGGACCTCGCTCCATTTTTCTCTCTTCCTCACTGCTGGCCAGATTGTTTTGTTCCTCCTGCCCCTCTGCTCCTGGGTACTCCCACTCCAGCTTCCCAAACTGCACCCTGTGCCAGAGGCTGCATCCCCACAGCAGGGCTTGCCAGCTCTTCCCTGCTCACACACCCCACCCTCCTGCTGAGATCCTCCTGGACCCCCAGCCCTGCCACAACTTCCAAACTCCTGGCGTTTGTGGTGCATGGCAGGCAGAGGCAATGTGTCATGGGGTGCCCTGGACATGCCCTCCCCAGAGACGGTGCTGTGTGTAGGCATCCTAGATCCTGGATCAAGGATAGACTGTGGTTTTTCTTGGGGATTGCTGTCCCCATTGACATAGAAAAAGGGCAGAGAAGCTGAAGCTTCTCTGAGAAGCACCCTGAGCATCCCATGTTTTAAGCCTATGCATCCCTGAGCAAATATAAGGACATACAAGCAAGTAGTTCCTGTGTCAAAGTGAGGGTAAGAGCAGTTATCCTGCACCTGATCTTGGAATTCAGCCCATGCTTGGAGATGGGAGATGATACTTGCAGTCCTTGCATTTCTCTTCTGAGTATACAGACAATTGCAGTCTCACCTAAAGGAGGTCTCTGAGCTTGTCAGTTCTGGAAAGTTTCATAAAATAACTGGCTGGCTAGTGAAAAGCCACTTTATTAGAGTCCCTGCTGAAAGAGGAGCACAGCAATAACTCAGCGCTAATGAATCAGTGGAGAATCCACAGGGGATTCAAACAGTTTGATGGAAAAACACTTCAACTGCATCCTACACTTTGTTGGAGACCTTACTAGGTACTGGAGAATCTAAAAATGGTGCTCAACTCCAGGGGCAACCAAACCAAGGTGATCTTCCTCTTCTTGGCAAGCCAAGTATTTCACAAGGCAATGCTCTCTGTCTCCATCTGGACATTGGATCAATGGGGATGCTAGCAAATAACTATCCTGGGCAATAGATTCCCTGCTCCTGAGTGCATTTAAACAGAGGAGCTGCAGTTACTCTCTGTGTCCTTTCTCTCCTGCATCTGCTCTGAACAGCACCAGCAACACCAGAAATGTAGAAACAGTCCTGCTTCCAATGAATGCCATGGGCTGTAGTGGAAAGTTTGGCTGCTGCTAAGCCCAGTTTTGGCTTGTTTTGGAACAGCACATTCTCTGGATGGCTGGAGCAGGAGCTTGGTGTCTACCTGCACTCTGCTATTCTGCTCCTTTTCCATTGTTAGTTGGCCATGAAGCTTCTGCTGCCCTTGTATATCTTCATCTGTCACCAGAGGACTTCCCTGGTGCTCCCTGGGTCTTGCAAAGCTCTGCTGTCATCTCTGCAAGGTTCAACCAGTGTCACCGATGTTAGTGCGGGCATAGCATGGCTGTTCAGACTCAAAGCAATGTCAAAGAGGAATGAGAGCATCTAAGAGAGGGGAAGATGGCCAAAGAAAGGCAGTCTTTTTGCTGAGGATGGGGTTTGGGCATGGTGGGGAGGGAGGAGGGCTGCTACATGAAGGTGTGCAGGTGGGAGCAGCCAAGGAGAGATATGGCACCAGCCATCACTTACCTTGTCTGCCACAAAACAAAGCACAGGTGCTGGGAAACCCACAGAGGGCATTTCAGCAGCATCCTCGTCCTCTCTCCTTTCAAGGGTCTTTGAATTCAGTTTCTACCAAGACAAAAGCAGTTTTCTTGCTCCACAGCATCTGCATCTTAAAGCTGGACTTCTGATTGAGCTGCACCCAAAGAATTTCCCAGGATATTGCATTGCATTGCTGCCTAACTGTGGTGTAGAAACTGGGGGGCTCCAGTCCCTTCTGTCAGCAAATTTTGCAGCCATGGACTCAAAATAAAATGCTTCCTGGGGCAAGCAGGAAAAATCAGCACTTTGTGAGTAATACTAGTGGTCAGGCCAGAAGGGCTGTAGTTGGTGGGTCACAGCGTGGGCAGACCCTGACCAAACAGCCTCAAAGCCAGGAGGGGAACTGGGGCTGCCTGTCGTAGAGGTTCAGCAAATGGCTGGGCTCAGGAAAGCGTGTGGTGAATTATTGATGTACCTGGTTCCAGGCTCTGAATAAGCAGCATCAGGGGCTGGCTGGGAGGCTGACATTTTGCATTCTTCCCCAGGGAGAAGAGGTCTGTCCGTATTCTCTGGGAGGAGAAAAGCTCTCCCCCTTACAAAATTCAAGGCAGTAATGAAAGGAACAGGGAGAGATGGGGAAGAATGGGGAGCAACAAATGTACAGAATGAAGAGAGAGAGAAAAAATAGATTGGTTTGTCTTTGAAATAACATGCTAACCCCCCAGAGACAGGCTGGCCAGCCACTGCACCGACCTTGCTTTGATTTGAGTCTGGATTATATGTTTTATGCAATGAAAAGTCAGCTTGTTGGGAATGAATAACATCCCTTCCTGGGCTGGTCTAAAATCCTCTTTATTGGCACTGTCTGGGGACGACGTAAGTAAGGACACTCAAGGTTGTCACTAGGTGAGCTCTGCAGCGACTGGTGACAGAGGAATTGGACAAGCTGGGGTGCTGTATCCCAGCTCTCATGCAGTCTCACCCTCTACCTGGGCAGACCTGTCAGCTGTGGGGAGACAGATGTGCCAGCAGAAACTCTGTGTCACCAGAGCCCAGATTGGAAGAGCTTGCGATCCTGCTGGACTGGTCTCTGCCAGGAAAGTGTGCTCCATCTTGGGGACAGGAGGGTGCTTTGGGATGGCCCCGTGACGTCCCTCTGTGCAGCCAGAGAGGGGCAGATGTGGACAAAGCCCCTCTCATCCCCTCAGGTCCTGCCACCAAGACAGTGAGCAGAGGTGATGGCAAAATGCTGTGCTCCTTTTTTTGCGAGTGCTTCCTGTTATAACAAACTTACAGAGAACAAAATGGCCTTCAGGGTTAAAGAAATGGGGATGTGATTCCTGGGGAAAATATAAACAAATCTGTGTGGAGCTGCTGCCGTTGGCCAGGCCCTGCCACTGTTAGCACTCATTATTTTGAACAAGACCAGCAGCAGCCAGGAACATCTCAGCCTTCAAGGAAAACCTCTTCCTGACCTTCATCGATTAGCATGTGGCTTATTCTCTAAAATGGAGATCTCTCATTGCAGTAGCTCTGCCTGTTCTCACCACCTGCTTGGGATCTGATTCCTTCGCTCCGTGTCCTGCAAAGGAGACCTTGGGCTTGGAGGTATCTCATGGCATAGCAAAGGCGCGTAATTATTTCCTGTTCCCTAATTGCATCGCACTGTTATTCCAGGAAATGTACTCTTGCTCTGTCAGTAAGAATAAATAGGAGATCTCTGCAACAAGGGAGTAACCGGTAATGGTCTAGATGTGACTGAACTGCAGATAGGAAGGAATTGGTCTTGGATTCTCAAAGCACTAAGAATAATAGTGAGAAAACCGAACTCTGAGACCTGTGAACTTGCTCTATCTCAGAGGTTTGTCACTTAAAATTAGACAAGACAAAAAAACAGGAATATATTTCTGGGGAAAATCCTGGGATGGTGTCACTCTGGACACAGCAGCAAAGCGACCAGTTTTGGCAGGGTGTAGAGGCCTAGAGAAGTTCATTTCAGTCACAGCAGCCCTCTCCTCATCACCTTGTGCTGTGCTGGTCTCACGAGTGCTGCCATCACCCTCTGCTGAAAGCAGAGGCTGGTGAGGAATCAGCTCCCTGGATTTTGGGGTGCCAACTCAAGCAATATGTGGTGAGTATGTCTCATTAGTGCAACCCCACTTGAGAGCACAGGGGAGCTCCTAGGAGCCAGCATGGCCAGTGTTCTTCATCTCCCCCAAAGGCCGTGTGTGCCAGTGGTCCCTGAACACAAGACTCTGCAGTGATGTATGGGACGAGCATCTTCACTACAGGGCTTTAAAAGAAAAAGGAAATCCTGGTACCCGCGGAAAGACAGGGCACTGTTGTCAGCTCTGCTACTCGATGTAAAGCCGCAAGTGATCGACGGGTGAAGTTGGATGTTGATTTGTGGGTCAGGCTGGGTGCTGGGACCGGGTACCGCCGGGGTCGCAGCAAGAGCGGTCCCGATCCGCCCGAGGGAGCGCTGCCACCGCCAGCCCCGCCGTGCCCCTTTGTCCTGCTGACTCAGAGCAAGCTCCTGGCGCTCGGATGGCCCCGACAGTCCCTCACCCGCCAGCGCTGTGGGGACCCGCAGCCGCGCTGCTTTCCCCTCTGGACACGAGGGACACAGCGCCCCTTGCGTGTCCCCCTCTCGCTTACGGACAGGGCCAGGAAGGCACCGGGCGGTCCCCGAGTCCCCCCTCCCCATCCCGCGGGTGCCGGTGGGAGCAGTGCTCCGAGGGCGGG
>WEIV01026959.1:22195-123781 GCA_013390005.1 Calyptomena viridis
CTTCAGTCTTTTGTCTGGTGCGGTTGTGGTTTGACAGGAAAATCCTGCCCCGGGGGCAGAGACCGCCGTGAGCTCCTCCGGGAAGATGCCGGCTTGGGGTTTGCGGGGGTGGGAGGGCGGGGGTGACACCACCCCCCCGAAGGGGTGCGTGTGCCCGGGGGTCACCGCCAGCTGCCCGCAGCTTGGACGGCGTCCGTCCAGTTAGAAGGGGAAAATAAACACCCCCCACCCCCACGAAGTACCTTGGGGGGGGGGGGGTTGTATGGAGGGCACGCAGCCCTGCCGACCCCCCTACCCCGCAATATCAGCCCCTGCCACCCCTGAGCTCCCCCACCTGCAGTCCCACGGGGGTCCCGGCCCTTCCACCGGGCTTATAAACATAATGCATCTCTCCAACAGCTACGAGCGTTCCTCTTTGTCTTCTTCATCAGGGGCTTTCCCCACTTGGAACATCTCTAGGGGGGCATCAGTCACCGCTTTTCCCTTCCCAGCCCCTGCACGGGCACGTCCAGCAGGGCCGGCTCGGGGGGAGCGAAGGGAGCGGGTGGGGGTGACAAGTTGGGTGGACCGGTGCGACCTGGCGCGATGCGCGTGTCGGGGGCAGATGCTCGCGGCCTTCTCACGCTCTTTCGGTGTCGGAGGGGCCGTGGGAATGATGGTGGGAATAATGGCATCGTGTTTTCTCTCCATGGGCAGGTGGCTTTTGTGTGCGCTGGTGGAGGGGGATTGTCGGAGAGGGAATGTTCCTCTTCCCCTGTCCTTCTAGTCCCTGTCCCCATCTAAAATCCGCATATATTTAAAAAGAAACACATTGGGGTGTTTTACGTAAAATAAGCCGCTCCTGGTTGTTATTGGAAGGGATTGAAATGCGCGTTCCCATTAAAATGACATTAGGCGAGAATTTGTTTTGCAAATGCGAAATGTAAATTCATCTTGTGCCAGGGTATGGCGTGAATGAGTGAAGGGAGGGTGGTTTTTGTTGTAAGGAATGGGTAGTTAGGCTGTGTTTATTTAAAGAGCCCTTCTTCCTTTTGGGGAAAAAAAAAAGCCGCTTAAAAAAAAATCCCTTTCGATACAGTTTACATTCAGAAGAGCATTATCAAAACATTTTCCATTTGAGATGTGAGAATAGGAGGCAGCAGAAGAATTCTCCTCCCACCTCTGAGGACATGCAGTGAAAATTCCTGAAGCACAAAAGGTTTTTCTCTGAGGATATGATTATACCTTTTTTTTGGTGTGAATTAATATTTTGTAAGGGCTGTGTGAAGATGATTAATTATTCTGTTTAAAATACTGTGAAACTCAAAACCAAATAATTTTTTTAGGATAGGCGTAGCTCTTCAGGAACTTTAAAATTAGGAGGAGAGAGAAATAAAAGCTTGCTGAGAGCAATGCTTTAGTGACCTGCCCACCAAGGTGTGGGTGCAGTGAGCAGCTGGTGTGGGAACGGAAGACGGGTAATGGTTACCTAAACCCAAGACCGGTTCTGTATAAAGGAATTTTCTTTTTAAATTAGTTTTTTAATATATTTGGTTTTGAAATGTGGCTCTGAAAAGCTTTTAGCCAATTACATGAAGGATCTGGGTGAGTGCTGGGGTCAGGTGCAAGTGGGACATGCAGCAGAGCAATCCCATCCCAAAGTCACGTCCAGCACTGGCATCCAGCATCCCATCTGCTCCAGCTCCCTGAGCTTCCCACTGCTGCTTTGGGTGAGCCAGAAAATAGGGAGGATGGTCCTGGCTCTGGCGTTTCATATCCTCTGACAAGTCTAAACCATCTCTCCAGCTTTGAAATCAGAGCTTGTGCTCATTGTCCTCCGAGCCATCAGCTTTTTAGATGAAGCAGCATGTTCTGGAAGCGCTCACTGCAAAGTCAGTGGGTGATTTATGTCCTGTTTTTACAGCCCAAAAGGGGTGTGCAGGATGTTCCCCATGGGAGTTTGCCTTCAGACTGGAGGGGATTCAGGTCTTGGCTGTGGTGGAATGGGTGATGTGGGGTCAGTCACCTCAGTTTTTGTCTCCAGAGAAGCCATGTCACAGCAGCCCTGAGCTGGAGGAGGAAGATTTACATCAAACAAAAGGCTGTGAAGGGCTGTGTGTTTATCCAAGGCGGACAGGAGGCATAGCTGAGATGTCCTCCGCCAACTTTCCACATCCATCCTGCAGATGCCTCTGGAAGGTGAGGTGGAAGAGCTCCAACCACTGGAGACACAAACACTTTGTGGCTGCGTGTGTGTGTTTGCAATTAAGATAGGAGCTTGGGAACCATTATGTCTTGGGAAAAAATAAAACCCCAACCCTGGCTTGCTTGATGCTCTCCAGCACTAAATCAAAACTACTGTTCCCCTCTAAGGATCCCTTTAACGGACACCACCAGCTCCTGGCGCCATGACCTGAGGTTTGCACAGTTGAGATTTGCTGCTAATAAAGATCAGATGTTTATACAGTTGTGTTTCTGACTCAGACCTGTGAAAAAATAGGGATAGTACAGATGTGAAATTCCTTCTCTGTGTGGTTGGAAAAATCCCTTTGAAAAATTGAAAGACAAAATCCAGGAGGAATGACCTTCTGGCGATGGAAGATGGTGTGGAGGGGTGAGGGTTGTGTTCGTGGGGACAAAGTGCTTCAGGCTCTGGCTCCTTGATGCTTACAAAGCTGGCAAGTCTGAAAAAAACATATATGCCACATTATCAACCAATAATTCCTTCATGCTTAGTAAAACTTAAACGAGGCTTAAACCCTGATCTCACTGGAGTCATTAAATTGATTTTTTTTTTTTCCCCCGGCTCAAAGAAAGATCTTGGATGTTGAACACAGGCATCTTTGTCTTCTTAAAAACTGCTTTATTATTATGTGTACAGATCCCGTCTTTGTGTGTGTGTGGTGTGTGGGTTTTTTTCTTTTAATTTTTAGACAAATGACAAAAGCATGCAGGAAAGGAATGCAGAAATGCCAGGCTTAATATAAAGCATGCAACTGCACTGCATGCCGGGAATCCTAAAGGATACAAAACCTTTAACGACAGCAGTTAATTTTTAACAAGTTCAGTCGCATAAATATTTATGAACAAAAGTTTTTACACTATTATCTCTTGGGTTTTTGGAGAGAGAAAAGACCTTTGGTGGATTTTGACAGTAAGCTGTGATCCAGCAGAACAAATTCATGTTTCTCGCCTGCGCTCCCCAGTATGGTATAATACGGTTTGCCCTCGAGTCGTCACGGATGCTGATGGGTGGGCAAGTGTCCCTGGCAATTTTAGGGGGGAATTCTCCTTTTTCATTGGTTTTATGGTTTCTCATGAGAGGAAGCATCAAGCTTTGTGTTGTAACCAGCCACTTAGGAACCTACATGGTATGTGCTCCTTACCCACAGATAAGCCTTTGTGCCCTGATGGGAAGGTATGCGGTCCAGCCATAAGTACATAGGCAGAATTTACTTTTGCTGTTAGAGTAACAATGAAGCAGGACTTTAAAATGCGCTGGCTTTGTAAACATTTGGAGGGAGCCTGTTTTTTTCAAACACGCAATTAATTCTGGATATTTTATCTGATGCTTTGCAGGCCAGTCTTGGGTACCTTCCCATGTTTCCTAGTCCAGTGGCTATGCTGGAAATGCAGATGCTGGGGATTTTCTAGCCCTGCTCCAACAGCCTCCTGCCTGGGCATAGGTTTAAGCTAGACTTGATACCTGTAAATAATGCCTGTAAATGCATTTTAATTGGAGGAGTTCAGATTTGGAAGCTTTTTGTTAAACTTTAGTTTTCAGCTTGTGTTGTTGTATATTTGCGATGATGCCTGTTGAAAGGCAGACTAAGAGGTAAAAGTACCAATGGGTTCCAATGTGGTCGAAACCACTTTTAGCTTTTTTTTTTCAATACTACTTTTAGGTTTTAGGATCGGTTTTTTTCTTCCTCACTAAAAATGCTCACTTTTAGACAAGCATTTGGTTTCTCTTTCCTGTGACGTGGTATGGGGTAGAGTCTAAATTTATATCCAGTGGTGTGCTGCTTTATAGAGCTGTTTATTTTGGGGAAAACACTTTGATGGGGCTCTCTAGGGCCAATTGTGGTTGCTTTTGTTTTATGTAAAGATTGGTCTCCTCCTGGGTCTGGGTTTATGGCTGTATCCAGTGGAAGCAGGTTTGGAAGGAACACCAGGTATGAGAGAGGTTTTTTCAGGTTGAAACCTGGTGTCCTGTGTCATAGTGCTGCTAAGGGAGTTTAATTTTTCTGTATCCCTGATTTTGTGTGGGATGCTTGTTGTAGAACATGTTTCCAATTTGCTAATTAATTTTTGCTTTGTTTTTCTTTATGAGTACATTACTTTATCCTACCATATATATTAAAATACTTTTAACCACATAAAAGGGGCTGGCAGAGGTTCATTAGCCTTATCTTGATGGAAACTGTTGAACATTTTAAATATACATTAAGGTCTTTAGGTTTCTAATTATTCTTTTCTTAACATATATAATTAAAACAAAGTATTATTAGGCATTGAAGCTTACAATATGTTTATTGCTGCTCCCTCATAGGTGAAATATTTCTTGAGTGTGTTCTGGACTGTATTACAGAAACTGAAATAGGAGAGGATGAAAACCACCAGAGTTTCTTGCTGGTTATGCAGGGAGAGCTAGGATGACAGCTGGAATTTTAACCTTTTATTTTAAGCAGATTTATTTATTGGCTTTTGCATTTTTTTTTAGCGTATAAACAAACCCTCTGAGCCTGGGATGTCTTTTTAGGTAGTTAATTAAACAATGCTAACTTAGAGGCTAGAAACCTGAAAAATTAAGCACAAGAAATAAAATACTTAGTTTTGGCTTTAAGAATAAATAGGTTTGAAATGTTACTCAGAGAGAGTGGGACAAGGCCTGGTTTCTGGTTTAAGCAGGCAATAGGAGTTTGTTCTCAGCTCACCTGTGCTTTATAAAGCTTAGCCCAGGTGAGAAGCTGGCTTTCTCCACTTCCAAGATGGCCATCATTCACAGCTGATTTTAATTTTGCTCACATCTAGAGGGAATATTTTAGGAAATATTTAACTGTGCTAAAACTGCAATAACATAAACCACATGTGCCTGCTTGCTTTGTTTTTGAAGCTTTGTGCGAGGGAATGTGCTTTGCTGTTATTTGATGCTCGCTTTGATGTTAGATGTTTTATGATTAGTCCCTCTAACCTCAGATAGGACTTTTGGAAAACTTAAATGAGCTTATGTATCCAATAGCTCTGTAAAGTCACATTCAGCTGTGAATTGTCTTGTGGTGTCTCAGCTTTTAATTTTAAAAAAAGTAAGCTTGGTAGCGTTAGGATGGAAGAGAGAGTTTGTGGGACTATGTGTTTCCTTGGCATATATGGGAGCCTCAGTTTGGAAGATGACCTGGTCTGTTGGGGAGGGGGAGAGTCCTTAGTGATTTTGGGCTTACGTCCTGCTCCCCTTTCCCACTAGGGGACCTGCTCCCCTCTGGGGTTAGCTCAGGAATGGCATGGCCAGATTTGTGCTTGCATTTACTTTTTAAGGGTTTTACATTTAGGTGGCACAGACAGCTCTGTGTTTAGTAGTGATGCTGGTTTTCCCCTGCTGTTCCTGAGGCTGGAGTAGCTCGTGCAGATGAGGACCTTAGTGGATTTTTTGGGAGGAACAATAGCATCTCTTAACTGACTCAAGGCAGCCATGCCTTGCGATTTTCAGTGTGAGGCCAAGGCTTGTTGCTGCGTGGTGATACTTTGTGCTTGAAGCAAGGGTATTTTCTTCTGGAGATGTGGGGGTAGTGCTGTTTCTTCTAGGAGTATGAGGCTTTCAGTTTGGTGTCTGGATGCTCTTGGAGGAGCTGACCCTGTGTAGCACCCCAGATGAGGTGCTGGGGAAAGAGCCTTTGCTCCACTATCTGTTTGCACAGTTTGTTTCTTCTGGTGGGGTGGTGGATAGGTGAGTGCTGGGATTGTCTCCTGTTGTTGCTCAGTAGGAGGCAGATGATGGTTGAATGTGTTTCTCCATCAATCTTCCCACCTGTGACTGGTGCTGGTGAATTTATTTTGCAGGGAGGTGGAGGTGTGGAATAGCTATCTTCTGGGTGTTAAAATGACTTCTGGTATGTCTTGTTTGCTGTCCTGAAGAGGTTGTGTCATGGAGTTGTCATATTCTTAGTCTTCTGGGGATGAGAGGAGGGAAAGAAAGTGACTGCTCTGAGTAACTGGTTCCTGACTCTGCTGAGCCTTGGCTTTCTCTGGCATCAGCATCAATAGAAATTGATCTGTTTTCCAATGAAAATAAAAACTCAAGACACCAAACGTTGGCTGTGCTAGTAAGTGCCATAATACAAATCTACCTTCTGGAGCCAGGATGTGGGATAGTGATGGGGACCTCCCCCTGTCTGCTCGAAGAGTTGCCAAGGCCCTGGAGATGCTCTCCTGCACACTCAAGAGAGCAGTGCTGAGCACTTCTTCATTTTTTGCCTGGTGTTCACAAGGGTTTGATGTATGGGCTTGACTTCTGACTTCCTGTACCTTTGCAGCAGGAGTTGGGAAAGGATGTGGTAACATCTCGCAGACACAGGTCCTGCAAAACCCCTTCTTGGGGGATGTGGATAGGAAAACAATTTAATTGTTCTACAGTAAAATGTCCCAGAAATGAAAATGCAATTGTTCAGAAGCTTCTTTTTTTTTTTTTAATCCTAGTGTTTGAATATGAATTGATTCCAGTTGGTTGGTGTGGTGGGTGTGTTTTATTAAATGCTGAGGATTCACCTGTTCATGACACCATCACATTTCTCTCCAAATGGATTTTCTAGTGCTGCATTTTAAGAGCATTTGCTTTTTTGTCTCAAGCTTACGGCTTAGGATTTTGTGCAGGATTGGGGTTAGTCCTTGTAAAATAGTGCATTTAAAGTAATGCACAAATTAATAAAATCCTGGGCTTTTATTTGTCGCATTGTAGGTGCGTGTTGCCAGGGATTTTTCTTTCTTTTTTTTTCCCCTCATTAAAAACAAAGCCACAAATGTGCTTAGGAGGCAGATCTGCTGGGATGCCAGCTTGGAAGGGTTGCATGTGGATGTATTCGTCCAGCTTGTCGTCTGCAAATGCAGTGCTGCTGTCGCTCTGGGTTAAAACGGGAGAGGGGGGTCTGTGTCCCCCTTGCGATGCCCCGCTTGTCGCTGATGCCCATAATGAGCTGCCTGCACCTACCCCACCCAGCTCGTTTGACCGGGGCCGCTAATCATTATTGAGGTTCGCCCAGCAGGATGCGGCGTGGTATCTGCCTGGCTGCTGTCTTTGCACCTGGAGACGGTGCCCGTGCCCCGCAGCTGCCGGCGCAGAGGGATTCCCCGTGGGAACGCTGAAGGCTTGATGTCTGGGACCGTGGCAAGGTCAGGACAGGCTGTGCCTTGCTCTGGATGCTGACCAGTAGCCCTGGCATGTTGGTGACTGCTCAGGACACCAGTCGCAGTCCTACCTTGTTACTGGTATGATGTGGTTTTTTTAAAGGCAGGGGTGGCAGGAGATGCTGTGTGTTGTGCCATGGCTGTGTGGCTGCCTTGATGAAGATGAGTGCCCTGTCAAAGGGGAGGCAGAGCAACAAATGGGTTCCCGAGATAAATAAAATTTGCATTAATGAACTACAATGGCTTTGGATGCCAAATTAAAAGAAGTGTATCTGGAGGATGAAAAATAAATTTATTTTCTGTTTCACTCACTAGTTCTCGTCTCTTTTGATTTTCTTTATCATCAGAAAGACATTTTTAATTTTTTTTAAAGCCAGTTGTGTTTATTTTGGTAACAGTTCATTGGCTGCTCTGTGTACAGAAGCTTTCTCTTGAAAGTACTGAAACTATATTAAAAGTGCTTTTGGCTGTCATCTTTTATTTTGCTTCCCCTTCGTTCTTTTCCCAAAGCTGGGTCGTTGCTATATCAAATGCTCTGAAACTGTCTGGTAGCATTTTCCCTGTGGTGCTTCGTATAAACTGGAAATAAAAAGGGAAGAAATTGCAGGATTTGGATTTCTGCTGCTTTTTTTTTTCCCCCCTCTGTGTGTGTGTCCCATTGAAGTCTGAGCAGCTGTCTCCATCCTCACAGCCCGCTGATGGCATGCACAGATCTGTTTCTTGTGATTAAAAGGAGAAATAATACCCCAGTGTTCAGAGAGAGACTGGGGGGTGAGTGAGCACTCAGGGAGCAGTGAGTCTCCCTTCATGCCTGCCCCTGCCTGCTTGGCCCAGGGACCAAGGGAGCTGGAACCACTGTGCTTCTCCCTGCATCCTTGTGACTTCATATTCTAGCAAGGGAAGTATCCTGTGCTGTTTGCAGTGAGCTGCCCTGTTGAAGCGTCTCCACCCCAGGTTGGGCTCCTCCATCCTGCACCAGCGACCTGCAGAGGCCCTGGGATTTTTATTCTATTCTAAGGGTGTCGAAACATTTCAGTGGCGTTGCAGCCGCTCGCTACCGGCATGCTTTGAAAAATACCCAGCAAGTGTCGAGCATCTGTCTGTGAAGGGGGAGGAAATCCCCCCCCGTTATTATTTTCTCCCGATTGTCCTCCCTTAGTGTGGCTTTGGCTATTATGGGTTTGTAAAATAGAACTATATATGACCTTTTATCTTACAAGAAATAGGTTAAGCCATTTTTAAAGAAAGTGGTGGAGTCAGCAGTGCTGCTAAGGAGCTGCTTTCGCATGGTTGATAGGCTGTGAAGCTGCTCAATGGACTTTGGTTTCAGAGACAATATCTGTTTAAATTAATCTTTGTCAGATACATGCCACTGCAGACAATTCAAATTCCATTTGCTTTCTGATCTCATAACAAAAAAGCACCTTACACTGGTTCTTTTATCGGAAAATTAACTTTTGTCTGTGTGTCCTGGAAACAGGGGTGGCATAAAATCTAGTTAAAAGGTTCTGTTATAGGAGGATTCTGTTTCTTTGTACAAGGCAGACTTTTTTTTTTCCCCCCTTCTTTCCCCTGCGTGCATTTAAAAAGAAGAGTGTTTGAGATAGATTAAGGAGAATGCCAGCAGATGGACCGATTCTGTTGTTGCTGCTGGCAACCATCTAAGCAGCCATTTTGAACAATGCTGATACCGGGGTACTGATAACACAAAGATGAGGATGGGATAAATATCCAGCTAGTCCCTTTCTCCCCGCCTGCTCCTCCTCCCTCCCTTTCACGCCGCTGCTGCAGCCCTGTTATTAGAGAACCCAATTGTTTCCAGAGAAATGCTTCATCCTCTTAGCTCGGCTGGTGGATGTCTAGTGTCGCTTATCTCCTTGATTTTACTCATGGTTGGTGGAGACACTGGTCGATCAGCTTCTCCCAGGGTGTTGGGAGGGATCTTACCCCTTCCACTTGGGTTGTATGTTTGGTTGCTTTGCAGTCATGATGCTGTTTTCCCTTCCCTAGTAAAGCATGGGGTTGTTGGTCCTTCCCTTGTAAGTGGAGACAGTTTCCTTTCCTCCTTGTGCACGTTTTAAGTGCTTAATTACAAAATGTGATGGCATCAGATGGGTGGATTCTGGGGTTTCAGGAGATGTACCGTGACCTTACATGAGTTTGAGATCTTCTTTATGCCAAAATGATTAGTATGAGGCAGTGATAGCAAGTTGAGAGCATTCTCTTTTCCTGGTCTCCCCTTCCCTTTCTCTCACTCGTGTAGGCTGGCTCTTGGCTGTCTGGGTCATGCTTGGCTTTGGCCTGCTGGATTTCTGATACTGGAATTGGTGGCCTTCTACCTCTATCTTATTTCCTGTCTCTGAGGAAATAACTCTTTAATTGATCAAGAAAACTCAACCAAGCTTCATCTTCTCCTAGCCAATAGCAAAAAGGCTGGTTTGTGTTTTGCAGGAGTTGGGCAAGGATGAGCATGGGGATGTTCTGAGAAACCTAATGGGCTTTACCCTGAGCTCACTGTGGTGTAATACGTTCCTGAGTGTGGGATCTGCAGAGCAGTCAGGGGATGCTGTGTAGCCTGTAAATGTTCCTGGAGCTGAAGGTGAGCAGCGATAAGCTGGTGTGTTCTTGCTGCCTTCCTTGCATGAGTCTGCAGACCATATGGGCTGCAACTTCACCTGTTGACATTGCAGCACCTCTAAGAACTTTGAGTGAAGCAATGCTCTAACTGTGGCTCTTGGTTCAGTTAGAACATCTTTGGGGTTAAAAACTGTACAGATAAGTCTCAAAGAAATCTGTATAGAAAAGAATCATGGAACATATATCTAATTATACACAGTAGATGAAACTTTACTGTAAAGCAGCAGATGTAAGGATTAAAAAAAAGGAGCTGGGCAAGCATTTTATGGTTTCCCTTTTTAATTTGTCCCTTGCGTCTGTTACATTTTGAGGCAAAAGTTATTTCTCTTTTTCCTGTGGGAACTATCTTCTCCCTCTTGAGTCTCCCCTCTTTTAAGCCTACTTTATTTGTTCCATAAGCTGTTGACTTGCCATATTTGATATACTTGCTAAAACAAGGGGTATCTGAACTGAAGGTTGAAAAATCAGGCTGTACTTTTCACTCGGAAATGTTGTCATGGTGTTTTGGGAAGTTGCTGAGGTCAGCTGGGCTCTCTGAAGACTTGGACTGAGAAACTGAGGGTCTCAGCATGTTGTCTGTCTCCGAAGTTGATTGGCATCACTGACTGATGCTTTTAGTCCACTCAGAGGGTTCCAGCCTTTGTGTCGTCCCTGGCCACCTTCTCTTGTAGTGGCTTCTGCTGTGTTGCTTGACCTGTTGTGTTAGGAGGTGACTTCTGGAGACTAGAAAGAGTGAGGAAGCAGTGCCTGTTTTAAGCAGATACCTTCTCAGAAAGGTGGTGAGTGGAACTATGGAGTGTTCTCTTCTTCCCCTTTGGCTCATAGTGACATTGGACCCTAAAAGCTCCTACATATTTTGGTGAAGAGGAACTGCAACCAATGTGTGGCAAGACATGATACGGAGTGGTTTCCGGTGTCCTGCTTCTGCTCGCCTGCTGCCCACTGTGGAAAATACTACTCACCAACAACAGACACAAAGCAAGTGCTTGTGAGGGTGACTTAAGAATGAGCAGTGGGGCTTGGAGTACTTTTAACTCTCTGAAATTGTGTAGAGTGAAGCTTAGCCTTGTTGTTCTCTTCCAGAACATCCTAGATTATATGGAAATGTACATTGCTTCCCCTTCCTAGAGCCCTCTCCATCTCTTAATTCTCTTGAGTTTGACTGAGTCTGCTTTAACTTCATGGACCCCATCTCACTACATAAAATTCAAGTTCTTTGGCTAACCCTCCTCAGGTGAGCTTGATAGCAGCCAGCTTTTTTGAGATTGAGGAATATGTTCAGACAGTGGTTTATGAGGTTGCTGGTTTTGGATCCAGGACACAGCACCTTGCTGCTAAAACCTGCCCACAGCCATCTATGGTGTGAGGACAGTGGCTTCTGAAACCATCTCACCTGACAGCTGCTGGAGAGCAGCCCACATCCTTGCTCTCTGCTGGCTTGGGGTTGAGGTGGATGAGAAGGGGATTGGCAAGGTCATGCTGTTCCCATGCATGTGAGGTGTACTAGGAGCAAGTAATTGCTTCTCAGTTTGGAAATTACTTTTTATTTTGGAAAAGATTGTTTCTGGTCACCTCCCGGTTGTGGGCACATGGAAAGAGTATCTTCAAGTGTATCACTATCCTCCTCGAATCACAGTCCTCATACTGTGCAGGCATCTATTATCTCTGAAATTCAGCACGGTAACATGGTTTGAAAGATTCCCATGCCTTGTGCTTTACTTAAGCTGGAGGTTGTTTGCTGGTTGCTTACAGTGGGCTCCCATCCCTGTGGGGTATCTGAGGAGCAGAAGGGAACTGGAAGTGTTTTACAACTGCTGCTGTGCTTGTTGGGAAAGGGGGTAGAGGGAAATTTTACTCTATTATTTTTCTATCTGTGTTGTGATAAAAATCTGCTGTGATTTAGGCTCTGAAAAATCATAAAAACATAGAAAAACGGGACAGGATAAAGATGAATGATTAGTTGTTGCTAGTCATGGCTCAACTCCTTAACTTTCACTATAGAAATGAGAGATGTGGGAGAATGGGTTAAAGAGGATTGTCCAAGTTTGGGGCTTCTGCTTGAAAGCACTAGCTTTTCAAGGAGGATGAGGTTCTGGGTACCAAAGACTTGTCCTAAAACTACCAATGCTTCTTTCTTTTGTGCACTTGAGTAATGTGTGTAAGATAAGGCTTAGGCAAAAGGAACAGAGCCCAATGAAGTCAGTGCAGGGAATCGGTGTGTTACAGTGGAGACCTGCTCCTGGGTGAGCAGAGAGGTCAGACGTGGTGTTCCCTCAGCCAACAGTGTTGTCATCACACAGCACTGCTGGTGCCACCCAGCACCTCTCTGGGGATTTGCAAAGGGGCTTAGCAGGCACGGCTGCTCCTCACGTGGGAACATTGTTTTGGAGAGCATCCCGAATGGGAGATCAATGCTTTCCATGAACGATGCATTCTCTGTATTTGAAGGAGGTGCAGGACAGTGGTGAGGTTTTCCCTTGCTTGCCTGCCTGTCTGGTTTTTGGCCTTTTTCTGGTGGCTCCTAGATCAGCCCAGAGCCTGTGGTACAAGCACTGTGGGAAGGCCTGATGCCCAAGAGGGTTTTTTTTCCCCACCCTTCCGCACACCCACAGAATGGTCAGCCACACCAAGGTTCCCTGCACTGTGAGGTTTGATGAACCATTAACCTAAAAATGCCTGGAGTAGGAAGAAAATGTTTTCAAGGTCTAAAAATCTTGCAAAGCTTCTGAAGTGGGAATAGGAGCTGTGGTTTGCTCACGCAGCTTTTCATGCTCCTGGCTCTGCTGTGAGCTGGCTCTGCTTTGTGGGTTCAAGGGTATGTTTGGGATGTTGCTGAGACAGGAAGGCAGCCCTCCAGGGCCAGGTCAGCCAGAGAGGCCACCTTCCAAGCAGATGTCCTTTTGGCGTGAGGCTCAGTAGGTTTAAGACAGGGTGTCCCTGTACTCAAGAGAGCTGAAAGCATTGAAATAAGTAACAGGCTGGGAATGTCTGAATCCAGTTATGAATTCCTTGGGAAGAGGATTTGGCAATGGCAGGATGTATTGGTGGGCAGTCTCCATGTTTAGGGTGGAGGACAGAACCTCGTCTTGTGGACTCTGCTGCATGCTGAGCCCCAGAGCTAATGGGGCAACCTGGCTGGATGATCCCCTTCCCTTTCAGGACAGTGCCAGGTCCGGCTCCAGCACTGAAGGAGACCACTGCCTTCCTTGTCCGTTGCTTCTCCTGTTGTTGTTGAATGAGAGAAGCACAAAACTGTAAAGGTGGGGACTGTGGTATCAGCCAGATGCTGCTGTGTGGGGCTGTGGTTGTTCAGCCATGGCTCTGGTGTGGTAGTACAGCAAAGTAGGGCTCTGGTGGCCATGGCCCACAGGAGGACTTGGTGGCTGCGGTGTGTGAAACTAGAAGATGGGCCTGCCCAGGGACGTGGGCACAGGGACACCCAGGTGAGGGAAGGTTGGTTTTACTCCAGAACAGGGTTAGTTACTGGGACTTGGAGCCTGTCCATCATAAAGTCCCAGTGGTCACATTGCTGAGGGCTTTCCCAGAGCTGCCTCTACTGCATGGGTGACGCTGCAGCTCAGGAAGGAGCTATGACAGCAGGATCCTGACCCTGTTTTCATAAATAGTAACAGCATCTCTAAAGGCTTTGAGGGCTTGTTTGGGAACAGAATGGCTGGGTTCCCCTGTGTCTGGCAGTGGTCAGCAGCAGATGCTTGGGGAGGAGATTAAGAATCAGGACTGGAGCAGAGGGATGCTTTCCTAGTGTGAGCAACTTCTTCAGCCAAAGGGCTGTCCTGGCCCTCGGCTTCACTGTGGATGTAGAAGGAGATGGTTTGTGACAGCAGCCCTGGTCCCGCATCTCCTGTGGCACTGGGATTATCCCTGAGTCTCCTCGAGGCGTAGCATCCCTGCTGCATGGGCATTGGGATGGCCCTCCCCATCAGGGACTGCTGGCACTTCTCTGGAGGCAACAGTGGTGCAGCACTGGTGAGGCTAAAGAGCCTTTTGGAGAGACCAGCACTTCTCCACCCTACTTCGATGCCATTCTGGATCTTCAGGCCGAGATTTGGGAGAGGGAGCAAAGCTATTGAGAGCTGTGGATTTTACAGTGTGAGGAATATGTAATGAAAAAATGTGCTGTAGCACCAGACTCTTTCCTTTTTCATCACAGTTGTCTTGTCGGTTTGACTTTGCTAAATATTTTAGTGCTTCTCTAATTGTATGACAAGTTAAATTCCCTATGCTAATATTTGAACAGGGTTAGAGGACTGGAGGCAGCTGCATCTCTCTGAAGGGCTGCCTCATCTTGGATGTGTCTGCTCATGTCTGGTCCTCTCTGGGATGTACAAGGTTACCCATTGGGGAATAGCCCCTAGTGCAGGGATATTTGCTGGAAAGAAGAGCTCTTCAACCTGCTGGTTGGGACTTGTTAATGTGTGGCTTTTTTAGTATGCGCTGCAGTGGAGGAGTTTGTAGCCTGAGGTGGAAGGTGCATCCAGAGGATGTCCCATGGACCGTTCTGGATGGAAGTGCTGATGCTTGATAGCTCCTGATGCCAAGTCTGCAAGATCTCACTGCCTTGTGGATTTTGGGCAGCGTTTGGAGCATGCAGCTGTTACTGGGAGATTGGGTGAAAGGTTTTCCTCGGAGCTCAGGAGAAAGTGTTTTTTCTTTAAAAGGCTAACTTGGGGTGAGAGAGAAAGAAAGAGAAGCAGCCTAATTTTGCAATTTAAATATATTTAAAGATTCCCTCTGTTTGAGTTTGCTTCCTAGCCTTGATCATAAGGAAATGCTGTTAGCTACAGAGTGGAATAAATCGAGGGCACCCTTATCTGTGCAAGATAAATTACTATTGTTTAGGAAAGACACTCCAGGGATTGAAGAATTTAATTAAATACACAGGGATTATGAATATGCATGTAAATTAGACAATCTAGATATGACATGGCTACAACTGCAGGGAATTGTTCGAACTTAAAAGTGTAATCATTCTTTTTATCGGGATATGGGGATGGGTAACAAATGAGAAGATTCCCTTTCCCATTTGCCTCTGCCTCGGCTGGTCTCAGGTCATTAAGCAGTGGGAATTACCCGTCTCGGATCAGCCCTCCACAAGCCCGCAGAGATGGTGCCTTTCTCCACCCTAATGAGCCCCTGCAAGAGCCGAGGGAGAAATGGGGGGTGGTGGTGAGGGGCTGCTGCCATGACCCAGATAAGGGGTTTGGAAAGGTGGGGGATGTGGTTTTCATTCTGCTGAGAGAGGGGAGGAGAGTGCTGCCAGCAGGGTACACGCTGCAGGCTTGCTGATGGCTCTCCTGGTGCCGCCACTGGAAAGAAGGATCCTCTCCGAGCGCTTGGAAAGATAAATGCTGTCATTTCAGAGCGTCTCCCTGAAAATCACGGGGTTAGGGAATGCAAATATTGATTGGTCAGCTTTTCTGCCTTTTTCTGGTACTCCTACGGGGGTGCCCCCCTCCAATTTGATCACTGGTATTTAGAAAGCCTTTTGGAAATCACAAAGGGATTTTTTTAGACTAAGCTCTTGATCAGTGTGAACAAGAGAGGAAAGATTGAAATATTTCTTAGGAGTCAACACTCCTGAGGAATTTACAATGAAATGTGGGAATGCACTTGTGCTGCCCTTCCAGCACTTGGGCTCCTTGTAGCATCCTGGTGATGTGCTGAGCCAAGGCAGGTTCTTCAAAGGACATTAACTGCAGTATACCGTGCTGCCTTGAATGTGTTTAATTTGCAAATCTTAGGCTTGGCATCTAATAACAATGCAGAAAAATATTTTTCTTTTTTTCCCCTGTGTCTCCTTTGTTTGACTTCACCTCCATCCGCTTGGTTTCATTGTTCTGCTAAAATCAGATTTCTCTCTAGTTTGAGTCCAGGACCTGCAGCTGAAGAAATAAATTGCTACAAGCCCCCAACCCTGTGATTTATGTGTAATTTTTAAAATAGGCAGCAGACATGGACATGATCTGACTTTCAACTTGACTAGTCATTAAAAAGAAATAAGAAATAAGGAGAGGCTGGATCTTTACTAGATTTGTTCCATTTTGTTGTTTTTTCCCCTCTATCTTTCAGTTTTTTGCTCTTCAGTTGGCGGGACTGTACGGATGGATCTGTTCGGATGGCGAGTTCCCATTGGGAGCCCAGAAACCAGGGGTGGGAGCAGAGATGAGCCCCTGGCTGCCTTTCCTGGGGAGCTGGGGGGTGGTCTGCAGTGCCAGACCCAGGTCTGCCCTGGGTCACTCCTCCATGGGTGGAGTATCAGCTTCTTCTACCTCCTCCACCCCCATCGAATTGAGAGTTTATGGTAATCAGGAGCTCAGTCCTGTCCTGTTTGACCCACGTGGGAACAATTCCTATTTATCACTTTGAAAAGTGGTTGATTTTCCAGCCCCTGGCTCATGGGTTCTGATTAAAAACCAAGAAGGAAAGGAAACCCCCGCATCTGAAAATGTGAAATATTTAAAGCCTCCATGCTGCATGTTTTTTCAAAAAACCTTAAAATACCTGCTTTTTATTTTTGTCAAGGAAAAATATAACAGGAGAATATTTGTATGGGTGCATAAGTGCATGGAGTCAGGTTTGAACCTTTGTAATAAAGTATTTCTAATAAAAATTTAATGTCCTCAAGACAGTGTTATGGCAGCTCATTACTACTAAAGGTCATTTGAAGAGTATTGATCCTAAATGTTACAGTGGAATGTAAACTTTGACTGTTAGAGTTATTAATGTGTATTTATGATCTATGGGATATGTGCAAAAGGAAAATGAGAATCTAAACGGTATGGTGAGCTCATTTGCTCACTCATTTGGATTGCCAGAGGCTGAGTTCACACAATTCACCTCAGTTTTAAGTATGTCTGTCATCTTTGTGTTACATAGATTGAACCTTATTTTTATTTTTTAACTGGAAAAATCCTTTAGTCCTTCCCTAGAAAAGGAATGCATTCTTGAATTTTTGGTCATGCCTATGACACAGCCTGAGCTCTGTATCTGTGCCTAGGTGTATGTTGGGAAGCAATATTTTGCATTCAGCTTCTGTGGTGGCACAGAAGTACCAAGGGCTGAACCCTGTGTGTGACTAAATTGCAAGCATAAGTAGGAACTCCAAGGAGCATGCACTTACTCTGAGTGTAATTAGAAGGTTATGCCACTGAAAAGCAGTGTAGGGTTTTTTAATTGAATTAATTAAAAAATGTTAAAGTTGTATACTGAGAGAAGAGGTGATACTGTATTTATATTTTTGCTATACTGTAATACACCTATGTTTGCACATTGGTAGCAGAAGGGCTGTATTCACAGGGAATTTTAAGGCTCTTTGTATTAAAAAAAATGGAGAAAAAAAGACTAGAAACCTGTGGTGGTAGGAGAAAGATAAACGGTGCTTGTGATATTTCAAAGTCACATTAATCTTTTTTTCTTCCTTTTTTTTTCTTTTTCCTTTTAATGTATGACTTTCTCCAGGGAAATTGTCTCCTCATGACTGCAGTGGATTAATGTGCACAGATCAGCTCCTGCATTATTTTTCTGTTTTGACAGTGTGGTGATTTTTATACGCACGTCCCTTTCTGCCAAGATTACAGCTCATGTTCTTGGAGTTTGGAAGAGTTCCCTGCCAAGAAGTGGCAAGGAATGGGAAGCTGCTGTTCCGATGCACGATGCTAGCAAGAAGCTCTCCTGGGTGTGGAGGCTGTGGTTTTGGTTGTGAACATGGGAGCCTGGTGGAGGTTGGCAAGGGTGAGTGCCCACAGCCAGATCCTGGTATACGTGGTGGGACTTGTGTCACAGGCTGCTCTGTCTGGTCCCGTGAGGATGCTGATGTGGGTAGTGATTAGTCTCCCAGTGAGGGTCTGGTGCTGGTAGACAAGTGTGGGCATCCAGTAATATAGAGAAGCCAGTTTTGGATGGGTTTGTGACTGCACTGGGAGCCCTTCAAAAGCTCCTGCTGTTCTCCAGGCTCGTTGATGTCAGCTTATTTATTTTAAGTTGCAGTTAAATATATGTTTTTCTGATGAACTTTGGTAAAGTTTCACTTAAACCAAAAAATGACAACTGAGCCAGCTCTGGCCAGCCTATGTGAGTGGGACAGGTTTGGCTTTTTCTTCTCTCCCTGTGGCTCCCACAGTATCTCTGGGCACAAATTTGATGTTGCATTTCTGATGATCGTTGCATCCTGTTTTTAATGGTTTGTCTAGACAGTGCTGACATAACTATGAAAATACTTTGGTGACCTAGTCTAGAATTAGTGTGCCTAAAGAAATCAACCCTTGCTTCTGATGTTTGCAATCAGTTTGAATGACTATATTGTAGCACAGCTTAAGAGGGAGGCAGATTTGGAGTTGCTCCAAAGAGCTAGTCGTGAGCAAAACACATCCAAACAAACCTGTGTGGTAAATATGCAGTGGAGAGAGAAAATGCTGAAATGCAGGTTAGCCACAGCCTGCTTTGGAACTCTTTGGCAGGTTTATGGAGTCTGGTGTAAGGCTGGAGCTCCCCCCTGGCTGGCCCGGAGTTTTTCTGGGAAGCTCATAACCCAAACTCTGAACTTGGTCTGTGTGATGTTGTGCCCTGTATTTGGAGAAACTTCGTCAGCATAAAAACTGTGTTCCTTCCAAACATCGGCTGTGTTGTTGACAGTGCCTTGGATTAGGAGTTTGTAAACTTTGGGACCAGCGGTGAGGCCCATCAGTTAGCTCAGAAATACGTGGCATGTCAGTGCTGGTGACTCTCAGCAGCTTGATAGTTCTGGACTTCTCTGGTCCTGGATTTGAGGCCAGTTTCTGCAGCACTACCTCCTAAAGAGCATGTGACCTGCCTGCTTAGATTACTAATCCCAGATATTTTAAGATAGCATAAGTCTTCCGAGCTGTAGGGACTATGTGCATGTCTCTGCAGACCACCCCCAAACAAACCCATGTCGTGTGGTTTGTTGATGCGATGATGACTTGGACACCCTGGGAGAAGGGTGCAACTCAAGATGAGATCCTTTGTTGTAACACAGCAGCAACAAAGCTGAAGGCCACTTTTGGTTTTGGTAGGGGTGTGCAGTGTGGTCTTCATCAGATTTGGGAGCCTTTAAGAGCTGGATTGCTGCTCTCAGAGGGGACAGCAGCACATTCCCCCATTCCTGTAGTGTAAACAGGGAAAATATGAAATGTTGAGCTAATTTACAGGGAAATAAAATGACATGTGAAAGAGAGTTGTTTGTCAAAGCAGTTCAGTGCATCATGCATAGGTAGGTAGCACATGGAGGCACTTCCCAGATGTGGGAAAACTAACTGCTGCTCCCAAGAACTCCCTCTCTATATGGGAACAGGAAGTTTCCAGGGGTGAGCAGAGAAGGAAGAAGAGGACAGGCAGGATATACACAGGAGTTTTTCTTGCTTTAGGGTGGAAGGAGAGGAATGGTGTTGCAGATGAAGCCAGGAGCAGTGCCTCATGCCAAGGCTCTTTGGAGGCTTGCAGCTTTGTAGGCATTTAGGATGGAGAAGTCTCTTTGGGTGGCAATGCAGTCCATCCTGTCAGCATGAAACTTTACATGGTTTGCCCAGTGCTAGCTTTTTTTTCTTGGATTACCACGCGGAAGACACTGGAGCTCTAGGTGTCTTGGTGGAGAGGGACAAGAGCAGGAGACCATGAACTGGGCAGTGGGCATAGGGTGAGAGCTGGGGTATCTGCCAGGTGTGCATTGAAAGGTCTCCCCTCTGATGTGCTGTAGGATTTATTGATGCAAATGCCTTAAAAGGCTCCTCTACTCTTCTTTTGCCTGGAAAAGCTCAGCACAAGCAAGAATGAAGAAAGATGGCCAGTGAAACCTGTGGATGTGACTTCAGTCTGGCATTGAGGAGAGCTGGGAAGGTCTCCCAGGTTGGTATCTGCAGGGAAGAGTTGTGTGGACTTTATTGGGAAGGGGAGTTAGGCATTTGAACAGCTTTCTGAAAGTGAGAGACCTCTCCCACTCCTGGTTCGGGTGGATGGGGATTGTGTTCATAGGACAGCACCGAACCCACGTTGTGTGGGGCGATGTCGTGAATCCAGGACCATCACCCTGCTGCCCTCCCTGCCCACACTGGCTGTTCCGAGTGCTGGGGATGGCAGGGGGTTGGAGGTGATGTGCAGGTGTGTACATGACCGAGTGTGCAAGGGCCGATGCCTGATGATGGTGTGGTGACTTTCCGTGCCCTTGAGCCTTTGGAGAAGCGTCGTCGCGATAACCAAAGGGAACTGGTCATGACATTTCGAGGCCAGCGGGGAGCCTGGCTGCTGCTGTTGGAGGAGGTGTTTCATGACTACCATTAGTTAGGTGCTTGAAGAGGGAGGAAACAAATCTTTACTGAATTGGAAACCTTGTGAAAAGGTCACACTTCTGAAAAGCTGTGCATTTTAAGACTGCTCAGCTCTGCAAAGCTGCCTTTGAACTGGAAGAGTGGGAGTTTAACACCCTTGCGACAGCTCTGGGCTTATTAAACCCGCAAAGCAGGAGCTGGAACCAGCCATGAAGTTAACTCTTACCGGGTGCGTGGCCTTGGGAGGGGAGAGGAGCCCATCCCTGGTAGGTTTCCAGGGGGAAGCAGCATCAGTGTGAACCCAGACCTTCTACTAGGCATCAGAGTATCCAATATGGGAGGGAGATTGTGCAGTTGGGAGAAACTCCCATTGTTACTCAAATTTGTTAACATGTGAGGAACTGTGCTTCTCCAGTGTCAGTGGAAATACTCAGGTTTTTAAATTAAAAGAGGGTAAATGTATGTATTCTTGGGCTTCGTCAATATATTGTGTTCAGTTAGTCCTTTTGTCTTGGAGACTCCCATGTTAGTCATTTACTTTTACGTAATAAAAATGCCTTTTCCCTGGCCCCTATTCTCGTTCTCTTCGACTGACAGTTTCTTCCCTATTCCTCTAAATTCTCAGCTTTCCAGCACCATCTCGCCCTTTCTTCTTTCCTCTGCCGTGACAAGATGAAGGTTTGCTTACCCCATTGTCATTGATAGTGAAATTACTGTTTATCATCTGCCCGGCTATTAGCACAGGTAAATGTCTTCATTACTGGCGATTAGTTTGAGATTGTAGGTGCTAATGGCCCCATTCAGGAGAACAGTAGGCACTTGCAAAATCCCGCTGGTTCGCAGAAATTGATTGCTATGGATCAATCAGTCTGGGAGCACCGGCCGGATGTTTTGAAGAGGCTTTAATACTGCTTACAGGGCAGCTGGTCCCTCCTTAACTGGTCCGCTGGGAAGTCAGGATCTGGTCAGACCTGCTGATCGCAGGTGGCCTTGCCCTGTCAGCTGGAAGTCGCCCTCTGTGCCTGTACTGGAAGGACAACAGGTAGCTTAGCCCACAGTTCAGGGTCTTCTCACCTCGCACAGGGCTGTGAACATGTCATGAGATGCATCCCGCATCCTAATGATGCGAGTGGAACCATCCTTAGCCACTGAATTCCGTGGGTTGGGATTCTTTGCATTCCTAGTGCAAGGTGAACTGGAGTGCTGCAGGGAGAATATTTGCTGCTCTGGATCTAGGCCATGGTGGTTCTGGAAAACTTGGTCTTTCATGGTCATGCTCTAGCAGAAACTGGTCTCCTGTTCCTCAGTGCTCTGCGTAGATGCTTTGGGAATGTGACATGGTTTCTCTTGATGGATATTTTCGTGCAGTCTCCAGTCTGTAACTAAGCTAAGGCAGCAGTGAGCCTGCAGATGGTACAGGTTTTTGGAGCAGTGTCTGTGGGCAGTGGGAAAACCTGCAGATGCTCCACTGACCATCTGAAAAAACAAAGTTTCCTGTTGTCTGTGGTCTTCTCAGGCTCAGAGGCTGAGTGTTCTTGCAAATGCAGTGTTCCGTCTCCACTGTGTAGCTTTTTCTTCCATAGCTGGTCCAAGAGAGATTCTGTTGGCATTCTCAGTGGGTATAAAGCATCCCCTGCTGCTGTGCCTTGTCCATTCCTTCTCGTCTGGGACGCGCGTCAAGGTCCTGAGGGCGTGGGACAGGATTGAGAGGAACAGGAGATGTAGAATAAGCTGCTGCTTATGTAGCCTGATGGTTTATGATGTTTGTGGGAGCTCAGGGCATTGGGAAAATCACATGGAAAGGTGTCTGAAGTGAAGACCTGCTTAAAACCAAGAGGAAAGAAAATCAAGGAGCATGCATGGGTGGAGTCCAAGCAAATTTGACCTCTGCTAGTGTCTGCTCAATATCTGAACCATGGGTCACCATGTCCAGAGGGACCTCTGACTCCTGTGTGTGAGCTGACGTCATTTTAATTAAATTGTGCCTACCTGGCTGGGTTCCTGCTGGCATAAGGGATTATTCTGAAGAGTCAGCTGGGCTGCATAGGCTCTGGTCTCACTGCTCCTTGTATCCAATCGGTCTCACTGCTCCTTATGTTTTCACTTCCTCCGATCATTGGTGATTGCCCAATCTTTTCCCACATCCCAGTGAGTGAGGTGGGAAGCAGATCTGGGAAAAGGCAGGGTGAAATGGTTGGCTCTGGGCACCCCAATAAATACCACTTGTGTCTGTGTGAGGCTGGGACAGCTGCATGAGGGTCAGGCCGTGGCAGGTGAACACTTCTAGCAAGTCTATAAATCAATCGGGTGCCTTTCCAGGCTTCGTGGTGTAAGCCGGGGAAGAATTCTTCATGGCAGTGAGTCACCTGTTTGTGGCCTGTTGGCAGAGGGACCGCTGTGCTGCCTCCAGTCTGCAGCCCTCCCTGTTCAGACACCATCGGCTGGAGAAACTGCTGATGCAGCCTGCAGCATCTGAAACACGCCGATGCCATCTGCCTCCCTGATGGAGTTGGAGCAGTGTCTTTTTTTAACCTGAGTTTGCTGAGTCTTGACTAATTAGCTGCCTTTGGAATTTGTAACATAGAAAAATGCCTGCTAAGTTTGGGATGGAGTGGGGGTGTTAGGGCACTGTACAGTCACAGGTTTGGGATTTTTTTTCAAAGAAAGAAGTCTAATTTGAGCGAAAACAGATAAGCAGTAGTCTGATTGGCTTGATTTCTAAATTTGAACTCCGATGGCTTGGCTATTTCCAAATGCAGTGAAAGTGGTTGCTTCTCTAGGTTTTGGTCTTACCTGGTCCCACAGTTCAGCGTGTTTCCTTAGGGGTGGGAGGTCATGTCCGTTGCTGGTTTGTGGGGTGACAGTGAGCTGGAGGAGTCCCCCCCCAGTGTGCCAGTTCAGAGCAGATTGTCGGTGTGATGGGAACGGGTGGGAGGTGCATGGGGATGTCCATGGTGGGCTCATGATGTGTTACATGTGAAACCTTGTTAGAGACTGTCCGTGTCTCAGTTCCCTTTGCTGAGGATGGAGATGGGCACTTTGAAGGTGCTCTGACTGGAGAGAGAGGGTGAATGAGCATTTAGAACTGACAGTTTTGTTGGCTAAATCCAGAGTAGAACAAGATGAATCCTAACTGAGGTGGCTCAGGGTGATTAACCCCACAAGACTTTTTCTGTCTGTATGGCCCATGAGAGCTCAAAGACCCATCTCTGCTCCATTTTGTGATCCCTCAGTAGGAGTTAGTGATTTGGAGTGTGGTAGGGATGTTTTTAGGTAGGGATGTTTTTAGGTAGGGTTTTAGGGAGCATTTTTCACTGTCGTCATGTTGGCCCCAGGCCTTTACTGCTTTGAAAGGAGATGGGCATGTGAGGTCTATCTGGTGCTTTAAACAAGTATGTTTATTTCAAAGTGAACAGGCTTTTTTGAAATTTGAGGTTGAATTGCCTGCTTGGACCCATAATGATCCTTGCTGCTCTATCCCATCTCTCTAGGCCACTGTTGCTTGTGGGCAGGAGGACACTTCGGACAGAGAAAGTGATTGAATTAGTTTTCTTTAGTTCTGGGCCTCCTGTCTGCCCTGGACATGCTGCCAAAAATTAATCCAGTCTTATTTTAACACAGATCTTCAGCTCGTAAACTGGAGTGACAATTAGATGATGCCTGGGCAGCAAACCTAATAAGAGGGCAAGTAGAGCTGATGTTTCACCCTTGCTAATGGAGTAGCAGACTAGCTCTCTGAGACATCCCTTCTCTAAACAACTTTGGCATCCAGACATTTCACAGTAGCTAAAATAAATAAGCCCTTCTCCATTTTGACCATTGGGAGACGTCCTTGCTGTGCTGAGGGAAGTATCATGGAGCTTACTTCCCTGGGAGAGCTGGCTGTGAGCTGCCTGTTAGGGGCTGATGCAGATCCCTGCTTCTTTTCTTGCTGCTGCAGCCTGTGGACAAAGGGAAAGTACTCTGCCCCACTGAAGGCTTGAGAAGGAGGGAAACAGTCTCCAGAGAACCGCCCTCATCTGCCTTTCCTAAGGCTTCTCTTCCTTGCTTTTTTAAAGATGTCCTGGATTTCTATGGGTAACTCATTCTGTTTGGGAATGGACTCTTAATGTTTGTCCTGTCTCTGCCTTTAGGTGTTGGGTTCCACGCACAGCCCCCCTCTTGCAATCATAATCCTGTGCTGCAGAAGGATCTGTTTTGATGTCCCTGCTTGCCTGGCAGCAGTCTCCCTGAGGAGACTTAGGGAGTGGGAGATCCTGCCTGTTTGCTTGCTACTTGCCTGTTTGCCCCTGTGAATCTCCTGCAAGCAGCATGATGAAGGATGGGTTGTTGAGATCAGGGGAGCTCTGCTCCCTGCTGCTCTGGGAGAGTAGCCCACTGAAATTAATGGGGGATATCAGGGCTTGGGGTGCTGAAGAAACTGGATTCCTTTCTGACTTAATGCTTATTTGATGTTCTGATGTGCATGATTAATTGCAGCCACCAAAGAGTTGAGAGGGATGGACTTTGCCCTTCAGGGCTGGGGTGTTTGTGTTTTTGGGACTAATTTCTGTGCATGACAGAGCCATATCTGTGTCCAAGCTGCTTTCTTCCCCGTCAGGTGACTGAACAGGTTGGGACAGCCCATTCCCCACAATCTTTAGCTGATGAATTTTGCTCTGGAGTTCCATTCTGTGCTGTTGGGCAAGGAAAGGGAGCCTGTACAAGTGCAAAGTGAAAACCTCATCTCCTGCTATTTTTGAGAACTTGCCTATAATTATGCAATCTTGCTGCGGCACTTTAGCTAAAACAAAACCTGCACCTGGGAAGAATATTAGAAGGCAAGAAGTTGCAAACGCCTCCAACATCGACCTTCTGCAATACTTTTTAGCTTGACCTGTCAGCTGTTGAATTGCAGGAGGTGTCAGAGGAATGCAAACATGTTTTGCTGATGGTCTTTGTGGCAGGGATTTGATATCCTTCCTTCATTCATTTGTATTTTTGTAGTTTAGCTTCTTTTTCCAAATTTGGATTTAATCCCCCCACCCCCGCTTCCTTTTCCATCTTTGCCATCTTTGTGTCCTCTGTCCTACCCCAGTGGCTGTGGTCTGAGGGCCTGAAGATTAGAGGATCACCATGAGAGACCTGCAGAGTTAGTCAGGCTAAGTAAACCCAGCCCATTTTCAAGAGTCTGGTGTTCATGCTGTAGGATTGGATCTCCACTGGGAAAACATGTATTGATCTGAAAACGTAAAAGGGTTGAAGATGTCGTGTTCTTGTCCCTTTAGCTTCTCATGATGACTGATCAAGCTGGGTAGTGGAGGGAATGGCCCTGTTGCAAAATGGGAAGGATATGGGCAGCCTGAAGGAACACCGAGAATGAAGGTATCCAGCACATATGAAATGCAGCAAGGATTTCTGGTTTTCTGAAGTCATTTTGCTTTAACCACATAATGACTCCCTGGACAATATGTTCTTGAAGATGGAGAAGCTCAGAAGATGACAAATGCTCCAATTTGAGGGAATATTTGCATGTAAGATCTCAGGGCTACAGGAGAATCTCAGCCCTGTTTTAGCTGGAAGAGATCTGTGCCAGTGGAGTTTTGCCAAGGGCAGAGACCAAGGCATTGGCATTGACAGTTGTCAGAGACCAAGGACTACATGCTGGAAGGAGCTGAGTTCTCTGGGCAATGTGTAGAGAGTCTCTTTGGGTCAGGTTGAGGCTTATGATGGCCACTTTGGCAAAGGCCATAATAGGAATAAAGTGGAAGCTATTCACTCCTCCTTCCCAAGCATACCAGTATCAGGTTGTTCCACTTCTCCTCAGGATGCCAAGAGCTTGACTTTCTGCTTGAAATGGTTAATCTTCTTATAAAAAGTATATTCTTAGTCGCTTGGGAATTGTGCTGCAGAAGCGTCTCCAAAATAATAAATGGCTTTGAAACTTGGAACAAACAAGTGTTATAGATTACACTTCTTTTCCACTTTTTTCTTTTTGTCTAAACCAAATTCATATTGCAGAATTTTTGAAATACACCGTCTAATCTCCCTGAAACCTAAAGCCATTGATCTTTCCTGTAGGCCTTCATGAATGTGTTCCATTTTTGCAGTGTAGCTGTCATCTTGAAGATCATGATTAAAGTAAGGCTTTTTTGCCTAAAACCCCATTTCATCTGCTGGTGATGTGATGAAGTGTTGAATTGGTGCAAGATTCATTGCAACTTTTGTATCAGGAAGCAGAAATTAGTAGTGCTGGTTTTCCAGTACATATGTACCTCACCATCAGTGCACTTGGTAACACTTAATTTATGTGACTGTAATGTTCTGGAAGAGAGGGAAAAGAAAGACTTTTTAGGTTGAAAAAAGGCTTGGTTGGAGGTGAATAATTTATTTTTCTGAAGCACATCCAAACAAAACCAATTTTTGAGCTGATTTGGGCTGTGAGAAGGTGTGCTCTTCTCCTGCAAAGATGTAGGTTGTTTGTTATGATCCTCAGCTGATGTTCTCACAAGGACCAAATCACTGGGAAAAAAGACAAACCAATTAGATACTGGAATGGAAAACCCCTGGAGCAAGCAGCTTTGCCTGCATGTGATATGAAACTTCTGTAAAATACATAGACATATATTGGCAAACAAAGTAGCATCCCAATTGAGGGTAGAGGGGTGGGTTCATGCCGTTTTGCACTGTTGGGATGTAATCACACATGCACAAATCTGCTCATGTCATAATTGGCCTGTTTGGTCCTTTTTCTTTCCAGGAAACTGAACAGAAGCACATATCCAAACTGTAAGCGAAGGAAATGGGTTTTTGCAGAGTTCTTGTTCCAAGCAAGAGAAGAGCATATGTAGAATAGACTTGATCTTAAGTTTGCACATTTATCACTTAGCATCTGTCTAGCATACAGCATGGTTGTGTAAGGTGTCCTGGTTAATAACCAGGGGGAAAATACACAGTGCTAGACTCATCCTTCCTGTTTCTTGAGGAGGAGGCAGGTTATTTATCCCAGTAGTAGGCAAGCTTATGTTTTGTGGCTGCAGGATCCTTTTTCTTGTTGGAGCCTTTTATTTTTAACCTTAGGGCAGAAATTTGTGAAACTACAGATATACTGAAGAAAAGTTTTGATTGATTGTACCTTCTGCTTGTTCTTCAAGTAGATACCTGAAATCTGTAGGTGTATGAGGATTTACAGCACAGAGACTAGAGAGGCGCTAGGCAGGACAGGTAGGACACTGGTTAAATTGATCTGTAAATATCACCTTGCCTTTCAGGTATTTACATAAGTGGAAATCAGAGTAAATATTGGTATTGGGATAGACCCTGCCATTATTCCAGCTGATGTAGGGACTCAGGAGGAGATGATGTCACCTGCCAGTGTCATCTTGACAATGCTGAGTGAGGGCGAATGTTCCTATTTACCCTCAAGGTCTTGGGGTAGACTTCTTTTTTTAAATGTTGTTGAATCAGTTGAATGTGGGGTGGTTTGGGGTTTTTTTCCCCTTTCAACTTTGAGATCAGAGTTATTTGCCCTCCAGATTAAAACCCTGCTTTGGAAACGAGAGTGAATTTATGGAGTGTGGTGCATTTTAATTAGAACATTTAATTAGGAGAGAATTCATGAGAGTGGGTCTTGTTTTAAACTGATCAAAGATATTAAATGAAAACAAAAGGGAAAGAAATGATGGAGAGGCATAAAAGATCATTTATTTTTGGTATCTTCTCTACCCATCAAAGGAGATCACCTTCTGTCCTGTGCTTTTTGTTCCAAAAATAGCTGAGATGCTGCCTGATTTCTGCAGGTCGATGTTGATCTCTCTTTGTAATTAACTATGAAAACAAATCACGCAGTTGGGAGAGAAGTGAGTGTCAGCAGGCTGCTGAAGATAGCTCAGGTGTGTAAAATGGCTACAGTGTCTCACCACTGACTGTCCTGGAAATAACACTGCATTTCTCGCTTGTGTTTAATGTCTGTGTCATCTCCTCAGCCTCTCGCTGACAGTTATTTTCCATGTGTGGCAGATTAATCTCCTGAGACTTCTGCTCATCTTCTGTTTCAGCTGCATTAATATCTTCTTGCTTTTGGTATCAAACCATGAGCAGCCAGTGTGGGCATCATATTTTCCTGATGGGCAATGAAGGAAACAAGGAGGTGGTCTTCCTCACAAACTGCTTCTTTCTTGCTGTCAAACAGCAAATTGTGCTAGGTATTGATGCCAGAGTGGAAGACTAACCTGCAGGTCCATCACAGGGTTTACTGTCTTGATTCCTGCTCAAGTATGTGCCTTTCATAGAGATTTCCAAGGAAGCTTAAAAATCAGAATCCCTTTGTGGACCTAAAATACAAATCTCTATTTTTAGTATAGAGCAAGATCTGATGTCCTCAGGAAATGAAGTCACTGACTTCACTGCATCACCCGTTTCTGCCATGGAAACAGTTGGTGAATTAATGCAAGTTTTGCACAGGTTTAACAGCCATCCTCCTCTTCAGAGCGAGGGGTGGGAGGAACATTTTCTATTAAACTCAGAATTGTTGTCTTAAGTTATTAATTCCTTGCATCCTAATGTATTTATCTCTGACTGCAGTGAGGAGAGCTTTGAAATCTTGCTAGCTCAAAGGATGCTTTCTGCACCGGGAAACAAAGAAGAGGCATCACTTTAGTAGGACACTCTATAGATGTAAAGACTGCTTTACATACAGTGTGCAACTCCTACATACAGCACGGCAGAGCTTTGCTACTGGTTTTGAGGGTGTGCATGCCTTGTGGGACATGGGTTCTGTGTGAGTGGAGCATGCAGCATCTCGAGCTTCCTCCAGGTGAGATCAGGACCACCACTGGGTGTCCTGGCCACTTGAGACTGAGACGGAATGAAGAGTAATTAGTATGATGGTAGTGGAGTCTGTAGACCCTCCACACCTATGTGCTCTCCTCATCTGTTTCTCCCAGGTGTTATAATGGGAAGGAGAACATTTTGTCCTAAAAATCCAGACTTCAGGACCTGGTTTTAGGAGGAACAGGATTAGATTTGGTATATTTTTGACTCTTAAGTGTTTTTGCACTTAGTTTGATTCTCTGCCAGCTTTGCAGTATATCTCCCTTGATACCCCATGGCACACAGAAGCACATTAAGGGGTGCAGCATGTCCCAGTGCAAAGGACTTGCCTGCCTGCTGCCCCGGGACATGTGGGTGTGAGCTGCAGTGGTGGGGTATTAGTTCAGCCACGTGGCCATGAGCACAATCTTTCTTGGGACCTTTTCAGACTGCGTTGTGCAGTTGGCCACACTTCCTGAAGCTGTTTCCATCTCCAGTTCCTTGGGCTCACTCTTGGCCAAGAAACCATCAAGTTGCTGAAATTATAAGCCAGGAACATACTATTTATGTTGGAGGAACGGCGCAGTTTACATAGACAGGCTCTTTGCAAAATCAGCTTACGCTGGCTTTTAGCAGTTGAACAGCTGTATCAAGTTAGAGATGCTGAAAGGGAGTCCAGTTTCTCCAGCATGACAGTGGGCTCTGGGTGAGGGGCAGACATTTTCAACTGGTTTTTGCCAGGGTTCAAAGCAGGAGTGGTTTGGGATAGGTGTCCAAATGCCACGTTTACCATGAGGATTGGGGATCCTGGGGCCTGCTGTGTTGTTTACCCCAGTACCAGCAGTGAATAATAAACAGGGCTCCTCCACCTCTGTCCAGATTTTGTTGAGCAATGTTGTGGTGCTGGCTTGATGTTTCTGGTCTTGCTGGAGAGCAGGTCTCTTTGGCACGGGTTTCTGAGCTCTTCTTTTCCACTCTCCTTTGTTGTGTGTGAGCCTTGGCTTGCCACCCCAGCCTTGTCCTGTACTATGAAACCTTCTGAACTGGAAGCAAAGATGAGTTAAGCTTGAAAATCTCTGGGAGCAAGCAGGTACTAGGAGGCTGGTTTGGACATGGTGGGAGAGCTGGGGGAGATTTGGCTCCCCTGGGTCTTGGTTCTGATGTGAACAGGTTTTGACACACTGGTCTGGTCTTATGGCAAGGTCTGGAGGTTGTTTGGGACATCTCTGTCTAGGCATGGCAGTGCGTGGGAAGGTGATGGACCATGGGACAGCTGGAAAAAAGACAACTGTTGGGCAGATGTGCCCTCTTTGAAGTGGCTTGACGGGTCTGTTGGTCCTCAAGGAGGGGAAGTGCTCTCTAAACGCAGCTGCCTTGTCTCTCTGGGTGTGAATGGTCCTGAAACTTCAGCAAGTTCTTGGAGGGTGATCTCAGGCTCCAGAACCAGGACCCCTAAGGAGCACTGGCACTGCCATAGGAGCCAGCTCCCTTCCACAGATGCTTTTGGTGGTCCAAGAGCTGGAGTCGGATCTCCCACTCCTTTCCCTTCCAACTTTGGAGCTACTTTGGACAGTACTGACCCTCCATGTTCTCCTGGTTTTCTCCTGGCACCTTTGTTCAGCATCAGTGGCTGTGTTGCATAAGGGAATAGTTTCTGATGGCTGGTTTTTGCCATAGGAGCAGTTTCTATGATGGGCACCATACTTGTGTATGTAGGGAGCAGGCTGGCCTGGGTCTGGAAATGAGCATTTTCAAGGCAGTGAGAGAAGGAAGAGATTAGCAATATGATTAATGGCAGTTGGTGTGTGTCTTAAAACTTCTTTTTGTTGTTATTTGATCTTTCTCCTGCAAACTCAGCAGCTGACTTCTGCAGAAGATAAACACATGGGAGGAGAATGAAGAGAGGCTCTTTGGTCTTCAAAAGCAATTAAGTGTTAAATGTCTGACTTGAGACATCTTGAAGAGGCCCAGACTTCAGCAGGAGGGTGTTCATTCTTTTCTATAAAGCAGACCCCATCTAAGGGCTCTCACGTGCACAGCAGTAGTTGCAATTCACTCGGGCAAACTGTGATTCCTTATGCCAGGGGCTGCATGGGGCTGTGCTGGTCAAAGGCAGATCACACCAGGGCTACATTCTGTCATATGATCTCTATTTACGTTGTGTTTTGCAGTCACAGCAATTGCTTTAAAATAGTTTAAAATACAGCTGACGTTGACAGAAGTCCATAAATGTGATTGGGAATTTGTGTCCTGGTGACTGTGAGTTGTTCTTGGTGCCACAAGATCTCTGAGAAGATGGAAGCAGAGATGAATCAATGGATCATGTAATTCTGATATGCAGGAAAGCAGGAGAGTCTGGCCACCAGTGTTCCTGTAGCACTGAATTGGCAATTGTGAGCTCCCAAAGGGCAGGGGATGGTGAGCTGGAGGTGTTCTCTGGGTGAAATTTTGCATTCCTTTGAAACATGAGGTGGCCACTACATGCTGAGATAGCTGGCAGCAGATGAGGGCAGAGCCCAGGCCAGAAGATCTCTCTACTTGGCTGCATCCAGTTTTCGATAGTGGGATCTGGCCAGAGAGGTCGGCTTGTAAGAGCTGTTTGCCCTTTCTGAATCATAGAATGGTTTGTGTTGGGAGGGATCTTAGAGGTAATCTTATCCCATCCCCCCTGCCATGGGTAGGGACACCTTCCACTCAGTCAGGTTGCTCAAAGTCCCATCCAGCCTGGCCAGGGATGGGGAACCCTCCTATGACCTGTACTGCCCACCTTTGTGGTGGTTCCCCATTGTTTAGTCTGATTTTAAAAAGGATCTGAAAAGACTTAATGCAGTGACTGAGTCCTTCAGCTGCATCTCTGTGTGGAGGACAGAATGAAAATCATCTCAAGGGACATGGAAATAGTTCTTGTTTGACTGCTTCCATGTGTAAGGAAGGTGAATGTGGGCCAGGTTTCTGTATCCCTAGAGACCTTCTGCCCAACAGCGTTCATATAGCAGAAAAAGTCTTGAATTCAGTCAAAGCTGAGGAACTGGGCAAAGTTTAGGAAGAGGTTTGGTGCAGACTCTTGTTCCTAATCCAAGGAGTATGGTATCTGCTTCTAAAACAGCCAGGGGCAAATTGTCTAGGATCCAAATTGGAGGCAGAGCAGCAGGTGCCAGTTCACTGGTGCCAGTGAACTTTTGATACGCTTACTTGCTGAATCCCACATTTGGAAGGTAAGTCCTGGGGGGAAATTGCCCAAGCGCATGCTGTTTGAGAGGGACTCCTACCTGCTGTCCAAAAGTTGTGTGTCTTTTCAGTGTAGTCCTTCAAGATCTCTTAACAGTCACTAGAGAGATGGGTGCTGCCTGGAGATGATGCTAAGCCAGTTCTTTGGGGTATGTAGATGATTTTCTTGACGTTGATGCCAAGGAGGCTTGTCCACTGTATCCTCAGTGATAGGGGATGAATTCTGCAGTAAGCTGTGCGAGTGGGATGCCAACTGCTCCATTTTTCAGTGGATTTAGCTAAATTGGCACAACATTCTCATAGGCATGAGTCTTTTCTGATGGCTTGACACCCTGAGACCGTAGGAGGTGTCCCTACTGTGTGACGACTGTGCAGGCCAGTTGAATCTATGGCTTGTGTTTGAGATTTGGTCATATACTATGAGAATTAGCATGAACAAATCTTTATAGCGTATGGTCTTACAGAGGTATGGGGATGTGCTGGGAAATCTGGAGGGAAAAATGGGTGATTTATTCTTTGGGAATATTTTTCGTCTCCTCACATCTGTTACTCTTTCTCCTGCCTTTTCTCCCCTACCTCCCTTCAAATTTGCACTTTGTCATTAAAACCAGGAAAGAAAAATCCCAATATGCATATGACATTTTACAAAAGTGCTCTCTGTGCTCTTAAAATCCAGCAGTTTTGCGGCACAGCATTCATCTGTAATCAATTAGAAGGTTTTCTGATCAACAGAAGCTGGATGTTCAGTTCCCTGGAGCTTAGCACTCTGCACGAGGAGGTGGGATTGCCTTGGCACTTAGTCTCCTTTCACCTGAAGAAGGAGATTGGAGCTGCAATGAATGAAACTCAGTGAGGCAGAATGAGATCAAAAAGCTCCAAACATGCTTGTTAGCCCTATTCCAGCCCCATTTCAGTGGTGTTAAACCAGATGGTCCAGATACAGCTTCCAGCTCAGGAAGTTCTGAGGCTGCTTCTTGCCAGAAGCAGATGAGAAGTTCTCTCTGGGGGTTGTCAGCCTCTGTCAGAGACAAGATAGAGGTGAAAGATGTGATCTAGCTCAATCCAGCAGATTGGCATGTTGATTTGGGACGCTCTGATGTCCTGCCAGTGGTGGGACTGAGAACTTGGGTACCTAAGTGAACCTAGTCTAATTCCCCAACCCATGAAGTGTTTGCCTCCCCCCATGAAACCAGTTCAGTGTTGTACTGATGCCTGATTATAACCCTAGGGGAACAAAACTTTCTGGGGACAAAGTCTTGCTTTCACACTGCTTGAAGCCTGCTCTGGCTTCTTTGCAGCATGGGGACTTAATTTTCAGTTGCTCTGTGGTCTTTGGAGAAGGCAGTGACTGGGTGAAGGGGAGGAAGGAAAAGAAAACTTAAGTACTAAGAGGACATGAAATCTCCCCAAATAAAGATAAACCATCTGAAGGTAAAATAACTTTACATCTTAAAAAGAGGGACTGAAATCTGCTGAGATGTCAAAAACTAGGTTGGGCCAAAACTGGGACATAGTCATGCTAGGAGGGATCAATTCTGTGTATTCTTGGCCACCAAAACAGGTTTCTTCTGTCCATGCTCTTAAGAAAGCTGACTCTGTAGGAAGCCTGTCCAAGGCTGTCTTCTTTGGCTTCACAGCAATTGAGAGCAGCAGCAGAAGCATCCTCCTGTCTAATGGCCTGAGCATCAGGATGTTTCTCCCCTTGGGTGGGGCAGGGGCATAAAAATTATCAATAAAAGGCAGAAGGGCTTTTGAGAGGGTAATAGAGTGCAAGATGGAATATTAAGCCCATCTCCAGCCATAATTAAACTGCAGTTGGAGGGTCTGTCACATTGCTTCAGACCCTTGGAAAAAAATTCAGTTGCTAGCTTCATTAGTAATTAAATGTCCAATTACTGTATGTAATGTTTCTGCTTTGCTGAACTCCACAACTGCATTCATAAACAGCCCTAAGGAAGGCCTCTAATCTGTGCCATTGTTCTTCAAGTGGTTTGCACATGCAGAAAAAGAAAAGAAAAATCAGGCAGACATTTATAATATGGAAAGGAAAGGGGGAAGGGGTGGGAAGACGAGGAAATCAAATCAGCATCTTCCACCTCCCTCCCCCCTCGAGGTAGGATCTCTGCCAAGCCCACAGAGAAGCCCTCAGGCCCCTCGAGCATGCAAATGTAATTTTCTATCCAGACAACACACTATTTTTTTTTTATAAAATGAAGTCCACCCTCACTCCCCCCGAAAACCTCCTCAAATCCCTGAATGCACAACAGAAGCAAGAAGAAAATTACAATGAAAGGAGAGAGAGATGGGAGGGGGAAGAAAAAATAAAAGCAGCAGTAGTCCACAAACAGAAGGAGAGATGGAGGGAGAATTGAGATGAATATGCAGTGTCCAGAGTTTAAATAGACATAAAAGATAATGAAGGTGGGAGGGGGGGAGGAGAGAGGAGAGATTGTAATCAAACAAAATGATTTTGGTCCTCTTCAATCATCCCTGGTTTGCAGGCTGTCATTTTATACAAATTAGAGCTGGGGTAATTGTATGAATATTCACTGGGATTGAAATCACATTTATTAAAGGAAAGGCACCCTTCTCAGGGCCCACTGTGCTGCTCGGCTTTTGTTCGCCTGGAACAACAGGAAAGTCACTTACGCGATGGATGAGCACTGGATCCACGCCCCCCTTCTCTCCTCACCCCTGGGAGGGCTGAGCCTGGGGTCCTGGGAGGATGCAGGAGGTGACTGGGTGCTCTTAGGAATGAGTGGGCCTCGCCTATGGATTGAGAAGCAGAGTACTGTGTGGAAATGCCCCTTTGAGGGGGGTAAGAGACATAGCCTGGGAATTGGCTCTTCGCCTCTCCTGCAGAGTGGGGAACACAAATGCTCTAGCATTTAATTTCCAGTCAAGGCATTACTGAACCAGCAATAGTTTGAAACCATTCAGGATGAAATAATTGGCACATTTTTACATTATTATTATTATTATTGTTATTATTTATTTTCCCCACTTCAAGCGTTGCTGCAGAATTGAATTCTTCTTCCTGCTCAGGAGTCCAACCCAGGTCTGTGTCGCACATGTCTGGCACCACGCTGGGGACGGCTCCTCTCATACATAACCAATCAAAGATGTATTCAGGGCCGTTGTGAGGAAACGGAGGTTGATTATAAGTCGAGCGATCCAAGCCTTTTGCTGACTGCTCACACTCGCATATTATGAAATTTCTCTTAGAAGGGCAGACAAAGCCTTTTGAGCCCGTGTATGGTGATGGCCTCGCTTGGATGTCTGGCTTTAACCGCTTCACAATGTCAGCCTCTTGTTTCTGAAAAAAGGCAAACGTATCCTATTGTAGCATGTCAAGTACCCAGCACTGCCATTCAGCAGCCCAGTGATGGCTGTAATCCATCCTCGGGTTGTCACGGCAATGCAAGGAGATCGCTCTGCCACTCAGTAGCCGGCGGCAGGAGGAAGGCGAAGCTGACCTAAAGCAGAAATGTTCATTTAAATATTTGATTGTGCCTTAGCCTGGCAATGGAATGGGTTGTTCCTTCTCCAGGACAGCTGGGCTGCAAGCGAAATTGGGGTGACTGGGTGTCATGTTTGGTTATCGTTGATGAAGCCATCTGTAATAAATCGCAGTGCTGTGTGGGGATCGCCCAGGGAAGGAGATGTGTTGGCTTGAGGGGCTCAGGACTCTCTTCCCGTGCATCAGAGCAGGTTCTCCATCAGCCCAGGTGCTGGAAGAGCTGTACATCTGTGTGCCAAACCCAGGTGAGAGTAAGAAATCACCTGGTGGGGACCAAATGCATTTTTTTTATTTTTAGAGTGCTTTCCCCTTCCCCCCATCCCCCAGATCTAAAAAAAGATGAATTCAAATCTGAGGCAGCCAGCCTTGCCGATGCAGTGGGTACACAGGTAATCAGAGTCTAGCTTGAACCTTACAGTAAAAACAGTTAATTTAACCTAATTAAGGAGCATGTTTGGGTTTTTTTCACTGAATGTGGGAACATTGCTGGGGCAGACTGCAGAAAAATGGTTGCACATGTGTCAAAAGATTTCTTCTGAAATTGTAGTGATTGTAGCATCTGCCTGCACTGTGGAGGGTCCTGGGTTTTCCAGATGATAAACCAAGCTCAAAGGGATGACAGATATTCCCAGCATTTTCCCAGGGCTCAGTTGAGCCCACAGGGGTATGATCTGATAGCACTAACTCTACATGACCAGCTCTGATAGAGCAAGGTGTTGGGTTCTGCTCCCAGCAGTGGTTGTGTGTTAGGCCCAACATCAACTGCGGTCCCTCTGCCTGCTGCTGGGCTGAGTAAAACTTGGCTTTCTGCTCTTCTGTCTGTCCTGCCCAAACCTTCCCAGAAGATACTGCCCCAGCTGTACCATTTGACATTGGTGCTCCTTTTGACTGGGTAAGTCAGATCCTCTCCACCACAAAGGGAGGCCCTGCGTATGCTTCTTGTTGGAGTCACAACGCTGTCTTTGGCTGCCCTGATGCAACAGGACCTCATATGCAAATAATCCTTCAGAGCTTCAACCTGGGAGGCAGTGTCTGCTCTTCGTGGTTGTTGGGCCATGTGGTTCCTGGCTTAGCACCCTTGCTGGGGGACCGTGTCCGTTGGGTGTGTGTAGGCGTCCTTGGCTTCCTGCAGACCTGATGTAGAGCACTAGAGCTGCCCATTTGTTTTTGATCCAGGGTTTTCCTGTTCTGGCAGTGTTTCCTCTTTGAAAAGCAGCCCGAACCCCCACAGAGAGCCCTCGTATTAAACCGCAAGGCACTGAGGGTTGTGCTTAGGGAGCTGGTTAGGATCAGAAGCTCACTGCAGCATTGAGGGCAAACAGAGAGAGAGAGCTGGTGGTTTGAAGGCATGGGATGAAGTGGTTGCCTGTCTATTGGTGATGTCCTTGTTGCTTGGATTGGTGCGCATGTGCTTGACAGACTGCAGACCCCAAAGCACATATGAACTGAGCTGATGCTCAGTGATGGAGGTCCTCAGAGACCGTGGGTGGGTGTGAAGCTGGGATTTGTGTAAGGGGGAAGAACATAAAGGTCAACCACATGGGCAGCCAGGTGGCAGCATCATCTCTGCTCTTAGCTCTTGTTCTCTTTGGGTTATATGTTGCCTGGTTCATCTTGGTTTTTTCCACCACAAACAACTTTGCCAGAGTGGGTTGATTTTCTTCTCATTTGGATACAGCGACCTTAAGCTTCTGAAGTGTACTTGAGCTTCTACAGACTATGATAAACCTTTTCTGACTGTCAGGATGTATCAGTTAGGGAACTTTAGGGTAGACCTGTAGGATCTAGATTGCTTTAGGGTCATCTAAATTGCAAGGACTTCTTGAGCTGAGTTAGAGGAGAAGGGTGTTCCTTAGGTCTGCGCTCGGAAGCCTTTTTCTGTCTCCACATAGGGAAACAATTTTATTTTTTACTCTGAGCTCAGTGGTCATTGTCTTAGGTTTTGAGCAAAACTAAGAAGAAAAGTTCTCAAATGGTTCAACATTGTGTTATGATACCAGGAATTAGGAGTCTTTCCAACAGAAAAGATAACCCCTTGTCTCATTAAGTTTATGACTTTAAAAAAGTCCTGCTGGCCATTTTCTGTGGGAACCATTTTCTGAGGCAGCTTCTTGGTTTTGAATGGTTTCATTCCTTAGCGCTTCTTTTGAGTGGAAAGTTTAAAGACATGTTGTCTTGCTTGAGCAGGGCGATAAACTGTGAAGCAAATATGAAGAGCCTTAGAAATGGGCTGTGCAAGATGCAGATGTAGAGGATTAGAAAACAGAGCTGCACTACATCCAGTGATAAGTAAGGTCAGACTCAGCAATTTCTGAGCAGTTGCGCCAGAGAGGAGCAGAAGTGATTTGCTTTTTGGCTCCCAGTGAGAGAAGCAGAGGGGAGGAAACTTCTGGGGTTGGTTTGTGCTTTGAGTGCTGCGTGCTGTGGTGTGGTCAGCGGTGTTCTGAGAGGGCTGGGGGTGGCAGGGAGGTAAATTACATGGCTGTGTCTGTTGAGGCCTGTAGTCTTGTCACCTGTCAACCAGATAGGGCAGAGTGAAAAAACATCCCACTGGTTTTCATGTTTATCAAGTGTTGTATGCTCCAGAATGGTTGGTATTTCCATGGATGAAACACAGCCGCTGGTGAGTATCTGTTGCTGCTGCTTGGGGGATACAAAGGGAAGAGGAGGGACTTCCAAGCAATAATGATACTTTCAGGTGAGGAAAACCCAACATGTAGCTGTTGGGGAATGTCCCCAAGCTATCAGTTTTGGCTCAACTCCTGCCTGGCACAGGAGAAGCAGAGAGAGAAGTCCTGGATTGTGGCTCTAATCTAGTGCTCTAATTTATTTTCTCATATTTCTCTTTGCCTAAAAAATTTTGCAGTTTCTCCAGTGCTCTCTCATGGCTGGGGACACCACACACCTTGAGTCTGTTCCTGAAGGGCCTGCCTTGCTTTTGCAATGCTGATCATCACCTATCTGAGCAGCTTTGTTGAGAGTTTTGTTTTGCTCAGGAAGTTAGCTTGCAGAAGCTCCTGTTGAATATTCAGGCCCCACCTCTAGCTCAGGGTTTCCTGCACAGCCCTCTTCCTGTGAGATATTTTTTGTGCCTACCCCTTTGGCTTGCTCATCTTACTGGAGGAGCAAAGCTGCCATCAGTGCCTTGTGCCCTGGGCTAAGATCTGTTGACGTATCCTAAGGCTAGAGTTACTTTCTATTTACAAGTAGTTCCCAGGGCAAAGATTACAAGTGCTATGGTAAAAATGTTGAGTTGGATATCTTTATTTTTTTTTCCTGTGATCAGGTCTTTCATCACTTGCCTCTCACTAACCAGGGGGCTCAGAGAATTGGGCAGATTTCAGAATTTTCATCTGCCCCAAAAGCTGTGCAGATTTAGTCGCCACTGGCCCAGCCTCACAAGGCTTAAAACTCTCCAAATCCCTTTGACTCAGGGAGTAGCTCTGCAGGCTCACTGTCTTGCCAGAGGTTGTTGGTGGACCAGAGCATCTTCTAGACCCTCTTATTCTTTGTGATGAGCCTGTATATACACTGTCTTCACTGACCTCTTGGTTGGGATGGCTGGGATGCAAAGATCCCTGCACCTATTCCTGCCAGGTGCATCCCATCAAGATGGGAACTCATGGATGTAGGTCTCCTTTCCATTTCCACCTTCTTGTGGGAAGGCACAGGGGATCCTATAAGTCTGTTCTGCTGGATCCCTTTTGCCCTTTTTTTCTCCTAGTTTTTTTTCTGAAGACTATCCAAAGACATGAATATTTTGTAATGGACTGTGAAGGACTTTAGAAAGCTGTAAAATGCACATCAGCCTCTCCATAAACATCGGAGATGCTGCGCAGAAGCACAGCTACTCGAGTTTAGCCAGTTCCTTATGTCAAGTGATCTCTACAGATCTATTAGATGTTTCAAAATGGATTTGAAATAACTGGATTTAGTGTTTCTAGCGATTCCTTGAACCATCTTGTTTTTCAGCCAACTTGCATATATGTGCCAGTCATGGGCTGCGGTGTATCAGCCAACTTAGCAAATGGTTTTATTTATAGCTAAAAGAGTGTAGCCAAGGAGTATAAATCCTGAAAAAAGTATAAACTGTATTGTGGAATTAATAAACTTCAAATTCATGGAATTTCTAATGTTCCACTGATGGCTAAAAAATCTGTTTAATGGCCGCTGAGTGATACTTGGCTGCAAAGCAGAAACCCCAAAGTTGTCTTAACTCAACAGTGATATTTTTTAGTGTTTATGTGCTGGCGCTGAATGTCTTTGCTGAATGATGGAAAGCTGACCTTCTCTGCCACATTTCTGCAGCGACCAGATAAGATTTCACATCACAGCTTCGCTTTTTCTGTTGATGATCTGTGGCTGTAGCCCAAGACGCACTGTTAGATGTCGAGCTGTTTATCTGGAGGATCAGTTGCACGTCTGGCTAACTTTGGGGGTTTGAAAGATGTTCAGCGCTCAAAGCAAGTGCAGGGGAAGGAGCTGATGATCGGAGCGTGGATCCTGTATTTCCAGAGCATGGCTAGCCAGCCAAAGGAGGTCCAGCCACATCTTCAGAGATACGTTGGACCTTGAGATGTAAGAAGATCTGGGCTGTTGAAGAGGCATGCTCCTCCTTCATCTCTCCCCTCCACTGAAACTGCTAATGATAGTGTATTTTTAAGCTGGTAACTGTTATATTCTTTTTGCAGTGATTCATTAAAGTTTCAAGACCTTATTGCACATCCTTTCCTTCTAGGTCAGTGTCAGGGCAAGTGTCTTGCAGAGCTCTCCTTGCTACATGGATTATTTATGTGGGAATGTGTAGGAGCTGTGTGTGCATTTAACAGCTGCTAGTTGGCAAATCTGTGTGTGTAGGCACATTGTCCTGGATGGTGTTGGTCAGGGAGTGTTTGCAGCAGCCTGAGCTTGAGATCCCCTTCCAAGGTGGTCAGGATGGAAGGAATGGTGACACCAGAAACTACTTAATGGACCCCGAGGCAGGGGGTTGCAGCATGATGTTTTGAGCATGTAGGTGTTGTTTTGTGACTACAGTGAGCTTGGGGTGCTTGTGGGGCCATTCCTACAGCCTGGCTGAGCATCACTGTTGTGATCCGTGGTAGCCACGGTGTGTCCATGCCTGCTGTATCTGCAAGTGGTGGTTGAGTCTCCTGCCTGATCATTGGGTCCCTCATGGTTGGATGTCCCTGATCTCAGAGAAGACTTGTCCCAGTGTGTCAGGGTCATTACTCTTGGTCATTCTTCTGTTATTGTGCTTTATCAACCTGGACCAGCCTGGCATTTCATGCATGTGGCTGATGCTTCCCGTTCAAGAGATGGGCTCTAAAAGCTTAATTATGTTTTATTTATTTAATTTATATTAGGGCTGAGTTCAGCTAAGCAAGTTTGCAATTTCTCTGGATTCTGGTGATTGACATTGTGTTTGAATGCCACGTTCAAAGCCAATATTTCTTGCCGATGCTGAGATAAGTATCTGTAAATCTTTGCATTTACCATTATCCCCAATTTTCTTGTGCAGTGCCTGCTGTCACCGTGTAAGGGTATTTATCCTGCACATAATCTGATTGGAAAATAAGGCTTTGAAACAGAAAGGAAAATACACATTTCAGGTGGTGTTAGAAATGTCAGTTGTGGATGCTTAAACAGTCCTGATTGTCTCCAGGCTTTGGGGCATTTGGGATTTCAGCCCCCTATTGTTACATCTAAAGCTGCTTATTGGAGTCCGAATAGGTTAGAAAGACACCTTGTTCTTCAGACCCTCAGAAGTCTGCCTGTCGCCCACCATGGAGGATGGCCTTCTTACAGCCCAGCCAGTCAGGCTTTAACCCTTGGCTTAGACAGCGTGGGGCCGAACAAAGAGCTGCTGCTTTCAGACGGAGCAGAATAAAAAGCTATTATTTCATAATAATACTCTGCTTTTTCCTTCCAAGGATTTCCTAAGGACTTTGCAAATATTAAGGCCTGGGCAGTCACCTCCATGACTGAGAACTGGAGAAGTGGCTGTGTGTGGGCATCTGAAGGGCTCAACCTGAGGCATTATGTCTGCGCTGGGGTGGATTTTCAAGCAAGTCCCTTGCGCAGTTCATACTTACAAGAGGTCAAGGTGTGGGAGGATAATGAGGATGTTTGGGACCAGGAGAGCTGCCTGATTTGCATTACTTTGTACCCGTTTCTTAGTGTTGTTCCAGGTCCTTGACCCTTGTGGTCCTTTTTGGGTCTTACATTGTGTCAGTGGCTGTGGGATCAAGGATGCTGGACTCTGCACAGTCCAGATGGACTTATTCATCAACCCGTCCCTCAAGCAGGGAAGATGGAAAGATTTCACTGTTCACTTAGACACCACTATGGTGGTGGTGGAAATCTGTTTCCTGAGCTGGTTATATCCAACCATCTGCCTCTGCTACCATCACAGCATCCGGTGGGATTGAGGTGTCTTTTTATGGAGGCAGATGATTGCAGCCCCATGTCCCAGTGGTGAGAGGAGAGATGGGTTATAGGATGTTTTCCCTGTAATATCTAGTCCTGTCATTGAGCAGACCAGACTGCACTTCAAATTAAAGGTGGGAGCTCCTCTTACTAGTGAGACCGAGAGTCTTTGCTCTTTCATCTGTATTTTCCTGCCTTTGTGGTCCTCTAGGGCACAAACAGGAGTTGTTTTAGGCTGTGAGTTTTTCTCCTTCCACCTCTTCCATTGCTCTTTAAAATTACCACCTCTAGGAATGTCGTGGACTCTCAGCTTAGCATCAGGCACTTTCTGTCCAGCCTGGGGCCAGTTATGTCTGGTGGTGAGCAGTGGTGAGGACCTGCTGTTACTGTGGTTGTGGGTACCACTGCAGAGGGAGCACATGGCACTGCCCTCTTTGGCCTCATATCCTCCCTCAAAAACCTCCCTCTGGTCAGCATCACAGACAGGTGTATAGATCAGATGCCATTTTCTTTTTCAAACAGTGACAATAAGTCTCTTTCCTTTGTGAGAACAATTAGTTTCTTTCCTTTGCGAGACGTTTGGTTGGAATGGGCTGACCCCTCTTCGTGGAAGGAGGGCCCTTGTCCCTTGTGTCCCTGGGAGAAGCCACAGCATGGACCGTTTATGGTTTTTCCTTTTAACACAGTGACGGCGGCTTTGTTTTCTACATTTAGTTTGCATCTAAGACCAGGACATGGCTCATGCTGTGTCCCTGATCCAATGTTTAAAGCTTCGCTGTGATATAAGTTTGGCCTGGGCCCTGCAGGGTTTAGCTTAATTTTTAAAGCTCTCAATGTGAATAATTCCTTGCTGAATGCAGATCGCAAGAGGGGATATTGATTTAAAGCTTTAAAGCTGGTGGTTATGGATTAAAAAAAAAAAAAAAAGAGGAAAGAAGGAGATTTACTGTAGTCAGAGCTGGTTGTCTAAATGTTAGTCCCTTACAGACAGGCTTTTGCTGAACTAGATGTGGGAATAGCAAGGAAGCCTGGTGAATTTTGACTTTAAATTGTTGGCTGCTGAAAACCAGCCCTAGGATACACTGGATAGCAGTTTCCTGTGCCAGAGGGGCATTTGCTGTTCCTCCTTGGCCTGGGCTTTCTGCGGGTACAGACATGCTGTGGGGTTGCAGATTGCCTGGACCCTTCCCCAGGGTGGGGCATCAGTGGGAGGAAGCACTGGGTCAGGCTGATGCTGCACAGAGAGGTGTTACTGGGGTGGCAGGTAAGGAGCAGTTAGCAGAACAGGGATGTAGGGGCTTGAAAAGAAAACGATGAGAAAGGAAGCTTTGGTAGCAAACATGCTATGGAAAATAAAGAGAATTAAAGGCAAACTGTATGTCCAGTTAGCAGACAGGGCTCTGAGGTCACTAATGCTGGTTATTTGGATTTCAAAGAGGATCCTATTAGCTTCTGTGGTGGAGAACCATTAATCAGTGGGGCGGGAGGCAGGAGCTCAGGCTGGCCAGAGAAATCAGTTTTCAGTGTCCTTGATGTCCTGCCGGGCTGGCGCTGCAGAACATTCTGCACAATGATGGGTTTGTCTCAGACGTGGCACTTCCAACCAGAGGCACTAGGTGGGATGGGGAACACTAAGCCCCTGTGCCTGGAATCAGTGCAGGGATACATGGATGTTGTGTCCATGCAGACCCTATTGCAAAATCCCATCTCGATGCTGCTGTCCCAGGAGTATTGCTGAGCTGCTCTTAACAAGTAAAAAAACTGAGTTACCTTTGGCAAGCACCCTGTTAAATTTTGTGTTGCACAAACACTGATACGCAGAGGTTTAAAAAAAGGCAGTAAAAATGGTCTGGTGTACAAATAATGGTTGTCGCCTGAGGAACTTGATTAAGATCAGTAAGATCAAGTCTCAGGCTGAACTGAGTATACTTAGTATAAAATCCCTAATTGTCTGGCTTTTTGTCTGCAGGATGAATTTATACAAAAAAGGAGAACCCAAGCCTACTATTTCAACATGCCTGGAATTCATGAGTAGAGCTGGGTTTCAGAGACTCCCCTGCCTTGTTTTGGCAAAGTGCTTAAAATGGAAAGCTGAAGATTAGCATGGTAGGCCTGGGGTCATCTTGTTGCAGAATATATAGTCTCAGACACAAGATCCTTTTCTTCAGACATCCCTTCTGGTTGTGATGTTTGAGCCTTTGCTTTGCTCCCTGGCTAAGAGCAGCGTTAATCATAGGACTGGAATTTGTGACTTAACCAAAGAGGCGTTTTAGTGCTTTTCCTGTCATCGATCAGTGGGCTGGAAGCCACTGTCTCAGTAGCATGTCCACATTGACCTCTGTGTTGGTGCTTGATGGGTTCCTGTCCTTCTGGGTGCCTCCCAGCCCAGGAATGCCTTCCAGCCTGCCTGCCTTTCTCCTTTCAAAAGAGATGCTCTGAACTTGGACCCCTCAGAGACAGAAAAGAGGCTTTTTGTGCGTTCTGCAAAGGGCTCTTGTGTCTGCAGCAGGGCACAGCAAAGAGACCTTCCTTCTGAATCTGTGCTTCTAAAACAAAAAAAAAAAAATCCCTTGCATCAGAACTTGCTATTTATATTTCTGGCTCTGAGACTCCTCAGCTGCATTATTAATGAAGCATTTACCAATTAAGATAGATGAGTCTGCTCTTGAGGGTGTTTGTTAAGGTAAGGTGCCTTATTAGCATATCTGATAGATACAGTGCCAGGTGCTGATTAAAACCTGGTTGACTCCCCAGGGGCAGAAGTCTTGAGGAAATAGGTGGAGAAAGTTGTCCTGTTTCCTGTCTTTGACCGTGCAGGGAGCAGGAAGAGGAGCTCAGCATCTCTCCCCAAAGGCAGACCCCAGAGCTTGTGAGCGGCTTGAAACGGGCATGGGGAGGATATTAATCAGCCCAGATCAGAAATTCCAATAGCTGGAGTGATGCAAGTGTGATTAATGCCTCCTGAATGCAAGAGGTGGCAAGATGCTAGTTCTGCTGCTCTTGCAAGGCTAGCAGCCTGTCAGGCGAGGAATTCGTTTCCAGCATTGACCCTGTGGGTTTCAGAGGTCTGGAATTGATGCTTCCCTATGTTGGTGTTTCAGCAGCTCACTAAATTAGGTTTGAAGGCAAAATGATGCTGTGAGGTACAGTCAGCCCACATATGAAACCAATTTCCCTTTGAAACAGCACTGAAGAGGGCGACCAGAAGAGAAACGAGATCATCTTTAGGTCTCTCGTGACCTACAAGAGTTGAGAAGTGTGTATTCGCTTTCCATATTTATTGTAATATGGCAAAGGAATTGTATTGTAGGCTTTAATGATCTGCATGTGAAGAGCGTCTTAAAATAGACTTCAGATCTCCTTGGAACATACATATGTGTTCATAATTTTACGGCTATAAAAATATATATTTACTGAATACATGTACTTTGTTTCTCCATCTGCTAAATATAGTCACGTACGAAAGTTATATAGAAAATGTAATGTTCCCCTAAATTATCCCGCTGTCAGTCTGCTTCAATTTCAGCGTCGGCAGAGGCGAGAGTGGAGATGGGTGATGTTGTGCTGCTGAGCAGGTGTCTGGAAGCAGTTTGCCTGAGGATGGAGATTACTGGAGGTGGGGTTGGTGGTACCAGCTATTATGAAGATTTGCCCAGCATTTCATGAGATAAGACCCTGTTTTCAGTTTTGCTTGTAACTTTGTCAGGGTTTTAACTGCCCATGCTTTCAGCTTCCATGCTGGATATTGGCCCTCAAACTGATTTTAGGAGAGAAAAAAAAAAAAGTAAAATGCCCATGCTATTTTAAGCTTAGAGAATAGTGTTGGGCTCGCCCTGCTGAAGAAGTCCAAGTAGCTTTTCTTGGAGCTTTCTGTGAGGCTCAGTGCGAGGGAAAGGGGAAGGAGGTGCCCATTTTGCAAGGTGTCTTTGCCATCCCACTGCAAACATGGTCAAACCTTTGAAAAGTTGGAATTTGCATGCACTCAGTGGAGACTTCTTTGATTCCAGCAGCTGGTAATTACCTAAGTGCCTTCACAATGGACAAAGCTCTTTCCCACTGGCTCCCCAGGGAGGCAGGGCTGGATGGAGTCCAGCCAGTGACTCCTGGAATGCTAGCTGGGGGCAAGTGGCACCAGAGTGACTTGTCCTCTATTAGCTGCTTCAGGGAGCAAACATGGAGTGGGGAGCTTGTCCCTAATCACAACAGGGCAGGTGGATGGAACTGAGCCTGGCCGGGGGCATTGGAATACACAGATGCTTTAGGCAAAGGTAGAAAATGGGACAGTAACTGGAGGAGCAAGACTTTGCAGGGTCAGGGAGGAGAATGGGATGGTGTTGTGCAAGAGGGACGTGCCAGGTCAGTTTGTCTCACTGTGATGTTTCCTAATTGTGCAGCTGGAGTCATGGCCTTTTGCCGGGTGCTGTGTCTCTGCTGTATCGTCCTTGCAGAGGGCTGAAGAGATGCTTGCACCATGTTTGGGAGATCAGCAGATGGTTTCTCTAAAGAGAGCCTGAAATATGACTGTTGCTAAAATCGGTTTTTACAAAAACCACAAGTTCTTTAAAAAAAGGATCATCCTTCTCCAGCTCAAATAGTCTTTAAAATAAATACACTTCTGTGGCGTCTGCAGTTGGGCCTGGCTGGAGAGCCTGGAATCTGCCTTGTTAGAAGTGTCATGACTCTAGAGTTTGTTTTGGTTCATTTTTGGAGTGTTTTGCTGAGAAGGAAGGAGCCAGGCAGTCATCAGAACAATCCCTGTGTAGGATGTGGAATGGGGGACTCCACTATTCCTGTTTCCGCTCCTCCAAGCTTGGAGGAGGAATTTTGAGAACCCTGAGAATGAAATCTGTGAAGTTTTTACCATGGACAAGAGGCTGTTGAAGAAGATGCTGTCTCTTTGTGCTTTATTCCTGTCTGCTCTTTTGGGACCCCATCACTGATGGGGTGTGAGCATTCCTGGTTGGTTTCTGCAGCAGAGCGAGCAAGTTAGTGGAGCTCTTGGATCTCCTGCTTCCCGACTTGCTGGCGTGCTGTGATGGCAGCATGTCAAGACATGCTGCTGTCTGCAGCAGTATGGGAGGACACCACTGGACATGTGCTGAAGCTCCAGAAATGACCACGGTCCTCTGGCACACAAAGGGAAGTTTCAGCCTTGCACCTCTGAATGCCAAGGATTGACCTGCTTCTTGAACTGATGTGTGTCCAGCTGCCAGGGTGGAAATTTATAGCCCTGGGGAGTGCAAAGGTAGCAATGTATTAGCTTTAAGTGGTGTTAGTGGGTTTTTCTTTCAGAACCACAGTTTCCTCTCAAAGGAGCATCACAGTAAAGGGTGGCCTGCCTGCTCCTTTGGGCCTGTCTTTCCCTGCCACGTCTGTGCTGTGGTGGGATTGGATGCTTGTGGGAGTGGGTGGGTCCTGTGTCTGAGACAAGTTTCTTTCCTCAAGAATGTGATTTACTGAGAGACAACAGGAAGAATAGTTTGTGGGGGAAAGTCTGCATGAAATAGGACCACATCATGGTCTTCCAGCTCTGCTTGTGGGGAGCTGGGTGGGTGGTATACTTGCCGGTGTTTTCAGGGATTCCTTGTAAGTGTTTGAGGAACATTTGCTCAAAATTCACAATCAGTTTCTTTCTTCTGTTGTACAAAAATGCTACCAATGAAAATAGACAAGCTCTCTGGGTCATTTCCAGATGCCCTTAGTAAGGCAGAAGTGTTTGTTTTTTATGGGCCAATTTTTGTAGTCTACCAGAACGTCTTGTACTGTCTAATGCTGCATGGAGCAATAGCTCTGCAGAGTGAGTTTAATAAGAGCAATGTGCTCTCAGGGATATTCAAATCAGAGTTAGTTTTCTCGCATGTACGCACTCAATACCCTGTGTTATGAAACATCTGGGCCCAAAATTGCACTAAAGAAATCAAATGGCCAAGTCAACCTGAAAGTCATACCAGGGCTCTGCCTGGAGAATCATCATGTGCAGCCCTCTTCTCTGCTGCAGGGCCCTGGAGCAGATGGCCTGGCTTTTTTTTTTATTCCTTTTCCTCCTCCTCAGGATTTACAAGTCAGGAGTAAAACTCAGATTTGAATTTTCCATCAGCGTGAGGAACTGCAAGTCCAAAAGGGGCTCTCTGGCTGCAGTTCCATGGCTGTGTGGGAGGTGAAGAGCCCTTGGTTCTCCTGTCTCTTCATCCAGTCTTCTCCTGCTGCAGTTCTTGGCTTTTCCTCCCAGGTCTGGACGGCCTGTTGCTGGTGGTGCCAGAGCAGCGGGTGGCTGGCGTAGGAGGATGTTGGCGACAGCAACTCTACCACAGCATCCTTGTGTGCTTCCAGCCCCCAGATTCCTGCATCTCAGAGGTGTGCAGTGTGATGCTGATGACTCTGCCTTGCTCTGGGGCTTCTTGCACCTTCCACTTGGTCTGTGACCTGAGTGTTGTTCCTCCAAGGGCACTGGTAGTAGGTGTCTTGGGGAGAGAGCATACTTGCAATGAAAGCTTATATAGGTGCTTCCCCATAGCCCTTGCTGTGAGCTCTCTTGCCATTGGACATCATCCTGGCAGGGCTTTTGCACCAGCTCCTAGAGGAATGGGGTTGTTCCTCCTCAGAAAGACCTTTACCTGTTTTACCTGAGTTCTCTGTGCTTTTACTGCAGGAACGGAGAGGGATGGGACAGGCAGTGGCTGAAGGGCTGTGCTGCTCCATTGAATTCGTCAATATCACAGGCTGGGACACAGCCATTTGAGTGAATTTTCTTCCTTTGTTTGACCTTAAAAACCTATCTTTCCCTTTGGGATGAGTATTTAGGGGAATGATCTTCTAGTTTTAACCTTTCCAATAGGAAATCTGTTCAACAGTGACTTTCATCAATGACTGCTGTCCTTCAGAAATGTCCCTGGCATCTCCATGTCCCTGTCTAATATGACTAGAGGACTTCAGAAGTGTCCTTGTCTTTCAAGATGTCTGTGGCATCTCCATGTCCTTCTCTGGTGCGACTTGTTCAGAAGACTGCTGCAGAGATGGAAGAGATCTGTAAGCAGCTCCATCTCACTGAAGGAGCTGGCAGAAAAAGCAGGCATAGAGAGCTATGGTGCTTTCTCTGCCTTTGCTTCATCAAGGAAAGCAAGACCAAGAGCTTGGCTTTAAGGTTTTCTGAAGTTACTGTCTGCAGACTGGGAGAACATCTCCTCCTTGGCTTGGAAAGACAGTGGGTTGTGTTTTACATGAAGCCTGTTCAGTGTGGCTGGCATTGCACCATGTACAACAGGGAAACCAGCTATCTCCTGTTTTAAATAAGGATGGGAGGTGCAGTAGGAATCGGCCCTGGAGCAGGCTGCTTGTTCTTGGCGTGGGCAGCTTGCCTGTGAAGTGTGTCAGCGTGGGTGAGGGAGGCAGAAGGGACTGAAATTCTTGTGTCCAGTGCTCGCAGAAGGTTCTTCCTTCGATGCTGCACCAGTAATTTGAATGACATCTGGATTTACTTGCTCTAAGCTGGTTGCGGATGCTGTAAAGTCATGCTAAGCCCTTCCCAGTGTGGCTTTCTGAAGAGACCAAGTTCCAAGGATCTGGAACCCTTCTTCCCTTCATGTTTACTCTGTACACTCTCAGACTGTACACATGGAGTGGGCTGTGTCTGCAAAGAGCTGGGCTTAAGCCTGAGCTATTCCAGTCAGTGCTGGTAGGTTGGGGACCCCGAAGGGTGTCTCATTTTCTTGTACCTGCTGTGTGTGCCTCTTGGGGTGCTGAGAGGAGCAAACTGAAAATGATGGGCTGACCAGAAAAAGCGTGTACCCAAGAATATAACACCTGGTTTCCCCCACCCAACAGGTGATGTGCTAGAAGCCAAGAGCCTTTCTTTCTGCATATAGATCTTGGCTGCACTCTCTCCTGTCAACAAGAGGAGGAGATAAATCGGGGTCTTACTGGGGGAAGCAGGGGAATTTGCTGCTGAACCAGGTCCCCATACCAGCACAGTGCAATTTCAGTCTAAATATACAGGTGGCATGATGGACCGTCCACAGCCCTGCTCATCCATACAGCTGGGTGTGCAGTGGTGGAAATGGGTCTTGTCTTGCCCATGCAGCTGATAGGGAGGAGTTGACATCTTGGAGAATGCAGGTCTTGGTACGATGGCTGCGCTCGGGAGAGGTAATTTTTTGTACAGCTCAGGTGCTGTGTGCTGAAGCTGAACTTACCAATGTGGACAAAAATCACATGTGTCTTGATGAGTCCATGTTTTACCGTTCAGTGTGGATCAAGGGCTTTCTTCAGGATCTGGATGGTTGAATAGCACTTGAAGAAGAAAATACTTGTGCTGAGGCCTGGTGCTGAATCCCTTGTCCTGAACAAGCCTCACAACTGTCTTTATCTTTTGTAGTCTGTCTGTAGAGCGAGAGCGATAATTAATGCACAATGGCTCTCCTGGGTTCTGGCAAAGCCAATACTGATTTTCCCAAGTCAGCTCAGAAATACTGAGAGTGCAGTTTTAGGCAGGGCCACGGGTCAAACATTTCTCCATTTGGCTCCTGCTGCTTTGATTGTCAAACATCACTTGGAGCTTTTCACTCAGCTTGAAAGTGAGAGCATCAGTCTAAACTGAAGAAGTCCTGGACATCAGATGATTATATATGCCAAAAAATTACCTTAGCTTGACCTTGGAAGAGGGGAATGGTCAGCGTCAGATTTATATATTTTTAATGCAGCTTTTCATTTTTTACTTCTTTTAAACAGGCTTTTTTCCTTTATAGATCTTTTCTTTTGCAGCATTTTGCAAATGCACCAGTCATTTTCTAAGGAGCCAAACTTCAGCCTGCTCCTTAAAATACCTCTGTGAGATCCAGAAGAGGACATTATCCCAGCTTTGCAGTCAGGGAAACCAAAGCCCAAAGAGGGCAAGAGCTTTGATTCAAAGGTGTCAGGCAGTTGTGATCCTTGTTACAAGTAATGGAAACTGGGGATGTTTTCGGTGGTGTTGAGTCTGTGGCCTCTACAAGCCAGGTGGAAGACCACAGGCTTTTGGAAAGCTGGAGCTCCTGTTTCATCCAAGTGCTGCTCGCCAGGAAAATGCTCATCTTGGAGAAGTAATAGTGGGGTTTAGTGGAAGGATCTGTGTCTGGGACTGATGTAGGCTAGGTGGGTTGGTGCCACATCACCTCCTCAGTGATGTGGAGCAGAGGTGAGAAGGATGCTCAGAGGTTGCTGGGTAGTGGGGCCAGGGACAGTTGGGTGTTTTAGGAGAGGATGCAGGTTGTTTGACAGGGCTGAGACCACACAATGGCTAGTGGTTTTCACGTGTGTCTCTGGAGCAGAAGGGAATGATGAGATACATACCACTCGCATGCCTGTGCTCTGGCTTGATGTGGTCTCGCTGAGTGAATCAAAGCTTTTGCTTTGAAGGCAGAGGAGGGGGAAGGGACTGCCTTTGTTCTGCTCTTTGGAAAGCACTGAAAATCCTTCAGACCAGAAGACTACGCCCTTTATTACCCTCTGGGTTATATGCCCCATATTGGAAGTATGGCTCTGTCATGTGAAGTATTTGATTATTTATACAGTTAATGTTTAACAGAGTTGGAGTATTAGAATTAAACAGGGGACGATCTCCCAACTTTGCATGGTTAAGGACTAATAAAACTTCTCTGATCCATTGTTTTCCTTTCACCAGAGGGGATTTTTTTCATTAGCTTTGGAGTGTTAAAAAGACATCTCCTGTATTTGAGGCATATTGATCTGTTGGCTTCAGACAAAGAGAATGTACCAAGGTGTCAGCTTAACTATCCAGTCAGCACAGATGTAGGAAGCCAAAAATTTCAGGATGAGTTTAATTGGTATCTTCAATGGCAGTAGCTAGGTTCAGCAGCATCTGCCTAGGTGATGTCCACAGCCTGCCCAGGTATGGAGGAGCTGAGTGAACAATGGACTTGGAAGGTGGAGGATAGCAAGAGGCTGAACTGACTGACACTGGCTTTGTTACTTGTGCTGGCCTCTACCATGCTGTTTCAGCTGTCAACTTGCTGGAGGAGAGCCTGGAGATGTCAGCTGGTGACACTTCAGTCATTACATCTTCCAGGGATGTTGAATTGGGATAGTGTTTCCCAAGTGTTTCACATGGGGATTGCAAAGGTGTGCCCAGGACAGAACCATACTGGTGTGGTCCAGAGGAGAGTAGGAGAAGGGGACAGCAGTTGGGACTGGCTGAATTTAACAGAGTCACATTTAACAATGTGACTGATGTCGCAGTGGGTTTGGTTTTTATTTCTTTGTAGTTTAGTTCACTCAGACTTACGGATCTGGTGGTATCTCACCCCAACACACTTCATACCTGTTGCCCAAATCCAGCAATATCCCTTGGTGGCACAGAGCTTTCAAAGTTGCAGTTTTTACGGGTTGGAGATATTGAGAATGCTAACATGGGGTTTCACACCTTCATTAAGGGGAAGGCTGAGGAGTAAGGGCTTTGTGGCATCCTAGAGGTCCCATATGGTGGATTGATTGTGACTTCCCCAGGGATGTCCTCAGTGCTGTTGCTCTGCATTGCTCATGTAAAAATCAGGTTGATTTTTAGCAAACCACCAGGACTCAAGACAACCATGACTGTGGACTCACAACTTGTATTTTAGATGTCCTGATATCTGCTGTGCTTTTTTTTCCCCCTTTTATCTCCCACACACTTCTGCCTGCACAAATGCTGGGTATACTATGCATGTAATTTGCTTCTTCTTTGGCCAGTGTACCAATGCAATTGATAACTCTTGCTGGACTGGAAACAGCCATTTTTAATCCTTTCCTTATGACTGGGGAAACAAGGGGGGATGTATGAAAGAAAGGAGTGGCTGTTGCATGAGTGGAAGATCCACAGGTCATGTTTTGCTTTTGCAAATGTACATTGTGAGCATGATGGGAACTCTGCTCCTTATCATCCTTCCAGCTCCTTCTCCTCACCATAGCTGATGTAGGAAACTGTACTGAAGAGTTTTGTTCTTCTGGTTCCACCCACGAGTATTACCTGCTTGTTTCGGAGTGGAGTGAGTCTCTGCTTTCAGCTCCCCTGGGAAGTGTTGATCTCTCCATCCGTGCTGAGTTCATCTCTGGGTTTAACAGAGCAGTTTCTCTAAACAAGGAACTGAATTGATTTTAAAACAATACACCTCCTCTGCAAGATGTCAAGGTCATGATCTGTGAGAGCAGCCTGTAGACAAATGGACTCATCACTAAGATGCACTTAGCTTTTATTTCAAAATGTCTATTTTTATTTACATTTCACCTGCTAAGTTCCAAGTTTGGTGCTTCCTCCCCTCAAAGAGAACTGAGCCATCAACCTAACATAGAAGTCTTTGGGGTTTCCATTCAGTGTGGAAATTGGTTCTTGGGGGAAACAGCAAGTGAAAAGTGTAATCTAGCATAGAAGTATTTATTTTTTTAAAGACAAGTGGCAATCCCCTGTCCCTCTGCTGCCCTGTACACTTCTTGTCTGTTCCAGATTTTGACAAATTTCTTGTTTGTCTTGAGGAAGCAAATTAATAAGTAGTGGCAATTGCTCTTCAGAGAGGGGCTGCTGATGGTTGGAGTAATTTTAGTTTGGCATGTGTGTTGTTGAAGGACTGTTTGCCATTGAGGCAAGTGCATCATTACCAAAACTGGTAAAGTGTGACCGTTCCATGTACACACAAGTGTTGCATGCAAAGTTATGCAAGTAGGTCTTCTGAACAAGGGCTCAGGGGGAATTAAGCTGGTCATGCTGGGAACTTTGAGGCTCTCATGTCCTTTAGCTCTGGGTAAATTTGAAACCCAGCACAACTGGACAGACACCTTCCCTTTGCATCACTGGGCAATCCCAGTGTTGCTCTTCCAGATGAACATCATCACTTGACGTATGGTGCTGGTCAGGTCTCAGCCCTCTAATTTATATGCCATAAACCCACAGCTGCTTCCCTCAGGCTCCCATCCGAGGTGATGCTGTGTTTGGTTTGGAGGTGGCCTGGCCCGAAGTGTCATACATACCCCTTATGAGGGAATGTGGAAATTGTGGAGTCTGGCTGTGTGTGCATCAGCGTGATGTTAAGATCACTGAGCAACTAAACCCAAATGCTCAAAAGTCCTGAGCCATGAGAATAACAATCATATCTGCTTAAAATGTTAGGAGCTTTGGAAAGAAAACTGAGTATAATTTCTGCATCTTGGTGGTTTCAAGATCATGCTCTCCTCAAAGTGCCTGTGATAACCAGGCTTCTTATGTGACTCTACGGACTTGGGCAAGAGGTTTGATAATGGTTGTCCAACAGCCTGCACTGCAGGTTGGCAACCTGGCAGGAACTTACAGTAGGCCAGCAGATGCTAAGGTGGCACCTCCTGAAAAATAAAATGGCTTCTGTATTATCTCCTGACTGTTTCTCATCCGCAAAACCCAGGTGAGAGGGTATGTAGTGCCTGACGCGCAGTCGGTGCAGTAAACTGTGGGAGTTGCTAAGCAGCCATGGAAGCAGGGTTAGCAGCATCCAGCATCAGGGCAATACAGAATCCGTTTTCAGGTGTCATCTTGGTGAGGGCATCTTTCCCAGCATCAGCCCTGACCACTCTCATTACAGCAATTTATTTTGCAGTGATACACCACATTTAGTCAGTAGCTGTGGTTCCTAGAAAGCACAACTGTGGGAGTTTACAAAAGTCCTTGAAGATATTCCAGATTGAGCTCAAGGAAGTTGCCTGGAGGAGGGCCGAGCTGGAGGTTTCCTTCCTGGGGAGACAGCAGTGGAGTGTGAGTTCCTTTCATCTTTGCTCACTACTTCCCAGCTGCTGTCCCCTGGCCATTGTCTTTGCTGCCAGACTCCTCTGCCTTGGTTTCCCAGACAGGTAAAGAGACACTCTGCTCCTGCTTGGCACAGAGCAGGGCAGGTAACAGGTTGCAGCTCCCTAGATTTACTTTGCCATCTGCCATCTGCCTGGCAGAGAGACCCCTCCAGGCTGGGATGTGTCACCTGCAGTGTGTGGCTGCTCCTCCTTTTTCAGGGGTGTGTGCGGACTCCTTTTCAAGGCTCAGGGGAAGATTTCCCCACAATTTTTTGGGGTCTCTAAGTGGTAGTACTGTGTAATACTTGGGTTATTAGGTCAATTCCTAAAACCCTTTGCTGAGATTGTGGGTAAATCACCTTCTCTCAAGTTACCAGCTTCCCTTTTCAAGGGGAAGAGAGGAGTCAACTCCTAGTCGCTCATCTGGTTTGCTTTTTGCTTTGTTTCATTCCCATTATGCTGAGCTCACTGCATTTTTGGTTTTTGGTTGCTCCCAATTCCAAACTGAGATAAATGTGGTGATAACCCTTTGACACAGTGGCGTCCACTGCCGGGGTAGAGGCTAACCAGGAGCTGCAGGAGGCTGCGGGGATGGGACTTCACCTCAGTGAGGCTTTCAGGTTGCATTTCAGCCAGACAACAGATAGTTGTCTGGCATATTGTAGTCCTTTCCCTTTTTTGTAAAGGAACTTAGTTACTGAAATAAATCTGTGGTTAGAGGAGCTGGAGGCTCTCCATCTACCACCAGAAGGGCCTCATGGCACATAAGGGGAGAAAACCACGACTTAATGTCTCGCATCACACTTTCCCCACTTCCCTTCGATCCTGTATATTTAGCATTAACTGTGCAATATAGGTTTCCTTTTGTTTTAATTGTGATGAATTCCAGGGTGATGGAATGGATTGCTCCCTCATTTTAGTTTCTACTGTAGCCCCAGCCATCCTGATGACAGATCTTGTCATTACATGGTGTCATTTTAGATGTTTGCACTGCATCAAAAGCAAACGGAGGAGCCTGCAGTCTAGAGTGTGGATTGAATAACAATGTTTTTTCAGAAAAAAAATGAAATCTGTGAAGTTTTTAATGAGAAACATGATTTTTGCAGAAGCAGCCTGTACACTGCTCCCGACTCAGCAGAGCGATGGCTCCCATCTCCCTAGGTATCAGCTTTTGTGGCCCTTTGTGTTTCTGAAGGCTGTGAAGTCATCTTGAAAAGCAGGAGGGCTCGTGTTTTCCTGTGCGTAGTGGATCTTCCAGGACAGCTTTCCAATTGCATGCTCCTTGCTAAAGCAGAGGTTGGTGATATGTGGCTGGGAAATGGTGGGACAAAGTGTGTCCAGACGGAGAAAAGGTAGTGCTGAGGGGCTTAAAATCACTGTGCAGGAATCTGCTTTTCCTGAAATGCCTGCATGCTAAAGATGGTGAAAACTGCTGATGCAGGAAAGCAGAGCATCTTTGTCAGGCATCTGCCTCCCAACCACATTCCTTTCAAGCGAGGAGGGCTGCTGGGGAAGTCTCTGCTCTGCAGACCTCCTGCTGCCTTCCTGACTTTGCAGAAGGGTCATGTGAAGACCGATGTGATCAAAAGGGTTTTTTGAGTGTTATTTAAAGCATGTTGACTGTTATGCAGAGGATTTTGGTCATGGAGAATTGGGCGATTTGACTTCGCTGCAGGGTCTCACCAGAGAGGAGATACTGGCAACTGAAGACTTTCATGTGGTTGCATCACTTGGGTTGTTCTTATCCCTCTTTGATTTTCCTTACAGTGCCTGAACATGCTGCCCTGCTGTTGCCCTCTGAAGTGTGTTGAGCCTCATGTGCGGAAGTGTTTGTATCAGGGAACCATTCTTGAGGCTTGGAGAAATGGCTATGCCCGGGATATGGCAATGAGTCTGGCTGCTCAGGCACACCTGCTGGGCTCCATGGAGGTGACTCCGTAGCTGTCTGAGGAATGTTGGATGCAATCTGTAGTTTGGTGGGACTGGAGGATACCCAAAAATAAACTGGTCCACGTGGAAGAGGCATAAAACTCATCCACCAGCGAGTTGAGTGGGGCTTGATAGCTGCCACAGCACATCTGGATGCTCTGCAGGTCTCTCCTTGTCAGAGCTGGTGCTTAGATACACTCAGTATACTTCACCTGCATTGAGGGATGAAAGCCATGCGACCCTGCAGGGATGTATGTAAGCACTGGCATCCCTTCTGCGAGGGGCCATCAGGGGATGGGGGACTCTGGTGTGTGGGCAGGACTCTTGCAGGAGGAGCCTGGAGCAAAGATGGAGATGTGGGAAGCAACATATGACAGCTCTGCTGCTCTACTCACCACCTCTACTAAAAAAGTGTTCCCCCCTCCAAAGTGTAGTCCTGTAGAAGGTCCCCATGTACCTTGCCATTTCCCAGCTCTGTGCAGAGATTCCAGTGACAGGAATCATTTGCTTTCCCCAGAGTCATGAGGTAGATGTTACACCTTGTGATGCAAAGTCCTCCAGCCTCTTGCTGGATGGTTCCTCTCACTTTGCTATTTACGAGTTGAAAGAAAGCTGAAAGAACATTTTTTCCACATGAAATCAAGTTCTTTGCCTTTCCTTCACCTCAGGTTTTGCTGGATGTTGAAATACAGCGGTCAGTCTTCACAAACTCGACAACACCCCTCACCTGCTCTTCTGCATGGCTCTGGTCTGGGCTGTCACCAAGGGCTGGTGACCAGCTCAGCTCCTGATATTGCAGCAGGTATTTGGGTGACTCCCTGTCCTGGAATTGAAGTCCCTTCCTTCAGAAATACACTCAGAGAGTTTCCAAAAATGTCATAATATGAATATTAAATATTAAATAATTAAATATAAATATTAAATAATAAATAATATTAAATTGGGGATGGCATAATGGAATAAAATGTCAACAGGGGATGCTGATCTGGAATAGCAAGTGCTGAATAATTTATTCTGCAATGAGTAGATAATTTATATGGAGCAGCCCTAATAAGCTCCAAAATTTAAGCTTTATTTGGTTTGGGAGCCAAAATAGGGGAGGAAACCACGAAGTTTTCATGAAGTTACTGAATTGAGCTAAGCTGCTTAAATATAATAATATTTCTACAATATAAAGTGTATGTCTGTGGTCTCCTTAGTGAAATTCAATACATATATATGAAGAAAAAGGTAGGTTTATTCTAAATGAGGGCCGTAAATGTTGGCAAGAGAGGGGAGTTGTCCTGGTGCCTGCTCCTGGGGTCTGTGCTCAACTCCTGAATGGGAGTCGGAGAGCAGAAATGGCAAAATGATGTCATCTTAAATTTTTTTCCGCTTTGGGGGAGCAATTTCAAGGCAGAGCCCTTTTCTGCACTTAAACACGAGGTTCTCAGAAGGAAGTTAATTGACCATTTCAGCAAATTTGTTACTGAGACCATTACCACAAATGCTGTTGAAATGCTTTGTAAATACAACGTTTGTTTAGCAACATTGCCAGTATTAGAAAGTCAGACTTTATTCTCCCTTAAAAATGGAAGATCTATTCTTAGTGGAAAAAGCTTTTTTTGGGGGGGAAGAATTTGGAGCAGATTTTCGTGTTGAATCTAGGCTGCCTCATTCCCTCGGAAGGCTTCTGAGGGCCAGGAAAATTATAACTAATAAGTTCCCTATAAATTGTAGAGCTTCTATTTTAAGGCCTGGTGTCTCAGGGAGGATCAGGGTGGTGTCCTGCTTCCTTCCATTCCTGCACAATGCCCTGGTTTGATTTTGGTCCTTGTTAAGCTGGCTGCTGCTCCTGCCCCATGCAAAACCAAAATGTGGGGAGAAAACAAGTCAGGAGGTTCTCAGGCTTAGTTTTGCTTTTGATTTGTGGTATTGGTAAATTGAGTTTGTGTTTTGTTTTGAAGATAGCTCGATTCTGAGGCAGCTTTAAATGGCAAAATATGTGTTGAATACAATTTGTCTTTGTGTATTTGGAGACAAAATCCAAAGCTGCTCCTCAGTCTCAGGCTGAGACCTGGAAAAACTGCCAGTGCAAGAGAGAGGCTATGTCTTGGAAAAGCAGGTCAGGAAGGGGAGCAAACACATTGAGAGAAAAGGATGTCCGTGGGCGTGGAGCAACTTCTTCCACAATTAGAGGGTACCCAGAGAAGAGCCCTTAAGCCAGGAACAACAGGTTAAGGGCTCTGTCATGGGAGACACTTTGCTTTTACGCGCTGGGATTATATTTTTGTGGGGCTAAGAGCTCTGTGAATCACCACATAAAAAAGACAATGAAGGGAAGAGCACTGCTCCACTTGCCTTTGACTGTGATGAAGTTCAGTGATCCCATCCTGGTGACACTTGCATGGAGGGATAAGAGGCATTTCCTAATTAAAACCCTTTTATGTACTAGAAGCCAGCTTCTCAGCTGTTGGAAATCTGAGTGGTTCCATTGAAGTCAGGAGATGACCCCAGCTGAGCCTCGTGTGTGAGTTTTGGCATCTCCCATCAGTTTCCTTGAGGCAGCCGAGGTGGTGACAGCACGGGGCTGGGTCTGCTCTGTGGCAGCCTCAACTGATGGCACGCAAGAGCCCGGAAACTCCAGAAAAAGTGAATTTCCTCTGCGTGGATATTTTCGTTCATGCTTGAAAACAACCCTGCATCTGTTGAGCAAATACCTGAGCTGTAACAAGGAACCATGTTGCTCCTTGTTCAGATATAGCCACTCATGAACTGATGGGTGCTTTGGTTACATGGTTACAGAGGTGTGTTGCTTTTTTACCATCTTGACACAAAGATGGCATGTTCACCACTTCTACTGAAAAGCGTACTGTACATTCTCATCTTTCTAATTTCTCATGGTTTTAAGAAAAGTCTTTATTCAAGATTACCATAAGTTATACTGTAGCAGTAAAGAGTAGACTTGACAGCATTTTGCCACTAGTTATTAAATGGGCAGCACATGTTAGCAAAGACATGGTGAACTCTTTTTTAAGCCCTTTCTGTTGCTTATGTTGCTGCAAAATTGGCATTTGGATTGGTTTGTGTTGGATCTGACCTGGTAGCAGAGGAATTCAGCTTGCAAGGCTATATCTCAGTAGTGGAAAACAGGCCGAGCTTTAAAACTGGTTGTATTTTCTCCTTTTTTCCCCCCAAACCATATGTCTTTAGAGCAAAGGTTGCACATCTGGGTACATTAAAAACCCATTTGTGGGCGGGTGTTGGAAGATTATGGAAGGTAATGCTGGAAAGGGTGGTCTTGGCTTTGGAGCTAACAACAAAGACCTAAAAAACCTGGCTTTTCAGGATTGGATGGGCAACAAAGAGCACTCCAGTCTCGGGAGGAAATGGAGAACATTTTTGAATATTTTTGGGTAAAGTCACTGACTGGGACAAGTCTTCTGGAGCATGGCCTTGGGCCAGCCCCCTCCTGAGCTGGATAGGGGAAAGGAAAAAAACCTCCATTTCAGGCTCCTAGATAAACAAACACCAGAAATCTCGTAAGGGTAATAATGGAAATCACTGAGAAATTGAGTTAATACAAGGGCATCTGTGTAAGTGAATGCTCGGGACAGGGAAACGGCTTTGTCCTTTAACTCTAGTAATGCTGGAGCAGATGGGAAGCGTGATGTGCTTCACGCATTAGCTGGCTCAGATAAAGAGCAAGGCAGAGGCCAGTCCTCTTGGCTGATTAGAGGTTAACAGGGATAGAAACCAGTGGATTGACTCTTCATTTGCAGGAGGTGTTGTGGGATCAGAGCAGATGGCAGAGAGAGCGTCCCTCCAGCTTACTCAGCTGCTCAGAGGAGCTTATGGCTCCCTCCAGCACAAACAGCCCCACTGCATCTCCTCTGTTTACAGCTGCAGCTCTTGCTTCTTCCCTGGCCTACCCAGAGAGATGATAGAAGAATATTTGTCATAAACATGTGGTAGTTGGTGTCCAAGGCTGTAGGTATGTGCAGGGACACTTGCAGGCATGGTGCGTCCTCTCCAACTCATCTGTATCCCTTTGTTTCCTCTCCTCTGGCAGCAGCTCAGCTGTGGGCATGGCTCCTTCCTGGGGGCTATTAATGGTCTTTGTTAGCTCCGTGAAAGAAGAGGTACTTTTCCAGGGTGGTAATGACCAGGCAAGGACAGGAATGTGGTGGGAACAGGGAGGAGGGCTGGGCTGTGAGGGGAAAGCATTCAGCAGAAGAAGTGCTGCTGTGTTCTGCTGGGACAGCATCCTCCTTGACAGACATCCTGCCTCCTTCATCCCTGCCAAGGTCTTGTTTAACAGCATCACCTTTGCCTGTGGTCATAAAAAAGAATGGCTTTGGGGAGGAGGGAGGATGGAGGATGGAAACTCATAGCAGCTCTGCTCATTGACTCGCTGGAAGCCTGGATTCGCTATTTTGCAAGGGAGAAATGGCAATTGATTCTGCCTTGCCCTCTTTCTTTTTGTCTGCTAGTGCTCTGAAAAAGCACATTTTATCTGTGTGTGACAACACCTGCCTAGGGTGCCTCTCATTGAGCTGCCGAATCAAAAGAGCAACAAGAAAAGTGGGTTTAATTGCACACATCTTCAGCAGAGTCTTTCTTGCACTGGCAGCACAAAAGGCCAGCCCTGCTCTGGTTGAATGGAGCCCGGGAGGGCTGGGGCGCTCCGTACTCTCCGTTACTATCGGAGGCAGATGATTCACTTTGCTGGAGCATTGTCATGTGCAAATGAGTTCATGAGCCCATCTCCTTTCCAACTGCAAGGTCAGGGACTGAGCAATTGTCAGCATCAGCCGGCTGGAGGAATTGATCTAGAAGCCGGAAAGCTTTCAGAGATTTTACTAACCTCCGCTTCCCACCGCCCGAGTACACTGACACCTTCCTCCCGTGGGTGTTGTCTACATTACAAATATTGACCAATTTTAAGTTCATGTTTAGAAAGCTGCTGTTTCGAGGCACGAGATGTGACTGAGAATGGCTTATAAATAACACTTGGTGCAGCAATTATTATTCATTGCTGGTTATGGCTTTCACACAGTGGAAAAACAAATGGTTTTTCCACTAGGAGCTGGAGCTGCAGTCCGTTTAATCACTAAAGAGCTTGGAATCACTTTAGTTTAAAATAACTTTCCACTGTGGTTTGGAAATTTTAAAAAAAATATATTTGGGTCACGTTAACCTAGTGTATACAACTTGCACTAAGAATTTCAGTTTACCTCATCTACATCTGCTGAGCCCCATAAATATCCATGCATTTGTTCCCATTTCATTTTGCATAACTCCTGCCTGTCCGAAGGCAGAGCTGTCCAAACAGAGATTTGAAGTGGGGTTAGTCTGACTAGAGGTGGAGTCCTGGGAGCTGAGCATGGAGTACAAGAGCAGTGAGGAGCCAAGCTGCTGTCTGCCACTGCCACTCTCTGGCTAGGATGCAAGGAGATGTGGCTGGAGCCTTCAGGAAGCTGCATGGATGGACTTTCTGTCACGTTGCTCCTAAGAGAGGCTGTCCAAAATATCAGCCTCGGGTACTAGGAGGTCACTTGAGGTTTTGACAGCCAGGTGTGGGAGTGAGTTCTTTATGTGCAGTGTCTGGCCACATCCCACTGGCAGTCCTTGCTCAGGGCATGGATGTGGTGCTGCTTGCCCTTCTTTGAGGTTTCTACAAAGACAAAAAAAGCCTGTGAAGGAGGCAGAGGAGCCACAGTGACATGAAGAAATGCTCCCCAGGTTACCTATGTGTTACTGGTCCCCTCTGAGTTACTGTGCTGTTGCACAGCAATTTCAGTGCAGCATTCACAGGGTTAGGCCCTGCAAGTGGCTGCTGTTCTGTGGTAGATTCCATCCCGGCTGATGCTCCGTGAAAGGCAAGTAACTGCCACGCCTGGGAAGAGTGAGCTAATCTTTTCCAAATGGCACAACTTTGCAAATGACAACTGTGACTTCTGTCTGGGCTGCACAGTCATGAAATCTAAGGGATGACTGTGAGCAGCAGCTGCCGGAGGGAGCAGAGCTGAGTGCTTGGATTCCCAACTAGTCTGGTAGCTGTGGGGTCCTCCTCTCCCTCCTCTTCCTTGCAGGTGTTAGAGGGCTCTTGATGCCACAGTTATGAGAAGGGAAGGGGTTATGCCTGGCTTTTTTGCTTCTTTCTGGGGTTTAAATTTCTACGTGGAAGTCTCCAGACTTCAGTTATTTCAATGTAAACAGCTTGAATGTTGGCTTTACCTTCAGTGATTAGCTGGAGGACACAAGATGAGGGGTCTTTACAGCTGGCCTCATAGTGTCTTGGAGCTGCAGGATGGGCTTGTGGTTTTTCCTGATGGTTGGCATGTGGACATCTGGGTTAAAGATGTCCAGCTGAAAGACTGTCTGCTCTAATGGAACTGGAAGAGTTTGCAAAGCTCCTTTTGGTTGAATAGGTTTAGAGATAAAAGAGTTCTCCATCTCGGTTGAAGATGCTTCTGTTGAGGCCTTAGTGCTATTGTCCTAATAGCAAAGCCTCCTCCACTGGAGTCCCTGCTAAAGGCTTAATTCTTAGTAGCTATTTCAGAAGCCAGGGATGTTTTGTGGATCCATCCTCCTCCCAGCCTACAGGGTTTGTCAGCTCCAAAGAGGAGAAGAATCTTCTTCTTCTGGAAGACAGTTCTAGGGTCTGTTTTAATTTAAATTGGATGTGCAATGTCCTGCAGCAGTAATGCAAGGAAGGTCCTTGCTGTGATGTTTTGTTCCCGTTTGATGGGTCAGATGGGTGGGATTAGGAGGAGCTTCCACTGGGAAGCTTCCATGATAAAAGTAGGAGAGGGTGTTCTGGGGCAGGAAAAAGGCAGCGTTTTTCTCGGGATAAAGCTAGGCTCTGATGGGGCATAATGAGTCTGTAGTTACCAAGATGGTATTTAATTATTTCTTTTCCATGGTTTTCAAGCCTTGGCACTGTCACTTTGCTGGCAGCAAATCAAACAACCAAGTTAGCTTATGTTAAGAACAGAAGATGAAGTCTTAGATAAGCACTCAGCTGTAGGAATATCTTATATTGAAATGTACAGGGTGGACATGGAGGAGGGTATGTCTTTGCTCTCAGTGCTATCCAGACCCTGTGTCTGTGACCAGGGCTACAGAAGTGTTGGTATCACAGCTCCTAGGATGTTTTTTGCTTCTAAGATGCAAGATGAACAGAGAGGACAGTACAGTGAGTGTGTCCTCCAGTGTAACTTGTAGCCTTTTGGTGATGATAGCATCAGGGACCAACAAGGACCAGGAGTGCATGCTTCCATGGGTGATGGAGTAATCACACCATAACCTACCTTTTAGCCACCACTTTTCTCTGAGACAGCGATACCCATCACTGCTGAACTGGTGTGCTCAGCACTCGGAGGTGCTGGGGTGCAGAACTGGCTGCAGTGCAGGGTGCAGTGTGGTAGCTGCAGTCTGACCTCCCACATGTAAATATTCCCAAATAATGCCTGCGTTCCTGCCAGCTCCACTCTCTCCCCTTCTACCATGTTTAATTTCTGACTAAACTTTTGATAAATATTTTCTATGGAGTTCCTAGTTTATCTTAAATAGACCTGTTGCCATCACAGCTAAAATCTAAACCCACACTTGTTTTGGGGCTCGAGTGCCAGATGAACTTGGCAGTTGTTGAATACTAAATGGTCCTATTCCATGTGCAGACCCCATCTATGAGTTGTGAGGACCAGCTTTTGCAGCAGATGGGAGAGCACAGCTTTTGGGATGCCTGAGAACAGCCTGGGAAGTATCTGGACAAATTTTCTCTCTTTGGAGGCTGGATCAGACCACAGTTGATGTATTATTGTATTTATACCTGTCTGAAACAGGTCATTTGGTTAAATGAGTTCCTCCACCCGTACACCAGTTAGCCCCAAGTGGGGTCTGGCCCACAGTCCCGATAAAGTAAGCATTTCAAGGCAGTGTTTATGGCCAGTAATTTGTCCTAGAGTGTTTTATGTATATGTGTGTATGTGCCTGCGGGCATACATATGAGTATATACATACATACTTGCTCAGGAACGTGGTTTCCAATCCTTTTAACTTGTTCAAAAAGTAAACTAGGGAGAAACTGGCAGTGAGTCGGAGCCGCCTGCCAAGCATTGCAAACCAGAGAAGTGGTAAAACATAAACACTTTGGAGTTTATCCTCAGGATTTATGTAGTTTGGCTGCTGGGGGATGGACTTGTATGGAGGGGGAGGCTCCTCAGCCCCGGCCATGTCCCGCAGCGCCGAGCCCAGCACCTCTGCAGCCACACTTCCACTCCTGGCAGCATGTGAGCAAGAGGGTAGTGCAGGGTTGCCCACCCCTCCCCTCCTGCTCTGCTGGCCTCATGGGTTGGGTTTTGGGTGATGGCAGCAGAACAGGTCTGCTTTTCCCCCTCCCGTGCACTAAAGTAAAAGCAGACCTCTTTGACGCTTAATCAGATTTGAATGTGTTTTTTGGCGCGGCTTTAAAGAGACTGGCAGTGAATAGCTGGTTTTGATGCCATTTATTAAAAACCTCTGGTAGAATTTGTCTCCAAAAGCCTTTGTAAGAGCTGGCAAACGCACAAGGGCTTGATGCAGTTAATGTATTTTAATCTTCACCCCACACACACCCCTTCTCCTTTTCTGTCGCTAATTGTAGGGTTCTCAGCTGTCTGCTGCCTTCTCCGGAGGGATGGCAGGCTCTGCAGGGACCTCTACATACACAGGCTTAATAAGGTTGCAGTAGCATGAAGAAAAGTGAGCATCCTCTTCTGGGAAGAGGGCTGGGATGGGCGATGTAGAGTGCCAGGTCTCACACCAGGTTTCGATATGGGGGCAGTGGGCAGCCCTAGCCATGTTAATTAACCTTCCAGTGCAGCTTCATTCTCCTTGGAGGAATAAGACAGATGAATGGAGGAAACAAAGATGTCCCTTTTCCAGGTGCTGGGCAAGTGCAAAGTGTTTGTGTTGGACCCACTCAGCAGTTGGATCCTGAGAAGGGCTTCCTGAGGCTCCCTTTCAGATTGAGGTTGATGGGCATCCAATCTTTTCTCACTGACTTCATCCCTCATTTGCTTGGTACATCCACCTTCCTTGGACTCAGAGGACTTTCTGAGCCCATTTGATGCTCCTCACCTGTGTTTGGGACTTTCTGGGGCTTTTTTTCACACTTTTGTGCCCAAAAGTGCTGCACCCCCTTGTGGCATGGTGAGGACTGTCAGGAGCACCATAACATCGGTGTGAGCAACTTGTTGAGCTCAAGGAGCAGTTTTCCCCCAGCCCACAGTTTGGGTTGTGCATTCCTCCTGTTGCCGCTCCTTGTTCCCACTGCCTGGAAGAGCTCAGAGCTGTGTCCATGCCCTGGAGCACTCTACCTGGCTGAGGGACCAAAGCAGGAATTGCTTTGCATTTAGTTTGTCTGCCTCATCGAAGAAAAGCAAACGTGGCCTTTTTCTACCATCCCTCACTCATATGAGTTGCAAATTCAGCGAGAGAGGGAGGCGTGGATGGAAATGACTCCCAGGAGAGAAACAGTCTGAGAGACTTAAACAAATGGGAACTGAACAGCTTTGCTCTTCCCCTAAGGGTTTGACTGTTAAATAAACTCACCAATGAGTCTGGCTGCACATGTGTGTTGGTGCAGAAGTGTGTTTGTACACACAGGCTGGGTGGTGCCTGGGTGTAAGCCACTGGGATGGGGTGTGCTGGGTGCTGCGCTCCTTGGCTTAGAGATGCTCAAGCAGCCTTGGCTGGCCTTGCCTCCTTCCAGAGTTTGCATAGGTGGTTGTGGTCAGAGGGAAGCTAACCTGGCCTTTGCCTCTTCTCCTTGCACTCTCCAGGGTTCCACCTCAGCGGGACAGTAACGGAGCCAGCAACTGCAACAGAACCAGAGATGACCTACAAGGTGGCCATCAGCTTCGACCGCTGCAAAATCACCTCAGTGACGTGTGGCTGCGGGAACAAGGACATTTTCTACTGCGCTCACGTCGTGGCGCTTTCACTGTACAGGATCCGCAAGCCAGACCAGGTCAAACTCCGTCTTCCCATCTCAGAGACCCTTTTCCAGATGAACAGGGACCAGCTCCAGAAGTTTGTTCAGTATTTGATCACAGCACACCACACCGAGGTGCTGCCCACTGCCCAGAAGCTGGCTGATGAGATCCTGTCATCCAACTCGGAGATCAATCAAGTGCACGGTAATTCCTCTTTCCTCCCTGTGTGACCCAGCACTGGTTCACTGTCTTTAGGGCTGGGTTGGTGGTTTTGATGCTGATGGCGATGGCCTTCATTTTGCTGTTTGCTTGTTGCTCCACAGAGAGACCTGGCAGTGTCACACTGATGTTGGTACATGGGTGTTGGGACCACATTGTTGGGGTGTCCCTGTCCTGCCCTCTGCTCTTCTTTGTGTTTATCTATCTAACAATGGCTTCAACAGGCAGGAAGAGGCAGAGCAGACAGGCTGGTTGTGCACAAAGCACAGCTCAGAGTAGAATGGAGACACCATGGGCAGAGGAAGGCAGCATGTTTAGTCCCCAGCACAGAAGGACGTGGTGCTGGGACCCTGTGGAGCGAGAGGTGCAGTGGGGATGTGGCTCCTCCATCACACAGGGACAAGGTGTCAGCCCCAGCCCTGCACGTTGCTAAGTCAGATGCGCAGCTGAGGCAGCAGGAGATAAAGCTTTAATCTCCATGGGCGTTAATTTGCTCATAACAAATGAGCACTGCTATTCTGACCTACTGCACAAAGGCAGTGGAGATATGTCCTGGGGCTTTGTGTTTGGAAGATGCTTTTCACTTCCTCCCCTGGAAATCTGGGGGATGGTGCCCATCCTGGCACTGCTCTGCTGGCCCAGGAAGTGGCCCAGGCTCCTGGAGGTCTCCCACTATGTCTTTCCAAGAAGCCGAGGAGCTGAGGTCGCCCAGGGTCTGCAACAATGAGCCGCTCCCCACCGTGCCTGTCCCACCAGCTGTAGAACAGAGATAATAAACATTTATCTGCCACGGAAGGGCGTTGCAGGGATTAACACATGCTTGTTAAGTGCTCGAAAGATGAAAAGCCCCATATGCAGCCTAAAATATAATCTGAACTGGTTGAATCCATATGTAGAGGTGAGGCCAGGCATTCACCTCCACTGTAGGGGTGATGGCAGCTCTGATCTTAGATGTTTTCTCCTCCCTCTATCTGGTCAATCCTGCTCCTACCTTGGGAGTGGCCTTTGTCTCCTCTGCCAGGCCACATCTGCTGCGTGGGTGGTTGAGCTCTAAATCTGGCTTTTGCAGGGTGTGGGGGGTCCTCAGTTTTTGGCATTACAAAAGAATGAGGAGCTGTGATACTGCAAGGATCTGGTCAGGGCCATTTCCTCCCTGAGCAGATCCAGTGAAGCTGAGGCTGGGCAAGATCTCTTCTTGGCCATTGTTTGAGGCTGCTTTCTCCTAAGCAGATTGAAGTAAAGCTTTTAAGGCTCTGAATATTATTGCTCTAGAGTCAGCAAAAGACTGGTGATTGAGAGTCTTACAAAGATACAGATGTTGGCTCCGGTTCAATATCTGCCTCTTGTTTTTGCAAGTGGTTTTAAGAAAAACAAAGCAAAAATTCTCAGTCCCTTCAGCCTTGTGCAAATTCATGCACTCCAGACTGCAGATTTGAACTGACAGAGGCATGTTACCTTACCCCACAGAAAGTGGCACCTATGTGACACCCCTGTGGCTGCCCAGCTGGTTACAAGGGAGGAAATGCCTCTGCAAGCAGGAGAGCAACCTTGTGTCATCCTGGGGGAGGATGCAGATCAGCCTTAGGATGATGAGATGATCTAAAGATGGTCTAAGATGACCGATAACTCATAGGTGTTGTACCCTGTGAAAAGGAAGACTCCAAAAACCACACATTCAAGTTCAGAGTGATTCTGTCCAGAGCTCTGACTCTTGATCCTGGACAGTGTTGGAAGTTTTGCCCTCCTCATCTTGTTGGAAGCACAGTGCAACTGCAGTGCAAAGCTATCTGTGCCCGGGGTGAGGAAGGACTGGGTTGCGTATGGGAGAGCAATTCCCCCAAGTTGTAGGGCATCCAAATTCGTCCCCTGTCTTCCCCTCCCAGCTGTGGTTCATGCATTAGGTCACTGCTCCTGGGATTTGTAATTCTTCAAGCTATGCTTTTACATAGAGCTTCATGGACTTGTGTGCACAGTTCTTGACTGTGTGTAGTTCAGACTCTTGGAGTCACACCTTCCTTTACCTTGGGGTTGGGGCCAAGGTGGCTTTTGGCAGGCCAACCTCTGCAACCCAAAAGGTATCCCGGTGTGTGTACTGGACACCTGAGGTTATTACACCTTGGAGCAAGAAGAGCCTCTCCAGAAATCCTTTATTTCCTCCCCCACCCATTTCTTCTGAGGAGAGGTCTGTTGAGCTTTGTATAAACATATTATCTTCCACACCTGCCTCTGGTCATCCAAAGAGGGGCTGCTCCTTCTGTGTTCATGGTGGGCACATGGGATGGAGGAGCTGATTCTGCACCCGATGGGCTGGAAAATGCCCCGTGTGCAAAGGGATTGTCTGGTTTTGTAAAATAAGGCTTTCAGGGATGCTCCTTCTCCTCCTACAGAGCCTGAATGGCAGAGAAAATTACCAGCCATTGTCTGGCACGCTGGGCTCCGGGCATCAGAGCTTTGTTCCTTGCAGGAGTCTGTAGCCGCGGGCTGTGCACCGCGTGCCGATCTTCCCGGCTGTCTTCCTAGAAGGAAATGCAAACTATCCAGTAATGATGGAGTCTTGGAGCACAGCCAAGGTGCTCGCGTGTTCTCGAAGGATTCAGTCCAAGCAGAGCTCCTAGGTGTGCCTGCTGCTCTGCTCCCCACTTGACCTCTGCCTGCTGAAGTGGGTCACGTTTCTGCTCCTGTAGCTTGGCTGCAAAGGGCAGTGTGCTCACAGCAAGAGCGTCTCGCGTGTCTGGCACGTCCACACTCAGCATCTGGAGTGGCAGCTGGAGTGAGGAGACTAATATGGGTTTCAGTGTTGTGTCCCCTCCCCAGGGGGACAAAGCCAGTGGTGTGGCCGCCCGGCAGGGAGCAGGGCTGCAAGGGTGTCACTTCTGTACCAGCAAAAGTGTCTCATAGCTGCTTAGCCTATCCTTATGGGGTGAATGCTGGGGGCAGCCAAAATCTGCAACTGGAGAGCTTAGATCCAACAGGCAGGACTCCAGTGAAGTCATGATTATTTGGTGGTGGCCTCCTTGGCATCCTGCTTCCTCTGTTCTTCTGAGACCATCAGCCCAGGGCTTGTGTTGGTTTGCCATGGCACCAGCCTGGCTTGGGGGAGATGCAAGCTGAGAAAGTGGCTCAGGGCCACCAGCCATGGTGGGACATGCTGGGGTTAGGTGGGATTGATGAAGTTTTGCCATTGGGGAAGTCCGTGCTCTACCACCATGAAACCTGGGAAGAATATGTCTTCCTGAGGTGTGGATGAGGACCAGAGAGCGATTCCTTTGGTGCAGTAAAGTGCTGCAGAGGGCCAGGAGGTATTGGAGAGGGCAAGGGTGAGAAAAAGCTGAAATGGGAGTTGTAGATAGGGAGACTTTGGAGGCAAAAGCAAGTGTCGGAAAGCAAACTCAGAAGTACCAATGGCTCCTGACAGGAGTGCTGGATTTCCTGCTCTCACAACATGGATCCAACACCCATCAGCAGCCAGTGCACAGGATCCAAGCCATCCAGCAGACTTGGAAGGCAACATTCATCTCCTCTGGTATTTTGGTTCATGCTTATAGGGAATGATTTGAATTTATTTTAACAGGAAGACCAGATCAGTGTGGGGTGTACGGAAAGGCAAACTGTGTCTCAGATACATTCTTTGAACTTGGTTGGGATATCTGGGCTTTGGAAGCAAACGTATTCTTCCTGAGGACAAAAGCAGTCTGTGGCCAAGGAGATCAGGCTGATGGAAACTACTGCAGAACCAGACAGAGGTATCATTAAAATCTGTAATTAGAAGCTTATGGACAGGACAGTGCCTTTGGGCCTAGAAGATTTGGGGCTTAAAGGTATCCTTCATGTATCATTGATGAATTCTTCCCCTTCTTTGGGTAAGGAGCAGGAGGTTTTGGCAGGCCTAGTGTTTGCAGCTCTGTAACTTGCCCTGCTTGAGCAGCACTTGGGCATGGCAGAGAGTGCTGCTGCCCTCATCCCAGGATACATGGCTGGGGCAGTCTGTCTGCTCCATGGAAATGCCATGGATGAAACTGTGTCTGTGGTGCTCAGCCGATGCCATCAAAGGGCTTCGGATGTTCTTCTTAGCCAGAAGTGGGAAAAGCCACAAAACCTCTGCTGTCACACAGTGCAAGGGCAGCTCCCTCCAAGGAGCTGCACAAGCTCACAAGCCAGTGTGAATCACCAGGGGGCCTCTATGGTCCTGCAGGGACTTGGGCTTCCTTGGAGGAGAGGACTTTTGGACAACCCTCAGGCTTTGGCATGGGAAAATCAGATCTGCTTATGCAAAAAGCTGTAAGAAGCCTGTTGCCTCATTTATTCCTTTTTGTCCCAGATGCATTCTTGACCACCTTGAGCCTTCCTTCAACTCCTGGGCTGAAGGATACTGTCCTTCACCCATTGGCCCATCTTGCTCCTTGTGCACAGCAAGGCATCTGCCAGGTCGGTGTGCAGGAAGTCCTTGCCTGTCACACTGAGCCAGGGCTGATGTTGGAGGAGTCCTGGGGCAGTGTTTAACTTTCAGGTCATCCTGAGACAGTGTCTGGAGGGCAGCACCATTAAATCTATTTGAAATTCTGCCTTGCTGCAGTGGAGGAGGAGGAGAAGGTCAGATCTCCAGGGGATTCGTGCTCCTGTTTGCTGAGTTGTTGTGGATTTAAGGGAAAATAACACACCTGAGTGCTAGAGAGAAAGGCAGCTTTTCCCCCTTGTCTTGCAGAGCCACTGGGGTTGTCAAATGACCCCAGAGCACACGCAGCTTCCAAAGTTGGCTGTACCAGGTACTGGTACCAGCTGGACCACAGAGCTCCTGTCCGTGATGCTGGCATCCAGTCTGGATTCACTTGCCCCATCACTGTCAAGTGTGTGTGAACCTTCAGGCCGCCCTGGAGACTCCACCCAACCTGCCTCCACTTGAAAACTTAAATCAGAATCCTTGGTGAAGCTCAATTCCTTGCTTTACTGCTATTTTTAATGCCTTGTTAGGGTTCATTTCCTTTCTGGTGCCTGGTTATTTTCTCTCTGATGTTTTCTGCTGTTTGCTTATTTGTCCATGTCCTCCCCACCCCCCACCCTGAACTGTTCCTTCATGTCTGTTTTCTTTCTGGACACCAGAGAGGCAGCCTGGAGGCATTCAGCAATGCCACCAGTGCAGTCATGAGATGGCCCTTGTGAACTGCCACCATGATGGCCAGCCCTGCTCAGGGCACCACTGACCCTGGGGCTGGCACAGCCAGGCCCCAAACCACCAACGGGTGCTGGGCACAGTTGGGTGAGGTGACTGTGGGGGAGATGCTGGAGCAGTCATCTTTATCCTTGGGTGGCTTTTCTATTATCAGCTCCAGGCACTGGTTGAAAATAATAATTGTCCCTTTTTCTTTGTGTCACTAATCCTGCTTTGGGTGAGATGCTCTGAGAGTGCTTTCCATGCTACCCAGCTGATGTATCTCCCCTTCTTGGGTTCAGGAGCTTTGGGTTTGGGATGTGCCAATGCCTTGGCATGACCCATGATGTCCCACTGCCTCCTCCTGGAAACCTGCAGCTTTCCAGTCCAGGAGTGCCTTTCATTTTCTTCATGTTGGGCAGCTAATTTCTGAGCAAAGAGTTGAATTTTCCATGCCTGGCTTCACTCTGTTTTCTAATTTGTGGATTTTTCCAGTCCTTATTTCTGAGTCTTTGTATTCGCCTGGAGTGGTCTCGCTTGGCTGTCAAACAGTTAAACCCCACGCCCGCAGCGAGGGGGGAGTCCTGCTTGAAGTGTGATGGATTGCATTTTTATCTCTGTTTCTACAGCCAGTGTAAAAGGGCTGGTGAAACACTTTCCACTCAAGATGTGCAATGGTGTTTCCTTAAATCTGAATCCGGCAGGACCAAGATCCAGCACATCTGAAATCGGGCTCTTTGGAGCACGAATGCTGCTATATGAGAAATGTGTTATGCAGGCGCCAGGGCTGTTTTACATGCCGTTCCCGGCTCCTTTGGAGCTGAGACATGGAATCACTCATCAGCTGCGTCACAGCATACCGCTGCTGAAGCCCCCACGGTGTGAAGGTTGGCAAAGGGAAGTGGACAAATCCTGCCATTAATATTTAAACCCAGCACAAATCCCGTTGTTTGCTCTTAAATGTTTATCCAGCTCCCCAGCGTAATTGGGCAGCCTGTTATCTGCTGGGTTGTGTTGCATGTGTGGGAATCTGCTATTACAGCCCTCTCTCTGAATATTTTGTAGGAGAGCAAAATACATTTACAAGCAAATTTGGGTTTTATTTGGAGGAGCGGGAGGCGCGTTACTAATTTGGCTGCAGCCCGAACCCCAACGTGCGAAGTGCTCAATGTGTTGTGTGGGAGGAGGAGGTTTTATTTAGCTGCACACTCCTTTCCTTGCTGCTTGGGCTTTCCGTCGCTAACTCTACGTGAGAGCAGCAAGCGCCAAGGGTAGCCGGGGAACCCCCAAAAAAAGCAGTCACTTTTTGCATCTTGCAAACTTCTCCACCTTAATCTGTCACAGCGGCCACAGTGAGGGACCATGGATAAGCTGAGCTTAGATGGGATGGGTCACCCCAGGCATCTGTGCCTTCCTGGTCCCTGTAGATGCAGCCAGGTGACCCGATAAAGGCAGCTGAGGCTGCTCTGGGTAGCTGCAGCTAGGAGTAGCAGGCAGGGTGGTGGGCAGGAGGATATTAAGAGTGCAAGCGTCTGGGATACCTAGTGATGGGACTGGATAAGTGCTCATGGTAGACAGATTAGACATCGGTTCCTGATAGGGGATAATCGCTGGCTTGTCTGCTCTTTATCTGTGAGATAAGGACGAGGATGGGGGAGGGAAGGAAAAGGCACAGGAATGCTCAGAGGGCCAGGATGGACTGTCCCTGTCCCTGGCGTGGTTGTCTCTCATGGCTTATGGCAGGGCTTGGCCACTGGCAGCAGAGAAGTGGGATCAGGGCATGTGTGGGGCTGTAGGCAAAAGCCTTCATGCTCATCCAGGAGCTGTGATTTCCTTTCTGCTGCTTCAGCTCCTGTCCCAATTACATGGTTGTGTCAACTATAAGTTATTCTGCAGAGGGAGCAGCAGCATCATCCTGTCCCTTCGGCATGCCTAGAGCTTGCTGAAACTTCTCTCAGGCAGTGACTGTTAGCAGAAATTAAAGTAATTTTGTAAAGGACATTAAATACAAATAACTCTATGCTACCGGGTCAGAAGCGTTCTCAGCCTTTCTTGGAGGAGCAAAACCCCTCAGGTTGATGTTGTCTTGGTTAGCGGCCACAAAGAGAACAGTTGCCCTGCTAAACAGGCATCCTGGAGCATGATTTTCATGAGTTGCATTTGTGTTCCTTGTTCAGCAATGTACAGGGCTGAGGCATGCACTCTCCATAGTAAAGTGATTTCTGTTCCCCAGTCAAATCCCAGTCGAGTGGGAAAGATATCATGAAGATTTAACTGGGAATGTGTCATCTACAGCATCCCTTAGCACTCCATGCAGCACCTTGCTCTTCCTGTGCTGACCCTCTTCCTCACTCAAGAGGGAGATGAGATGGGAGAAGCAGACCAAAGTGGAATGGAGCATCCTTCAGCCACACCAGTCCCTCCTTGGCATCACTGTTCCCTGAGCAGTTTCTGCAGAGCAAGACTCAAAAGCAGGGAGCTGAAAAGCCAAGTTTCTGTTCCCTTTTGTGCTCCTGGATGTTTGCTGGAGTTGTGCTGCTGCCTGCCCTGCGACCCCTGGAACCCATTGCTGGTGGAGTAGTACTTGGTAGAGTAGTACTTGGGGGGGGAAATGGGAATTGAAAGGAGCAAGGCAAGGGAAATCCAAGTTGTTAAAAGCACTTGTGTGTTTTCTGTATTTTTTTGTTCTCTGGAAGATGAAGTACAGCCTTTGAACACATACATATGCCTGCCAAAGGCCCTGCTCTGGTCACAGTTTGCTCTTTGAAGGATTATTGATTCTTTGTTCTTCCTGTGGAGAACAGTTCCTGTCTCCCAGACAGGTACACTGATGCCCAGGGACTTGTCCCCAGTCCTAAGGCAAACAAGGGGCAGGACCAGATGTTTAGCCCAGGGCTGTGGAACTCATATGCAGTGGTACCTGTGTTAGACTGTTCCAAACATGGGAAAGGGCTTGCAGGAATTGGAGCTTTACTGATGCTTTAACAAACTGGTGACGTGGAGCAGGAGGATGAGCACCCTGGGCAATCCCTGGAGCCATGGAATGCTCCAGGCTCTGCAGCTGCATTGCCAGCACTCCTGGGGCTTTGGAGGAAGGCAGGCCCCTGCTTTTCCTTAGCCTCACGTCATGTGGAGTGCAGAGGCGGAGTGACCAGGCAAGCATTAGCCCTGTGGTCCGTATCCCTTCTGATGGCAGCTGCCATGACTGTATTAGGAGAACATCTTGGTGCCAGCTGGGGCTCCCTGCCTGGGAATCAAGTTGGTATTCACTCACCTGAGCTGATAAAATAGAGGTGGGTCCCTATAAAATAGAGGTAGGTCCACTCCTTGGTGGCGGGATTGCTGACTCTGCTGTGATAAACAGTTGTTTCTTTTCTCCTCCCTCCTTGTCCCCTCAGGTGCTCCTGACCCCACTGCTGGGGCCAGCATCGACGATGAGAACTGCTGGCACTTGGACGAGGAGCAGGTCCGAGAGCAGGTGAAGCTGTTCCTATCTCAGGGAGGGTACTACGGCTCGGGGAAGCAACTCAACTCCATGTTTGCCAAGGTGAGGAGCCGGCTGCTCTCTCCCATCTCAGCTCGACGTGTCACATAGCTGGCAGCTCTCTGGCTGCCCTGGCAGGGTGCCCATCACAGCTGGGAATCTCTGCTCCAGTGCCTTCTCGCCCTGTCGCAGAGCAGGCGGTTATAATCCAGGCTCTGGGTCAGGCCTGGGTTGTCTCAACTGCTGTCCTGGCAGGTCTCTTCCTCCCATGCGATGGGCTTGCCATGGATCCCTGTGCAAGGGACGGTGTTCCCCCATCATCTCTTCAGCGTGGTGGGGAAAAAGCCTGCAGAGCCTACCAAGACCATGGAAAGGTGCAAACAGCCTAAGGACTCTTCTCCCTCTTTACAGAAAGGCCTTGTTTTCATGTTCTTAATTTCTTAGTCTTCTTCACAACCTGGCTGTGGCTGCTACTCAGTTGGGCTCCAACCAGCCTCATCACAGCCATTACACGAGGGTTATAATGTATGACTATACATTATACACTCACACACACACACACATGTATGGGCGTGTATTTACAGTCTGGACCCTCAGGATAAGGGAGCTGTGGGTTGCCAGCCAGGTGAACATGACTTAAACACGTCTGAGGGATGATGGTTTGTCTCACCAAAGACCTTCTCTTTGTCCTTTCTAGGTCCGGGAGATGCTGCGCATGAGGGACTCCAATGGGGCCAGAATGTTGACATTGATAACAGAGCAGTTCATGGCTGATCCTCGGCTCTCCCTCTGGAGGCAGCAGGGGACAGGCATAACGGAGAAGTGCAGGCAGCTCTGGGATGAGCTGGGTAAGGGTCACTGCCTTGCAGGGAGCAACAGGGCTGTCTGGGTTGCTGACCCAACAGAGGCTCTTTGGGGCTCTTTTTTGGGAGAAGAGACCTTCAGAGATGCCAGGAGCTTACTTTATCCCCTGCTGGGAAATCCTGGTGGGACAGCTAGATCAGGTCCAAACCACACAGTTCAACACTTTAAACCAGCCCCTCTCCTGCAAAGGGGTCAAAGATGACGGGTGTGCAGTGTGTGGCTGGTCCCATATTTGCAGCAGGCTGGTGTTTGGTGTGCTGCCCCAAAGCCTTTGTGAGGGAGGACACAAGGGGCTGGTGAGCCCTGGAGGCAGGATGTAGCCTGGATGTGGAAGTGCTGTTCCTGGAGGAACTGTGATCCAGAGGAGGAAAGGCAGGTTCTCAAGTCTCGTCACATCTGACAGATTTCTGCCTGCTGTGGTGCACGTTTCCAGGGTGAGAGGCCAGGCTGGGCAGCACAGAGCCTGGCTGTAAGGAAAATGCAGTTCTGAGTAGTTCTAGCTAAGCACCTTAGATACCAGCTCAGCTGGCTGACACTGTAGTATCATCAGAATAAAACATTTAGATGCCCTGGGCTTGAGGAGATTGGTTTTGTGGTAAAGTTAATCCAGCAGTTCTGGGCTCTCCTGAACATGTGGGATTTTGGGTGAGTAGTTTGACTTGACCCATAGTTTTATGAGTGCGTTCGAGCTTCTCTGCAGCCTGCTGGTAGGAGGTGCTGTGCAAGAGCAAGGACTGATGGGCTGGGAGCAAAGGGATCTTGTAAAGCTGGAAGAAGGATTAGGATGGTCCAGGATCTGAAGCACCTGAACTGCAGCTGGGAATCACAGACCTTCCTACCAAGTGCCCAGCAAATACAAATATAGCCATGAGGCTGGGGACTCTGGCCAAACTGTGCAGATAAAGGCTGGGCAAGGGTGGGATATCTTGCTTCTGGATGAAGTTCCCTGGATGTAAATAACTACACCAGCTCTGGAGATCTCATCTGTGCTTGCTTGCCAAGAAGATATTTCCAGGATTTTGGGATGCTGCAGCTAGACAGTTGGATAAGCAAGGATCCTAGAGAGGTGGCCAAGTCCACCAAGCCAAAATTTCTGCATGGAAGGCAGCAAACACATTGGTGTAACATGAATGGATAGTTGTGTGGGCAGGCCTGGATGCAGGAAGCAATTTGCCGAAAATTACAGATTATTTGGCCAGATTTCCAACTCTAGCCAAGCTGAGAGTCTTCCCTCCTGTCCTTTGCAGACAAAGGGGGAGTGGTTGGGTTTGAGTCCTGGCTTAACCGTACAAGGACCAGGTTGGTGCGCACAGTTTTGGTCGTCAGAGTGGGAGGAGGTGACAGGACATCCCTGTCAGCAGATGGCAAAGTGGCTCGGGAACGTCAGGGCCCTACCAGGGCTGGATCAACGTGACAGCAGGGAAAGCATGGTGCCAGCCAACACATGGCAGAGCAAGCAGCTCGCCTGTTGTAGGCATGTCCCATGGGAGGGTGTGGGCATCTCCATGCTGATGAGAAACCCCTGTAGAGGACACAGTGATGTTCCAAGAAGCAGCTTTGGGGCAGGATGGGCATGGACTATACTCAAAGCAGGGATTATTCCCCCCATTTTACAGAAGCCTTTTGGATTTGGCCTTAGGCAGCATTTGCTGTAGGAACAAAACATCTCTCTGAAGGAAGGGTGGAGGCATGGGGTATCCAGAACTGCCGTGAGTTGGTGGAGTTCACCAGTAACAAACCTGAGCAACACTGAGAGATGTCCCAAACCATCTCTGGATGGGTAACAGTAGCCAGGGCATGTGGGGCAGTGAAGGCACCTTGTCTGACGGGCTGTGGATGTCAAAGCTGCTGGTGTTACCACTGCTGCCAAGGGGAGGGACAAGGAGCCTGTTGCCAGCTGCCACAGGAAGCCCCAGCACAGACGACAATCCTTCACCTCGTGGAAGCAAAAAATGGGCCTCTTGGAAATTATTTTGGGCACATGTTTAATAATTAATCATTGATTTTAGCAAAGACTGCATCAGACTCGCGTGGGATTGGAAGAAGATCAGCCTTAAAGAAGATTGTGGATTTGTGCTGGGCAAAATGTAAAGGATTTTGCAGGATTTCAGAGTTTAAAAAAAAAAATTAAAATAAAAATGGGATCATTTGCTTGTGCATGTGCTGCCAACTGAACATCTATTGCCCCGTCTGCTGGGGAGCCAGAGGAAGGACCTGCTGGATGGAGAGCTCAGCAGCGTGGGAGTATTTGCCCTGGCGCATTAGTACTTACGATTAAAGCCTAATTACAAAAAATAGACGAAAAACCAGCTGAAGTGCAGCCTGACCTTAATCTGCCTGGAGACGGGTTTATTTATCTCAGCCACTTGTTTACAGTGGGGAATTTCAGCAGATTAAGCCAGGGAGCGACCCTGTGGGAAACGGGAGAATTTCTTTGATGGTTTGGAAACTTGGGCGCAGGATCGGAGTGCCTGTCTTCTCTGGGGCCAGCAGCCAGGACTGCTGGGCTGGGAAGGCTCTGACCCCCCCATCCCTGCACCCAGCCCCGTCATCAAAAAGCATTTTTGTTTAGAGGCTTAGCTTAATCGTGATCTGCTGCTTTGTTCCCTGCTTAACCTTCTGCTATTGGAAAGTTCAGATGAAGGTTCCTGCAGCATGTGAAGAGACACGGAGTCTGACCCGGCGTGGCATTTCAGCTCAGGACAGGAGTCACTTGTGCTGTCAGCTGATGTCACTTGACCACAGAGCTCAGAAAACCACTGTATTCTGTATCTTCCAGATAATTATCGTGACCGAGACATATGCAAATCCCACTTCCCTCCTCGTTCCCATCTTCCCACCACATCTTTCCTTCTGCAGGAGAGCCCCCGGGGCATAACGTTTTGGCAGGCAAAGGATGCCTCGGAGGGCTCCCAAAAATAGGCAGCAGAGTCATGAGGCTTTCAAGGATTGCATATTAGCTGAGCTGTGGGAGCCAAAAATCCAGTGAGTGCATCCCGTTCCTGGGGGCGGTGGAGCCAGAGCACCAAGCCTCCTTACCGCCTGTCAGCCAAGCTCTGTGCACCATCAGCGTGAGCTGAAATTGCTGGAGGCTGCTTTTCACACAAGCAGCCCCGAAGTGGGTGAAGAAGGGCAATGACAACAAGCGGGAGCACTGTTGGGAAGGGGATACCCAACACCAGGAGCCAAGTGCAGGATTTATCTCATGGCCATCTGAGAGGGTAGGGAATCCTCTGCCCTTGGAGTGGCAGTAGGCAGGCGCCCACTTCTCAGCTGAGGGGCATCAACCAGAGCCTTAAAGAAGACTCATTTTCTGGAGCTGAGACCTGATTTTTTCAAAGCTGCCATGTCTGTATGTCTGCTGTGGAGCCTGCAGGAGCCTGGGAACAAGTGACATGGACCTACTCTGGGAAGGATGAGCCTCTAAGGAGGTAGCTCTTTTACACATTAGTTAATCACTGACGTTGTAGCTCAAAAATCTTAATCCCTCCCATTCATCAAAAGGTGGGCTTTTGGAGGGGTTTCCTGCAAGTCCTGAAGCTGAGACTCAGATAGAGCTGTACTAGGCAAAGTCTGCTTTGGACGTTTGCTCATACTCAGTGCCTGTAATTTCTTTTCCCGTGCCCGTTCCTGGATGTGATGCTGCCGCCACCATCTGCGTTGACGTGTGACGTCTCTCCCGCCAAGCCAGGCTGCTCTGAGGAGCCGGTTGTGCACATCCTCCACGCCTTACGAATGTTTTGAACCAAACGTCCGCAAGTCCCGACTGGCAAAGGATGGGTCTGAGGAGATGCACCCCAAAAGCACCACCAAAGCTCAGCTGTAATGCAGAGTGGAAAGATGCCAGAGTGGAGCCAGGGCCAGGACATCACTGCTCAGTCTGGTTGTGCCATGTGTTGCTTGGCAAGGGGACTGGCTGCTCCAGCTGGGTTGTTGGAGCCACAGCCTCACTTGTGGCTGTTTGGCTCCATGGCAGGGATGTGCAGCTAGGGAGCTGCCACTCAAAGCACAGCGAGCGAGGGAGGGGGTTTGGGCTTGTGGAGAAATCCCCTTGTGCAGTGGAAGCATGTTGGGTGATGTTGTCCTACCACAGGCTGTCACTTTGGGATGGGAACTTTGGCTTTGGGAGTCATGGGGAAGTGGGGGAGAGCAGCAGGCTGGGTAGGGAGAAGGAAGGTACACCAGGTTGCTGCTGGGCCCATGAAGGAGAGGCAGGGAGTGTGTTTCTGAGGCTGAGCTGTCCCACGTGTATGACAGGATCTGACACGGGCTGCTCGAGGGGATCCCCAGGGACACCTCACACTGCAGCTGTGCCAGCCCACAGCCATCCTACCCCACGAGGCAAGCACAAGGGAGGGAACGTGCTGCATCCTGGCAGCCTTGCAGGGAAATTTGGGTAGAAATGCAATTAGCTAAAGGAGAATTCATGGTTTTGGCACTTATTTAGGTTGCTGTAGCCCTTGTCAGAACACTGAATGACCCGGGGGAGTTGGCAAAGCTCAGATAGCAGCAACAGTGTCAGCCCTGTTTTATGGAAGGTCGAGTTGGCTCTTAATGACCAGAGATGTCCTTGGTCCTGGTTTTGCCTCTTACGCAGCACACAGTATCATCAGGACTGTGAGGTCCCATGGTTGACCTAGAGGGTGTCAGTGTGGGTGTTCTTCTGATAGACATCTCTGCTTGTGAGATCCGAAAGACCCACACCTGGGAGGGCTCTTTCATGCAAGACATCAAGCCAAGCTTGAGGTTCCTGTGCAGTACCTCTATAGGCTGGGGGCTACTGAGGATTAAAAAAGAAAAAGAGAAAAAAAAAGGGAAGAAAATACACCAAATCTCCTTTCTAAATAGTTGAATGCAAATGGCCTGAAGAACAATGGCAGATGAAATAGCATTCAGAGAGGGTTTTAAAGCGCTTGGAACGTGGGTAGGATCAAAATCAGGTTAGTCTTTGGAGATACAGACTCTGCAGCTTGCCAGGGTGTTTTTAAGCATGCTTTGATGTGTAGTTCAAACACTAGATTTGTCCTGGCAGACAGAAGCACTCACAAATTCATGCACAGCCGCTCTCTCCTTCCCTCCTCCCCACTGTCCCCCATCTCATGAGATTATAATTTAGCTTCATTATGGAGGAGTTTACTTTGTCCTGGTTTCAGCTGGGATAGAGTTAATTTCCTTCTTATTTAAAAGCTGTGTAAATCCTCCTCCTGGGTCCGTTCATTATGCTGAAATGAGTTTATGAACCTCGATGAAATCTTGCAGGCTCCCACGGCTTTGCCCTGCATGTACAGCAGTGGCACCTCCGTGATTTCTTGGCTTTGTTTAGGGGCGTTGTGGGTGTGCGTGGTGTTAAACCCTCACTGCAAGCTGGAAGAGAAATCCTGCTGGCTCCGGCAGCTGCGCAAGTGGGGCGAGATGGACGTCTGTCCCCTGGAAGATGGCAATTATGGTAACGAGCTTCCCAACATCACTAACGCGCTTACACAGAGCTCCGGTCACAGCCAAGGTGAGTCTGGGCAGGGAGTGGAAATCCAGCTGAGGCCACAGGGTTTGGGTGCAGGTCAAAACTCACGCCAAAGCTGAGAGATCTCAGTTCAGCTGCTGGTGATGTTTCTGGGAGTCGTAGGAATACAAAAGGTTGCTCTTTACAGCCTCTAGTTTTGTATAAGGTTGGAAACGTTTGTCTTTTTGCTACATCTTGGGTGAAGTCACCTGTGTTTTGAGTATCAGATTAGATACAATTTTAAAGCAATTTGACTTTGGAGGAGTTTAGACCCCTATGGTCTGTGAAGTTTTGGGTATGGGGTTATACAGAAAACCAGTACCGCTTGCATCGAAGCAGAGCTGAGCTCGGAAGCTGTGGCTGTAATCTGAGAGGAGTTGGAGATGATGCAGAGTCCCTTTCCCAGCCCTTGAGCCTCACTTACGGGCTGTGATTCAGGTGGTAGGGAAGTCATTAGCCAGGAATGTTAACACAGTTCAAGTGCAGAGCACAGACAGAGCAATGTCGTTAGGGGTTGTTCCTTCGTGATAAAGCATTTTCTCAACCCCTGACAAAGCATTCGATCCCTTGAAATTTAAGCATGTTTTCTCCTTTCTTTTGCTTGAAGTAGACATTAATTAAATGTCACTGCTCTTAACATGCCTCCATCTGGTGCACTAGAGTACTCTGTGGTGTATTATAAGTGGCCAAAGTGGGAAGAGGAGAGTGGGACAGCAGTTGTGCTGCGAAGGAAACTTTACTCCTGTAGGTGGGATGAGTCTCTCAGCAGCAGTTCAGGACCGTGGCTGTCCTGCCAACCCACCCCAGGCATGGCCAGCACCGCATGCCAGGCTGCTCTCAGTGCCTCCCTATGCTTATCCTCAGGGTGCAGCTTAATTTAAACATTGCCTTGCTCCATGTCCTGGACCAGCCCCGGGACTCCTCACTGGTGTTCCAAGCTTTCCCAAAGATTTGCTCCAGGATTCAGGGCAGATTACTGGGGCTAAGGAGGTCACTTTTTAGACCCGCAGGGAGTTTCCAAAGCACATCCCAGGGATGTCCCCTTCTCCTAGCACTCCCACTTGTCCAAGCAGGGGACTGAAAGCCACATGGATCCTGGGGGTGTTGCAGGGTTTGTGTTTGTGCATATGCAAATACTGCTGCAGATTGTTGCCAGCCTCTTTTATTACTGAAGGAGAACAGCTGATTCCTGAAATCCTTCCTGGTAAAGTGAGCAGGCTTGGTTCTCAACATACAAACACCTGTTTAATTTCTGTCCACCTCGGGGTGCCTGCAGCATTCTGACTAATTGCTTGTTGCCATTCTTTCCAGAATGTGTTTATCCAGCCTCCCTGGATCAGCTTTGAACAGTGCCTTTTGTTTTCCACCCTTGAATGCATTTAACTCTGTCCATCTTGTGGGTTGCAGGACCTAACATTTGGTGTTGCATTCCCTTTGGGCCTTCCTGTTTTGCAGCCCACCGGCTGTGTTTGGCCCTCATGATCCAGTGTGGCTGAAGTGTGATAGCAGGATTCCTTCGGACAGTTCTTTTTCTCACGACAAACCACTTGTCTGATCCCTCTGGATGGAGTGAAATACTCAGTTCAGCATTTGGTAGCTTCAAAAATGTCTATGAAGTTGCAGAGCACCTCTGAAGAGGAGCACAGACATCCACTGCAAGGCAGCCATGAGGTTTCAGGTGGTGTTGTCTCCTCCCTTCCAGCCCTCTCCCTCAGCCCTTGGAGGTTGCTGGAAGGTGATGGTTCCCCCCATCACCCAGAGACAGATGAGATACAGTGTGGTTCCTTTCATGGCTTCAGGTGCTGCTGATCTAAGAAGCTACATTTCAGTAAAGCTGGGACTTTGTGGTGGAGAGGAGGAGAGCTTGTGGTGTTTGCAGGGCAATAATGCTGAGGAAACCCAGTCCTGATCCTGGGGTAGCTTCCTGTATGCTGAGAGTCACAGGGGAAAGAATGAACTGCCATGTTTCAAGGCATCAGCCTTGTATTTGAGAGTGGATTGTGATCAGAAAGCAAATGGATGGATGGTCCCTGTCTCTCTTCTCACCTCTCTGGCCAGGTCAGCTGTTCTAGCCAGTTACTTAGCAATGCTGACTAAGGAGACAGTAGTCTCCATCAGAGATGGTGTGGGCAGCAGAGTTACCCTAAGGCGGTCTGTCACAGTGCAGGAGCCAGAGCCCCTGTGTCCATCTCAGAAATGACTGGAGTGGGACCAAGTGGAGGTTTGCTCTCATTGTAAAGGCAGAGCTCTGCCCAGGGAGGTCATGTCTGGGAGGAGGAACAGGCTGCCCCTGCCCCACCAAGGCACTGATGGTTTTTCTTTTTGCAGACTCACTGGCCAGGCCCAGACGAACCGTGTTCACCCGGGCAATTGAGGGCTGTGACCTCCACTGGCAGGACAGCCACCTGCAGCGCATCATTAGCAGTGACTTCTACATGTCCCCCTCCTACCAGCGGGAGGGCGAGAGCCTCCTCTTCAACTCCCAGGGACAGCCACTGTGGCTAGGTGAGCATCCAAACCCTTGCATGGCCTGTGTGGGTAGGGTTGCTAGTGGAGAAGAGCCATTCCAGGCTACCCTTGGTCCTTCTGCATCCCAGATTGAAATTGCCACCCTGACTCGTAGCCTGATGAGTAGGGCAAACTGAAGAATTTGATGCCCAGCCACAGACTTCAGAGCAATCCCCATGTCTTTACAGTCTGGGTTCCTCTTGGGAAGCCTGAACCGAGCTTATCATGTCCTTTTTCATCCTGCCAATGTTGAGCTGTCTCCAGTGCAAGCTCTCACTGTTTTCAGTACAGAGGAACTGGGCACTTCAAGTCCCTTGGAAGTTGGCTGCAGAGCACAGCTGTATCCTCCAGACTTTTTCTTCCCTGCTCTCCCCTTGTTGTTAGTCTTCCCTTAAAGTAAGTAGGCAGTACAATTAAACCTTGCATAAGCTTCAGGCATATTGGGCCAAGCAAGCCCAGTACCCTCCTATGTTGCAGACTTTCAGCCCATGTATCTCAAGCCACACAAGTTTCTCTACTGCCAAGTCACGAGCCTGGGCAGATACGCAGACCCTCAACAGCTCCATGTCTGGGATGAGAATGAGAGAGCTGAAGGGCTTGGGGGGACCTGGTGTAGCTGTCAGCCCTCAGACAGATCCTAAAATGAGAGACCCAGGACCCCTCCCACCTCCAGGAGAAGGGTGACTTATCCCCTACAGCCCAAGAGGTGATTACATGGACATGGAACAGGTCAAAGCCTACCACTGCACTGTCATCCACTCCAGGAGCTGGGGTCTGCCACCACCCAACCAAGTGGGAAGGGATTATTTAACGTTGTCTAGAGAGGTAGTTTCTGGAGCAGCAGACACTAAGTGGCTATTAATGCCAGGGAAGGGCCCACGTGAAGACTGCTGGTACACCTTAGCTGGAGCAGGAGAGGATATTTCTAATCTGGAAAGAGTTTTGGGCAGCTGCAGACAGCAGGTTGCTTCCCACACAGCCACAGGCAGCAGTGGTGGGCTACTGCATCCATGGACTCCACCTAGAAGGGACCTGGGTGACACAGCTCCCCTTTCCCTAGCCTAATCTGGGTTCTGATGAGCCCTTTAGTCCAGCTGTTTGTGCATGTTATTTTTCTGATATATTTGCCATGATTTTTGGATTTTGCGCTTCTGCTTTCTGGGCACCCCTTCAGGGACTCAGTGCTGGGAGAGGAGTGTGATTTGTCAGCAACTTCCAGTGATGAATTCAGCGAGAAGATGAATATTTCATCCATTTAGCAAATGAATAGAGGGAGAAATAAGAAGCTCTTTTACAGATGTGTTTGTTCTGACAACCTCTTCCTCACGTATTCCTTCGATGACCTTTGGGACTTGGAAATCCCATTTGTAGAGGTGGTTGTCTGCATTTCCAGAGCTTTCTTCCAGGAATAGAAAATATCCCACTATCATAACTTCATATTTTCTGTGTTTGCCTGGGTTTTTTTCTCCCCTTGGTAGGACATTTTGCAAGAAAATGGGATTTTCACTGCTTGTTATGCAGCATGTCGTGTCATCTGCTCCTGCTAATTTCTCACTCAGTCATAATCCTCTCCACAGTTGCTTGTGATTTCAGGTGAGCAATAAGCAGCAGGAGCAGATGAATTTCTAAGCAACTGTGAGTCTTGGGAGGGGGTTTCATGCAACTGTTCCTAATAATAAAACACCAGGTAGGAGAACTGCTGAAGAGACAGGGTGTCCACAGAGCTCGCTCCATGGAGGCGTTAAGGAAGCAATTCAAAGCATCACCCAAAATCTGCCAGTGACCCCAGCACAGTACTGGATGTCCAGCCTCACCCTGTGTATCATCACCTGTGCTATGAGAGCAGGGAGAGGTGTTGGACAAGATACCAAGAAGTGTTTGGGTGCACAGTAATGAGAGAAATCATGATAAGCCATGCAGGTTTTAGGAGAAATGAGCGACAGGGTTGTAACAGGCTGTGTTGGAGATGTCATATTGCAGCAATGGCGTGTTGGAAGTGCTTCCATTAGATAAGCTGTGCGGAGGTGGGGATTTAGGTATTGACGTGGCTGCTGTGGGTTGAATGTGGTAGGAGTCCCGTTAGTATTCCTGGTAGGCATCCCTTCCAGGAGCAGGGAGAAAGGGATAAATTCAAGACAGGAAGCAGGAGTTTAGCTGAGGAGTGGGGAAGATCAGTAGAAGATGCCCCATCAGTACCATCCTATGAATGCCATGCTCCTGTGCTTGTCGTTGCAGAACATGTCCCGACAGCCTGTGCTCGGGTGGATGCCCTGCGCTCCCATGGCTATCCCAGAGAAGCTCTCCGACTCACCGTTGCCATAATCAACACCCTGCGACTACAGCAGCAAAGGCAGCTGGAAATATATAAGCATCAGAAGAAAGGTATGAATAGGGCTATGGGAGAAGTGTCTCGTGAGGTCTTGCTGGCGTGTCAGCTGGTTGGGAAAGTCTTCTCCACCTCCAAGAGTTGTGCTGCCCCATTCAGAGTGGCAGAGGTTGAAGGTGGGCAGTGCTGCATAGTATTACTTACATCCTAGGAAGACAAACTGATTGCTTCAGCCAAGCTGAGTTGATACCCACATGCTAAGGACAGAACTGCCCAAATGCTGTCTTCAAGCTGCTGGAATAGGAAGGTTCTTGTTCCCACTGTTGTTGTGTCTGGTTGCCTGCATTAGAGGAGCTGCTTCTCTGCAGAGCAGCAGTAACTGGCTGTGTGTGCTACCTCTACCTTGCATTTCCTGAGTAAGTGTACCAGGAGGCAAGCGCAGTGTTCCTCCTTTTGCAGTTGGCAAGGAGCTGTGGTCAGTTACTGCAGTACTGCTTGAAGGTCAGTGGCTCCTGATCCTTGCCAGCTCAGCCAGCTTGAGATCACCAAAAGATGGAGCTTTTAAGACTCACTGGAAATCTTTGTCATCTCAGGAGAGATTTCTGCTTGTGTTCCCAAAACATTCAGGTTACTATTGCAGATGAGTCCATAAGCTGCTAGTCTGGCTTTATAGACCCTATATTGGGACTCTGCAGTCCCTCCTGGAACAGACAATGAGTCACTGCATCTTATGTGGCCTTAGGGGAACCTTTTTTTGGGTGTGTGCCTGTTCCCTCTGTTGTCTGTGCATAGTGACTGCTCTGAGCTGCTCCTTGCACTTGTGAACTACCATGCCAGAGCTGGTCCTGGAGGTCCCTGTTTCCCAGGTTGTGGAATAAGAAAAGGCCTCTGGTCTTGGAGACCCTCTGGGTGCAGAACCTGTCTTTATATTTCTTACTATTATCATCTTTCTGTTCTATTTTTTGCAGAGTTGCTGCAGCGAGGAGCAACAACCATCACCAACCTGGAGGGCTGGGTAGGCCACCCTCTGAACCCTATTGGCTGCCTCTTCCTTACCCTGACTGAAGCTTGTAGATTAGAAGAGGAAAATTGCCTTGAAATTTCAGGTACTGAAATTCCTCCTGCCTCCCTTCCCAGTGGCTGTGGCTGAGCTGGGTGCGGGTCAGGGGCTCTGGATGCCTGAGCTTTGAGTACCCTCTTGCTGCCTTGGCAGGAGCAGCCAGGGCAGAGCTGCTGTGCAGAGAAGGAAGGCAGTGACCCTGAGTTTTCCCAGCCTCAAGGTTTGCAGAGCAGGAGAGCAGCTCAGCAGAGCTGGGATGAGACATGCTGGTCCATGGGAAGCCTCTGGTGTCAACTATGCACCCTGTTGCACATCTTGGGTCTCCTGCATCTCCTGGTGATAGCAGGAGGGAGGGTAAAGACCACATCTCTCTCAGGGAGCTCTTACCCGTCATCTCTGGGTGACCAAAGGCATGCAGGGAAATGCAGACCAAAGGGAAATATGAGTCTTGCTTCTGAAGTTGAGAGGTTTCTCTGCCGTGGTCCTGCTACGTAGGAAGACTCTTCTAACCCTACTGCATCTCCTCTCTCTTCTTTCAGACTCCGGGGACTCCAAACCGCCAGTGTATCAACATGTGCCCGTCGTGACCAGCAGCCAAGACAGTGGCGAGTCCTACCTGTCCCTGGCCTTAGAGGTGGCCCTGATGGGGATGGGCCAGCAGAGAGTGATGCCTGAAGGTCTCTATGCCCAGGACAAGGTGTGCCGCAATGAGGAGCAGATCATTGCCCGGCTGCAGGACCTGGAGCTGGACCCTGTGCTGGTGCAGACCCTTCGTAAGCAGTGCATCTTGCTGCTGGAAGGTGAGGACTCGGCTCATCTAGCTGACTCCTGTGTGTTAGCTGAGTGTTGGTAACATCTCTGGGGTTCCCTTTCCAAAGTTTATGCCTGGCTGACCCCATCCTGGCTTTTTCCTCTGTGGGTGTGGTGCAGAGCCTGTAGGATGGCTGCTCTGCCCCATCGCCTGGCAAAGCAATGGTTTGCTAGCATGCCTGGAAAAAGACCAACTCAGAGGCAATATGGAGAAGGGTGCTGAGCACATGGCCTCAGTTTCTGAGGCATTTTGACCTGAAAGGGTTCCTTTTGAAAAGGAAAGAGCAGCCCTGGATCCAACTTGAGTAATGCGACAGGGAGCTGAACAGCAGATCCTCAAAGCTTTGGGGTGGTGCAAACTCCAGCCACAGATCCTGCTGTGCTAATTATGGCTGATGGGCTCTGCTTCTGCCTAGGTGGTCCCTTCAGCGGCTTGGGAGAAGTCATTCACCGTGAAAGCGTCCCCATGCACACCTTTGCCAAATACCTGTTCTCTGCCCTGCTGCCCCACGATGCAGACCTGGCATACAAGCTGGCTTTGCGGGCCATGAGGTTGGTGCATGTTTAGTTCCGTCTCTGTCCCCCTTTTTGCCTCTCTCCTATGCTCAGTGGGAAGCTGGGATCCTTTGCAACTTTAGGGCAGAGATGGGAGTGGAGACAGGCTGGGATCCTTGGGATCTTGGGCAGTGTGTAGGGCCACCTGGGCACAGCAGCAGTGCAGAAAAGTTCCTGCTCTCCGTTAAGGCGGTTCCTGGTTTATAAGCCCCATTTGTATGTATTTGCACGGGTCCAGTAATATCTGCTGGTCCAGCCCTCCACCTCAGCCCCTTGTCCCCAGCTGGGCCATCACCTGCCTGTCCCTGTGACAGGCATCCTCTGCCAGAGCAGGTACCAGGCACTCACAGAGGTGTCATCTGCCTTCTGTCTGCCAGGCCTTGGGCACTCTGCAGCCCTCCCTGCTTGCAAGAAGGGCTGTTTTCTTGGCACAGGTGGGATGATTTGCCCTGGGCTCCAGGGTGTCCCAGAGCCAGGTGGAGAACACAGTTGCGCTCTGTTCTCCGTTAAATCCCATCTCTGGGACTGGGGCTGAGAGCTGCCCCATCTCCCTTTGTGGTACATGACAGACTTCAGACATCAGCCTGTGTACTGCACTGTTTTGACTGTTTTGGATCTTGAAAAGGCTGAAATTTCCCAAACAAGTCAATGCTTAAAGGACTGTCAACCCTAGAGCATCCCAGTGTTCTCTTCCTCTCGCATCATTAAAAGTCCTGGCCCGGAGCATTGTCTTTCTTGTAGCATTTCCTCAGTGAAATGAGTCATCTCTCCCCAAACACAGGGGAAAATTTGAAATCCCCCTGTCCTGGGAAATGCTGCTCAGGAGGACAACCAGACCTAATAAGCAGCCAAGGGCCTCTGTGGTATGTTGGGGCACCATGCCCTGCCAGACCTAAGACCTCCAGCCATCAAACAGAACTGAGTGCCCTAGGGGTTGCATGTTGCTCCCTTGTCATCTGTTAGTTCCCATCCCCTTCTCCCAGCTGGGAGTCCCTGAGTTGGAGTGTCTCTGATGTGGGGTGGAAAGGTTAGGCTTCTGCTTCCCCATGGGTACCTCAAGCCTGGAATGGAGGAGAACAGAGACAGTTGGATGCTCCTCATGTCTGTGGGAACAGTTTCCCTTCTGCACGCCTCAACTAGCCATCAAGTTAGTGATACCAGCACAGACTCAGGGGTTTAAGAGCTAACAGGGATTTGTCATCATGGCTGGCAACGTGAGACTCCTGCTCCCCTTCCTTAGGCTTCCTTCTCCCATGGGTTTTCCAGGCTTTTGGCTATCCCCACAAGAGCAGGTAACCTAACCTGGCTGCAGAGGCCCTGGGGAAATGTGCTGATCATAACCAAGCATTTTAAGAAGAACCAGATGATACATTCAGGAGTTCTGCCAGGTGCTCTGACATGAAAGGAGTGGGAAAGGAGGAGGGACTTTACTTTTTTTTTTAATTTTTTCTGAGGTCTGTGCTTTCCCTTACAAGTTTATAATTCACTTCACGGATCATTCTCCTCCTTTCAAGTCAGTCTGAGATTGATCCCCTTGTCCATGTGTTGAGCACGCAGCCTTGGGAGCCACACACGTGCACAGCAGCAGGATGCGTTCAAAGGCATCACTGCAGGCAACTGCCTGCAGGCAGCCCTTGCCTTGCCTTGGCAGCACCTTGGGGACAGGGGGTGGCAACAGGGGGTGAAGCCAGGGCTGGGCTGGCGTCTGATGTTTCTTCCTTCCCATTTACCCTTCAGGTTGCCTGTCCTGGAGACCACAGCACCGTCTGGCGACGTGACTCACCCCCACCACCTGGTCTCAGTGGTCCCCAGCAGGTACCCACGCTGGTTCACCCTGGGGCACTTGGAGTCACAGCAGTGTGAGCTGGCCTCCACCATGCTCACGGCAGCCAAAGGTTGGTGGCAGGGCAGCTCTGGGACTGGGTTGATGGGATGATGCTGCACAAGAGCATCAACGGGTTTTTCCTGGAGAAAAGAGGGAGCTTATGCTCCCTTGAACACTGGCAGACACTAGCTGGATGCCCCACTGGCAGCCTGGTATGGGCAGGATTTGGTGAACTGGCTTTGGAGCAGCTCACTGGAGTCTGGCATTTCTGGGGTTCTTGTCCCAGAGGACTCGTGGTCCAGCAGAGCAGGATGGGAGTTTCCTGGGAGGTGCAGGCAAGCCTGCAGGAATGCCAATCATATTGTGCATGTCTTGGGTAGTGCCCCTGAGCGATGCAGGACCATGCCTGCCCTACAGCACAGTCAGCTGCCAGGCCAGTGAGCCCTGCAAGGCATCTCATAGGTTCGTGCCATGCTTCAATTTGAAGCTGCTTATCCTTTGACTCTGCTTTGTCTCTTCCTGCCCCGTGGTAATGATCCTGCACAGGCTGTAGGAGGGAGAAGACCTCCCTGTGCACCAAACCACAAATGGCTTTTGTCAGGGCTGAAGCCATGCCGGGTGGGACACTTTGGTCCCAGCCACAAGGGGTTCATGAAACACCTCCTCACTGGTCTCTGGGGCCTCTTCAGTTCCCGCCCAGGCACAATGATGAAGGGGAGCACAGGCTTTTCATTACCAGAAACCAACCACACCAGGATGGCGAGGGCCTCATGAGGGTTGCTGAGCTGAGCAGTTACCACTGCTCACTATTGTCCTGATATTGCCAACCTGATGGGGAAGGTTTTTCTTTCCCAGGGAGATGGAAGGGAAATGAATTGTCAGAAAACTCCAGTCTCACTGCCTTGGCAGCCTCTTCTCTCCTTCAAGCCTCCTCCTCTAGGCTTCTTTTCCAGGGCTGATGGTGTCCTGTTCCTGACTTGCAGTGCCCTGATGGAGAGCTGGTACCTGGTTTATCTTTCAGTTTTTTTATCCCTTCCAGTACCTAATGCACTGAGGTTTTTATGCCAGGGGTGTAGAGCTGTTGGATTGCATCTGTTTTTCCCACCATCCCCTTCCTCCCGTGTTCCTCTGCTGCAGCATGTCCTGATGCGATCCTGTGTCCTCGCAGCCTCTCTTGCCTGCGCCCCCATGAGCCATTTTAGGGAGGCTTGGATTTTGGTGGGGCACGCAGGTTTGGTGGGTGGCAGGCAGTATCTTTAGCTGTGAGTCACCTGGGATGTCTCCGTGTGTCCGGGTGCAGAGCTGGGTTTTTCACACTGCTGTGCGTGATTTAGTTGTCTTCGCATGAGGTTCATCTCTCAGTCTATGACTGTGGGAGCAGAAACATGAAGCTGGAACAAAGCAGAGAGACCTAATGTGGCACATAGGCACCTCTGCTCTGTACACACTCTGAAGGTCCCTCTCCCCACCTTGTGTGTCCCACAGGGACTGACACAAGGATTTCCCAAGCTAGATGCAGGATCATGATTTTAATATGCCTCAGTGGGTCCCTCCCCTCCAAGATCCTGCCCTGTCTCCCAGTGCCATCACATATCTTTTTAGCACCCAGAACTTCCTGTGGCAGGAGACTCATAGCATCATTGGGTGTTGTGCCATGAACCCCCTTCCTTGGCAGTAGCTCGGCCTGTCTTGGTTGCAAGAGCTGTGTTCCTGACTTGGAAGATTCAGGACCAAGGTGACCCCAGCCTGGCCTTGCAGAGGGAAGGGACTTACTGGGCAAGACAGTATGTGTGCAGCAAACAGCTTTTCTTCTTTTTAATGTTTCTGAATTAAGACTGACCTTTCTGCAGCCATTCAGTGCTGGGCATCTTCCCAAACCCCTCCTTTGCTGGAAAGAGGCTGCTGTACAGCTGTCAGACTTGAGGCCAGGGTGGAAATCCAGGTTCCTGGAGATGTCTGCTAAAGGTCCAAGACATGTCTGGGATCCCTCAGCATTATTTGTCCTCTCCAAGAGAGAACGAACTTGAGGGAGGATGGATGCTGTAGGATGTGTAACCTCTTGGGGAGGATGCTCTCTTTTGGACTGCAGGGCCAGATCCAGCATCCCTGTGTGTCCAGAGGGGCTGGCCATGCTGAAGGGACTGCTCACCACATGGTGTGGCAGGAGATGGGGCTCAAGGGCAAGGTGGAGGGAGGCTAACCCATCTGACCATTCTTGCCTGCACCCAGGGGACATGCTGCGCCTACGCACGGTGCTGGAGGCCATCCAGAAGAACATCCACTCCTCCTCCTTGATCTTCAAGCTGGCTCAGGATGCATTCAAGATCGCCACGCCAGCTGATAGCAACTCTGACACAACACTGCTCAATGTGGCACTGGAACTGGGGCTCCAGGTAAAGGATGGTGCTGGGGATGCTTTTGGCCCTTCTACCTCATGCACTTTGGCAGCAGCACTGGTGGTGGTCTTCCACCAAGCAGGGTGTCCTCCATGGAAGGAGTAAATTGATCCCTGCATGGTTCTGAGCAGGGGATCTCAGCCCTGGGAAGCTCGGGTGCTCATTGTTGTTTGGGTGGAGGTGAGGCAGTACCAGGGAGTTGATAGCCAGTTGGACCAGAGGGATTTTCAGGGAGCACCAGTCTCCTAAATGGCCTCACTAGAGCCCCGTGGGGCAGCTGGTCACCCCAAGTTTGCCTCGCAGGTGATGCGGATGACCCTGTCCACCCTCAACTGGCGGCGGCGAGAGATGGTGAGGTGGCTGGTGACATGTGCTACCGAAGTGGGTGAGTGCCTCACTGTGCTGGGGGAATCTGGCCCACATGTGGTGGGAGTGGGGTTGGGTGGGGAGATCCTAGGGTTATTCGTAGTTCTGGGCATGTGAGTTCTCCTGGGTCTCCCATTTCTGCCTGGGTGACTGAATGCACCTCAGAGCTCCAGCTGGCAGGGCTGGGCCTGCAGCAGTGGCCACACTTGCGACTAGGATGGGTCCCCTGTACACAGGCCAGGCCGGTGGTGCTCACTGTGCCCTGCAGCGTAGCAGCACAGGGTAGCTTCTGCCTGTCTCCTTCTGCCCTGTCTGTTGGGGTGGAGGCAGCAGCTCAGCACTGCTGTGGGCTGGCTTTACCCTCTGTCCGGATTTCAGAGGAGCCCTGTGAACTGAACCAGGCTCCAGGGCTGTGCTGTGACCCCAGTGTTTTCTTGCAGGGGTGAGGGCCCTGGTGAGCATCCTGCAGAGCTGGTACTCGCTGTTCACTCCCACGGAAGCCACCAGCATTGTGGCAGCCACAGTGATGTCCCACAACACCATCCTGCGCCTGAGCCTGGACTACCCACAGCGGGAAGAGCTGGCCAGCTGCGCCCGCACCCTGGCCCTGCAGTGTGCCATGAAGGACCCCCAGAACTGCGCCCTGTCTGCCCTGACCCTCTGTGAGAAGGATCACATTGCCTTCGAGACTGCCTACCAGATTGTCATCGACGCCGCCTCCACTGGCATGACCTACACCCAGCTCTTCACCATTGCCCGCTACATGGAGCACCGGGGCTACCCGCTCCGGGCATTCAAACTGGCCTCATTGGCCATGACACATCTCAACCTGGCCTACAACCAGGACACACACCCAGCCATCAACGATGTGCTCTGGGCCTGCGCCTTGAGCCACTCTCTGGGCAAAAATGAGCTGGCGGCCATCATCCCACTGGTGGTGAAGAGCGTGCACTGTGCCACGGTGCTCTCGGACATCCTTCGCCGCTGCACCATGACAGCCCCAGGGCTGGCTGGCATCCCTGGCCGCAGGAACTCGGGGAAGCTGATGTCCACCGACAAAGCCCCCCTGCGACAGCTGCTGGATGCGACGATAAGCGCCTACATCAACACCACCCACTCCCGGCTCACCCACATCAGCCCGCGGCACTATGGGGAGTTCATCGAGTTCCTCAGCAAAGCCAGGGAGACCTTTCTCCTGGCACAGGACGGGCACATACAGTTTGCCCAGTTCATTGACAATCTCAAACAAATCTACAAAGGCAAGAAAAAACTGATGCTGCTGGTGCGGGAACGGTTTGGGTGAGCCCCGGCTTGTGCCATACTCACTGGCAAGGGTCCACCCCACAGCATGGGGACTCGGGAGAGAAGAAGGAAGGAAAGTGGAGATCACCTTCCCCCCATCAGCAGAGGCTGCTCTGTTCTGGTCTTCTGTTTATTTTTTTTGTTTGTTTTCTTTTTTTTTTCTTTTTTTTTTTAACGTTATTCTTTCTTGGATTTAACCATTTCACACACTGAAAGGATCCAGAGATTCCTTGGGCACAAACCAAAAGGCAACCACGGGGAAAAAGGATGGTTCACTCAGCCCCCTGCCCTCCCTTGCCAATACCAAAAGCTAACCTGGAAATCTAATACCTCTTTCCTGAAGGACGCGGTCGCTGGAGGGATATGAAGGTTGCAAAGTGTAAAAATCTTTAAAATTACTTGGGGAATTTAACAAAAAAAAAAAAAAAAGAAAAAAGCGAGCAAAGAAACCTGCGACACTAGAACCTCATGCGTCACCAAAAGCGATGGCTTTGCAGAGCTCTTCTCCCGCCCGCCCGAGACATGCAAACTCCTCTATTTGTGAAGATACTTCAATAAAAACAAGTAAAAGTAACTGTTCTCAGGGATTGCTTACTAAAAGTAACACAAAAAAAAAAAAAAAGCATTTATGATACTGTAAATACTATAGTATATGTGTCAATTATTAAATTGTAAAGTTATAATTATTTATAATTCTGTCTTTTATTTGGGGGATACTTGAAATTGTTGTGGGCTGGGGCGATTATTTTTATTATTGCTATTATTATTATTATTGTTATTATTATTATAACTATTATTTAAAAAAACTACACAAAACCACAGACAAAAAGAGGAGGAGGCACGCGAACATTTCTCAGGTTCCCATGGCATTATCAGCAGCGAGAAGGGTGTGGGGGGGAGGCGAACATCTGCTCAACTCACAGCCCTGGGACAGACAGACGGATGGAAGGAGGAGCAGCAGCCCAGCGCTGGAGGACAGCGAAGGAAGGGACTCGGGGCGATGCTCGCTTGGACGCACGTGGATGCTGGCAATGGAGGACACGAGCCCTTCACCTTGTGCACAGCGGTCTCCCGGCGGGTGCAGGGTGCCTGGATGGGCACCAGGGCTGCCTGGCTCCTGGGGAGGGAGGGGGCAGGCACAGCCACGTCGCCTCCCCACATTGTCCAGCTTCCGAGCTCCGTGGTGCAGCCGACGCTCAGCCCTTCCCGGCTCACCTCGCACCGGGGGCAGACCAGCCCTGGGCCAATGGCTGTTCAGTTTTGGTTCATTTCTTTGCCAGCGGGTTGGGAGGGCTGGGGAACCAGGGCCAGTCTGGATGGTGACTTGTAGTTAGAGAATGTGGGCTAGTTATCTGCTGTCTGGTTTGACTTTTAATTTTTTGGCAAGTGACTTGTGTCCGCGCTCCGGCCAGGAAACCAATTGTACTCGGTCTCTGTCGCCACTGAAATAGCGGTCTTCAACCAGTCTGTTTCTTTTTCCTTCCCCCTTTTTTTTTTTGCGTGCGTGCGTGTATGTGTGTGTGCGACCTCTTCATCTGATGTTTAATAATAAAAGGGATGAACGTTACCCTGTCTCTCTCCTGCCTCTCTCTGAAGTCAGAGGGTCACCACACTTGCTGGGCAGAGTCCCTCGGAGGAGGCAGTGTAGCAGCTTCCTGTGGTTGGTACCCAGCTCCTGTGCCTCAAAGAAGGGGACAGAGCATGGGCAAGGCACCCTGACTGCTTCTGGGTGCAATTCCTGACATGCATGGCATTAGCAGATCCCTGCCCACACTGGAGGCACTGCCCCATCTGTGCCAGCTACAGCAGTGTTGGTGCCCATCTTGATCTATCCTGCAGCCAGCCTGGACCACAGTGAGAGTACTGCAGTGTGGGATGGGGTGGCATGTAACTCAGAAACTAGGTTGCTTTCTGCAGGGTTTGCTGAGCCCCAGGCAAGCTTGCCTCTGAGGACCAGAGAGGAGGAGGAGGAGGTGTGCATGGGAAATTCCAGGACCCATGGGATGGTTCCAAAAAGACTCTAGGAGCTGGAGGAGGGTGATGGTACTAGGACCAGGGTGTCTCTGATGTCATCCCAACCAGAGTGGTAGGGTGCTGGTGGTGCTAATGTTGGGGGGGCTCCTGTCCCTTGGGCAGTTGTCCCCCAGATGAGTCGTACTGCGTCTCCCACCCACTCACAACTGCCCTGCATTGATATCATGTTGCCTATTCCCACTTGAGCAGAACTGTGGCACAGCTAATGCTGTGACCTGAGCTGCCAGGCTGTGACCCTGCCAGCCTCAGGCAGCCCACCTCTCTTAACAGGGCTGAGTGCATCCATAGTTCCAGGAGACACCTGTTCTACTCTGAGCTCACACCCTCTCTTGCAAGCACAGACACTGTGCTGCAGCCTGGCAGGGAGAGGCATCCCCCCACTGCACTGGCATCCCTGCTTCCCCATTCTGACCTCACATGCCCTTCTGCCAGCCTGCCATGACTGCCCATCTCCTTCAGGGCTGTCCAGTTCCCCCTCCCCCCAGCCAGAGCCACACGGCTGCTCCAGAGAAGGTGCTGGTTTAATGCTGCAGCCCAGCCTGGAGTGAGCCCTGTGACAACACACTACTTGGGGCGACTGTGCCCAAATCAGAGTCCTGTCCCCAAGGCCCCAGGCTCAGCTGTGCTTGTTGATGTGACGGGAATGAGCATGCACGGCCTCCACAAAAGCACCCACATGTTCAGGGTTCATATCAGGATAGAGGCCGTGGCCCAGGTTGGCGATGTAGCGTTGGGTCCCAAAACTCTCCAGCATCTTCTTCACCAGTTCACCAATCTTCTCCTGTAGGCACAGTGGGAAGCCATGTATCAGTCCCATCCAGCCCAAGGTATTTCCCTTAATCCTATCCCCCACCAGTCCCCAGCCAGCCTGAGGGACTTCTGGGACACAAGCCAGCACTGCAGGTGGGGAAATTGAGGCAGAAGGCCTTTAGCATAAGCTGGAATTAGACCCGGTTGCCGAAAATGGACATGGCTCACCTTGGGTGCATAGAGAGCACAAGGATCCAGGTTCCCTTGCAGGGTGACATCTTTCCCTGTCTGTGCACTGTAGCAGAGAGCAAGCTTGTGAGTTGTTGCATGTGATACAGAGGCTGAGAGCAGCCAGGTGCCTGCAGCCCCTACCACAGGGTACCCAGGACCTCTCAGTTCACCCCCTGGTTGCTGTAGCATGGTGGCCCAACTATCCCCACCTCTGGAGCAGCACCTCTGGGCCTGGGATGGCTCAGGGCAGAGGAGGAGATCAGCCCAGGCAGCTGAGCACTGTCAGACTCTTACCGAGCTTCCTGGGGCCGGATAGTCCAGTCAAGGCCAACCACCTCGTAACCAGCGTGGGCCAAGTCGTGCAGCGCATAGTGCGCGTCCTTCGCAAAGATGATCTGGGGAGAGAGGAGATGGGCAGCAACTCTGCTATGGGTCAGACCCCTTTCCATGGGCGAGGCTGAGGGAAGCAGATACCAGGGGATGCACCCCTCTCCAGCAGTCCCAAGATGCCAGGGTCAAGCCATGCAGCCCCAGCTCACCATGGGCACCAGGGGCAGTGCCTCCTCCTTCAGCTTGCTCTTGACAGCCTGTGCGATGTCTCGGATGTACGGCAGGGCAAAGTCCTGAAACTGCTCTGGGCCCAGGTGCCCTGCATGGGACTCAAACAGCTGGAGTGCCTGCCAGGGACAGAATCGTTTAGGCTGGAAAGGACCTTTAAAAGCATTGAGTCCAATGGTTAACCCAGCACTGCCAAATCCACTAGTAAACTATGTCCCCAGGTGCCACACCTACATGTCTTTCAAATAGCTCCAGGGATGGCAACTCAACCACTTTCCCATGGGGCTGGGAAAGCAGCACCTTAGATCCCCCTCCTCCTCCCAGAAGCTGGACCCTCTTTATGCCCTGTCCCCAGTCCCTGCCTTCCTGCCTGGCCCTGTCCTCATGCCCCAGGACACACCTGTGCTCCAGCAGCCACCTGTCCCACCAGGTAGTCAGTGATGACATCAGCCAGCAGCCGCAGCAGCCGGTGGCTTGCCTCGGGGTGCCGGTAGAGCCAGCTCTTGGCCTTGGCCATTGTAGAGGAGCCACCACCTTCAATCATGTAGGACATGAGCGTCCACTGCAGGAGGAAGAGGAGTGAAGTGAGGAGGGTGATGGAGATGAAAGAAGACACGAGACACCAGTCACAGTGCTGAAGGTAGGACCTGTGAGCACCCCAGAGCCGGGAGCACAGCTCCTGCACTGAATGTCCCCATGTCCCCCACTTATGCACCCCTGCCTGCACATATAGGATCCCTATAGCATCCTCACCTGAGGGTGTCATGGCTGATGTCACCCCAGGAGAGCAGAGGAACCCACCAAGGAAACCCACATGGAGAAGCCACATCACTTACAGGTGCCCCTGAGAAGCCGATGAGGGGCACCCTGCCCTCCAGGCTGTGTCGTGTCAGTGTGATGGCCTGGAAGACGTAACCTAACTCTGCAGTCACATCCACCTTCTGTCGCAGTTTCAGCAGATCCTCCACCTCCTTCAGGGGCTCTGTGAATGTGGGTCCTTTGCCATGGACCATGACAACCTCCATGCCTAATGCCTGAGGATAGGGGAGAATGGAAGAAGCAGGAATGGAGCAGCTGTGAACTCTGCTCCGTTCCCAGCTGCTGCTCCCCATAGCATTGGCCATGGCTCTCACCTGGGGAACCACCAGGATGTCAGAGAAGATGATGGCAGCATCAAGGGGGAATCGTCTGAGTGGCTACAAAGGGGAAGAGGCAGTGTCAGTGAGAGGCTGGGACACCCTCCCCATGGAAGACCTGGACAACCACATGGGGCAGTGGGGTCTCCCAGCGCTGTGCAACTTGCTGGGGCCACCGAGGTGGCCAGACCCAAGGCTTCTCCCCAACCCCTTCTGGACAGGGAGAGGAGACACACAGCCCCCCACAAAGGATGCTCACCTGCAGCGTCAGCTCACAGCACAATTTGGGGCTTCGGCAAGTGGCAAAGAAATCCTGTGCTGCCCGGGTCTCCCGAAACTCTGCAAGGGACCAGCACAAACATTACCGGGTGCATGCTGAGGCCCCCTCGATGTCCTTCCACACCTCCACCCACTCACCTGGCAGGTACCGCCCCGCCTGCCGCATGCACCACACCGGGGTGTGCTCTGTCTCCTCCCCACGTGCTGCACGCAGGAACGTGTCGTTCTTCAGCTTGGGAAAGTCCTTGGGACTACAGGAGAAAGAGCAGGTTCAGACTGTCCCACGAGGGGTTTGGGTACCCTACCAGGCCCCTACAGCTGGGGGCAGGGGCTGCCAGGGCCAGCAGCTTGTCCCCACTCCCCAGCAGGTGACCGCAGAAAAGGGCTTGGGCCCAGCTGTGACAAACGTGATAAACTCTCCCCACTACAGTCCAGGGCCTCTTCCTGCTGGGGGCGGCAGGGCCCTCCCCAAGGAGAGGCGATGCCCAGCCCAGGGCTCGTGAGATTAAGTTATCGGGGCTACCAGTTGCTCCTGCCTGGAGAGGCTTGGACGAGCAGAGTGCAGAGGTGGGCAGTCCTGTCACCGGTGTCCACGGCCACTATCTGTGCCGGGCCACGCGTCCCCAGCCTCCCTGCCCCGGGGTCACCACCGAGGGGCTGCTGAAACCCGGCTGGCCCCGGGAAGGGGACCCCAGCGACCGCAGGCCCATGGGGACAAAGTCCCCAAAACCTCCACCGTGGGTCCAGCAACTTCACTACTACACCAGTGGCCCTGCTGATCCCTTACAGGTTCTTCCAGTGCAGAACCAGTCCTCCCAGCGCCTTACCAGCGCAGGATCAATCCTCACAGCGCCTCACCAGTGACCTCAGTGCGAGACCCTGGTGCCAGAACCGTAACCCCAGGGCCACCACAGTGCCTCACTAGTGCCCACAGGGCCACACCCGCGTCCCCAATACAGGACCCCAGTACCAAAGCACCATCTCCAGGGCCCTCACAGTGCCAGATCGCCATTCCTAGAGCCACACCAGTGTCTCCAGTACAGGACCCCAGCGCCAAAGGACCATCCCCGGAGCCAGATCGTCGTTCCCAGAGCCATACCAGCGGCCCCCGTCATTCCACTAGGAGGGGGCGCAGGCCTGCGCGGACCCGGTTACTCACACTAGCCGATCACCACCTTCCATCGTCCTGCGTCGCTCCCCGGCCTCTCCGTTGCTTCCCGACTCGGCGCTCTCCGCTCCGCCCCGTCCCGCCCCCGTCCCGCCCCTCCAAAACAGCCATCTTGCCGTAGT
>WEIV01026959.1:123823-146815 GCA_013390005.1 Calyptomena viridis
CGACGCCCCCGCCCGCCGCCGCCCCCCGCCTCTCCGTACGCTGCCATCTTGCCCTGCTCCTCACTCCTCTGTACGTGGCACGGGCGCCGCCATCTTGCTCTACGTCCGGCTCTCCGGGCGCCGCCATCTTGCCTGTCGGCGGGCGGGGTTCGGCGTAAACCGGAGCGGGGCTCAGCCGGTTCCCGGTGCGCGATGCGGGCGGGCGGGGAGGCGCCGCACCAGGTGCTGGGCCGNGGCGGCGCGGGCCACCATCGAGGTGCGGAAGGGCGGCTGCCTCCGCGCCACCGGCGAGGAGTACTGCAACGGCGCCGGGCTCTGGGTCAAGCTCAGCAAGGTAACGCCGGGGGCAGCGGCCCGCGGAGGGCTCGGCCCGGCCCCGCCTGACCGCGCGCTGTCCCTGCAGGAGCAGCTGGAGGAGTACCGGAGCGGCTGCGATCTAGAGGAGGGCTGGGTGCTGGTGTGCAAACACGCCGACGGCGGCGACCGGCTGGTGCCCGTGGAGTCCACGGAGCGAATCCAGCGGCAGCAGCAGCTCTTCGGGGTTGACTACAAACCCGTTATCAGGTGCGGGGCCGCCGCGGTGCCCCGCTGGGTCCCCGGGAGCAGGGAGGGGCTCACCTGGGATCAGCGCTGTGGGGCTCGGGATGCTGCCTCTCGGCCCTTCCTGCTCTGGGCTGGGGAGCACCAGCCCGTTTGGACATGTTCCATGGAAACGAAGCAGGAGGAATGCCGGATATGAACTGGGTTTGGCTCGGGCACTGTGTTTGTCACCTGCCGAGCAACGTGTGGAAGGAGTAGACATAAATGGAAAGGGCGACAAATGAGGCTGGAGGTGATGGAGTGTGGTGGGGCTTTAAACCCGAATCTTACCCATAAAGCTGCTCCTCGATCAGTCCTTGTTCCTCCTGGGATTTTCTCACTCCCTCCACTTCTCTGTGTTGTTTCAGATGGGAGCAAGTGGTGGATCTGACATACTCCCTGCGCCTTGGAGCAAAGCCCAGGCCCATGGAGCAGGATGAGGCTGCAGTAGAGAAGCTTCGGTATGAACTGTTTCTCAGTTTCTGCTGTGGTGGGGGACAAGTCACTGTCTCTCCCTGGCTGCTCAGACAACTGTCTTCTGCAGACTGAGGGGAAGGGGTGAAGACAGGCAGTGAGGAACAGTTCTGTACATCACAGTCTTGTCCTAGATAAGCCTGCAAAAAGCAGGAAACGGAGCAAGACAAGGCATGCGAGATGTGGCTCTCCTTTTTTTTGAGCCATGAGTCTGGCTGCCTCTGGCTCTCCAGACCCAGTAATCCCTTTTCCCTGGTAGGTTTGTGCCCCCCACATGGACTTACGAATGTGATGAAGACCTGGTACATTTCCTGTATGACCACATTGGGAAGGAAGATGAGAACTTGGGCAGTGTTAAGCAGTATGTGGACAGCATCGATGTCTCATCCTACACGGTGGGTTAAAGAGTCAAGGCTGCTGTGCTGTGAGGCTGGGGAGCAGCCAGCTTGCTGTGCTGCTCTGGGCTGGACTGGGCTGTGTTTGAGGATGTGGGAGAGAAGCCTGGAAAGCATCATGCAGCATGTTGTGTAATGTGTCTCCTGGAGGGACAGTGGTTTGAGAAGCCAATACCAATATTAGTTGCCGAGCTGATTTTAGGGAGCGTTTGATTATCCATACTGCGTGACTCCAGAGCACTCAGAGGGTCAGTCCCAGTGTCTTGTGTGCTCTGTAGTTCCCTTGTCTACCCACAGCCAAGCAAAGAGAACGGGCCAATGTGATGCCCTCTGGCACTAAGATTCATGACAAAAGTAAGCACTAAAGGGAAGTTAATCCTACCCCCATCTGATCTTCCTTTCATTCACTGCCCTCTTCCAGGAGGACTTCAATGTGTCATGCCTGACGGACAGCCATGCCGACACGTACTGGGAGAGTGATGGATCCCAGGGCCAGCACTGGGTGCGGCTCAACATGAAGAAAGGCACCATTGTCAAGTGAGTCATCTCTGCTCCGTGCACAGCCTTGTGACTGGGGCAAGTTCTGTGACTCCCTCTACCTGCCTGAGTTCATCACAGCCCAAATTTTCCCTGTACTCCCTGCCCCTCAACCCTTACTCTGGCTCTGGGTTTGAAGAGGTCTTGGCATCGTCACCAGCTGCATGCACTTGTTTGATAATACTGTGCCCAGGCAATGAAGGGGAGCAGCAATGGGTGTTCAGATGTAGTTGCCTTCTCTTTATGTTGTGCTTCCCTTTGCAGGAGGCTGCTGCTGACAGTGGATACCACTGATGAGAACTTCATGCCCAAGCGGGTCGCTGTGTACGGGGGCGAGGGGGACAATCTGAAGAAACTGAACGATGTTGGCATTGATGAGTGAGTGGATGGAGGTGCACAGGGTAGTGTGGCCCTTGCAGAGGCTGGACACTCTGGCCTTAAGCAGTCATGCAGCACCAGCCAGGCTCTCTGAGCTGTGGGTTCACTCTGCCTACAGTAGCAGACAGCAGAGTTGTCAGGGCTCTCCTAATCTGATTGTAGGACACATCAGAATCATGGCACCTGGACCTGAGTCAACAACAGGTTCAGGAATTCAACTGCATTGTAGACAACTGGGTCTGGGTTCTTGCCACAGGCTCCCATTTCAAAAGATGCAAACCCTCTTCCCTTATAAGTGTCTTTTTTAGAAGTGGATTTTGGCAGGATGGGTGAGGGAACAGCCCTTCAGCGCATATGCTAGGTGCGTTTGCAGGAGCTACATTGGGGATGTGTGCATCCTTGAGGACATGACAACACACCTGCCTGTCATCGAGATCCGGATTGTGGAGTGCCGAGGTAGGGCTGGCAGTTGTAGTCACATCCGTAATGCCGAGTTTGTCCTGTGACTTGTATTTGTGCCTGTGCGCTATTTCAGATGAGATGCAAAAGAACCATGGGAAACTCCAAGGAGATCTAAAGTTTTGCAAGTTCTCAGCTTTCATCCTGTCTTTCTCTGCCTTCAGTTATTTATTTTTTTTCTCCTGTAAATGCCCCACTTCTTCACAGAGCTATTTCAGACTTTCAGTGCCCAGCCCCAGAGCTGGTGAAGCTGGTCACATTCCTAGTGCTTTTGCTCATAGGCCTCTCCTGCTGGAAGGTTTACTTTCTCTTAGTCTTAGCATATCATCTTCCTTGGCAGATGATGGGATTGATGTTCGTATTCGAGGCATCAAAATCAAATCCTCCCGACAGAGGGACTTGGGGCTCAGTGCTGACATGTTCCAGCTGCCCAATTTGGTGCGCTACCCTCGCCTAGAAGGGACTGACCCTGACCTGCTGTACCGACGGGCCGTGCTCATTCAAAGGTACTGTGTGGGGCAGGGCAGATAGTGGGATGGCATTGCCTGCAGGGATTGGTGGTGTCTCCAGCACACATATGGCTGGATGCTGTAAAGCTGTGTGACACCCCTTGGGACAGACATTCACAACACTGGAGAAAATAGCAGGATCATTTGGGAAGAAAATGGGCTCTCTGGGGTAGCTTCCCTACACTTTCAGAGGAGTTTTGCAGCTCAAGTTCACAAAGTCTTGTGCGTCGCAAGCACAGCATATCTCTGCAGTGTGGGGGGCAGGTACCTGCAGAGTCCTTTGTAAGGGATGCAAGATCCCTGCAGTGCCCAGGGAGTGGGAATTTCTTACCAAAGGTTCTGTGATGTAAAAAATTATGCTGGATTTGGTTTGGATCAGTCATTATTTTTCTGCTTATGTCCAGGGGGTGCCTGGTCTGGAACAGACTTGTGCAGATCTCTGTTTCTCCTGTGTTGCAATACCTTCTTTGGGATTTAGGTTCATCAAGCTCCTGGACAGTGTCCTGCATCACTTGGTGCCAGCCTGGGACCACACTGTTGGCACGTTCAGCAAACTCAAGGTGAGCAGTTCCCTCTATGTCTTGTTGGGGCCTCAGTCCAGCAGGATGATTGCACATGGGCTGTTAAGGGAAGCAGCCAGTCCTTGTTGCCTTTAAAGCAGCTTAAGGGAAATACCTGGCTGAGCTCAGTTCATTAATGTTGTGAAAAGTGATACTGTTTAGAGATCAGTTTCCTGCTAAACCACTGATGTGGAAGCATGTAGCTATGGGGTAACAGAAGAATCAAACCAGAACATTTCACCCTTCAAAGGATTTGGACCATAGCAGCACTGGGCATGTGAGCTGGACACACCTCTGCTCCAAGATCTCAGCCTAGGACACTCTGTTCCTGCACTTCCTGCCAGCAGCTTTGAGCTGGCTGTGTCCAAACAGCAAGGCTTTTGCCAATAACTTATTTCATGCTTTAATAGGCTTTTGCTTTCCATCTTTCTCATAATGCTAGGTTCATTTCTCCAGTTGTCTTATTTTTATTACATTCTCTCCAAGAATACATGTGCTGGACGTTACTGGGATAGCCCCACTCTATGTGTTTCTAGGCTTAGTGTCAGAAAACACTATAATTCCTGTGCCAGCTCAACATGGGACCCAAAGCATTTGAGGATTCTTGTTTGTTTAGAGGAGCTGGTTTTGATTACAAAAGGAGGGATAGTAAGACCAGTGCTCTGGTGAGAGTGAAAGTAAAGGAAAGTCTAAGCAATGTTGGAGTGTGAGCATCAGATGGCAGCTGATGGGTTGACGACTGAGTTTGTTAACTCCCTTAAGCCAGAATGAGGAATCTTTCAGAGGCAGGGTGGGAGGAAATTTTGTCAAGAAGAATGAGTGGGAAGGCAGTGGCCCTGGGAAAGGGAGAGACCTGGAGGTGTGGTGCCTTCAAGTAGGAAGTTGGTGACATGTTCTGTACATACCTGTTGGCAGCATATTAAGCAGTTCTTGCTGCTGTCCAAGAAGCGCACAGCTCTCATTACCCAGTGTCTGAAGGACTCGGAGACCAGCAAGCCCAATTTCATGCCACGGCTCTATATTAACCGACGCCTGGCTATGGAGCACCGAGACAACCCTGCCCTGGACCCCAGCTGCAAGAATGCTGTCTTCACCCAGGTACTGTCCCTCCTGGAAGGGTCCCCACTGCTCTGGGGAGAGTGGGGATTCCCAAAATCAAAATGATCAGCGTGAAGGTGGGTGGAAGGGGCAGCTTGGAGCTGGAGATACCAAGAGCCTTCAAGGCCTTTTCACATGACACATTGACTCTATTATTACATGTGCTGATGGACCCATATCCAGGAATAACATCTAGGAGGAATTTGGGATGTCTGGGTTGAAATCTGTATTCTATCCTGGATGCTCTCTGTGGCATGTTGTTAATGCAGAGTGTAACAATTTTGTTATACCAAAAGGACAGCAAAGAATTCTTGTGTGACAGCAGTCATGCAGCTGCATACAATGCTGTGTTGTGGTTTTACAGCAGTGTTGATATTCCTGTGTTCATTCTCCCCCCACCTCCAAGTGGTCTAGTCCTCTATTTGTGCACAGTCCAGACTGCTGTGAGGTTTAATGTGTTTGATGCACCTCTGAGGTCAGAAAGCTCCATACAGTGGGAGCACTGTAATTTCTGTTCCCTTTCCAAAAATGAAGGGCTTCTAGACCATTTAGAGATCAGCTTCTGTCAGTATTTAAAGGTTTTCAGCAAATCACATTTCCTCCAATTTCCTGCCTTTGCCAGGCACCAGATCCCCTGAAGGGGGGATACCAGCCTTGATCTTCTCTGCTTATTGCAGGTATATGAAGGCCTGAAACCCTCAGACAAGTTTGAAAAGCCTCTAGATTATAGGTAAGCGGTATTTGGGGGAGGGAGGGCATCATGCAGTGCTGGGAGCTATGTCCTCTGTCACAACAGAGTATTTGGGAAGCCTTTATGTGTCCTGTGCTCTGGAGAGGTTTTCCTAGAACAGGAGCCAGCTCAGCCTTGGGATCAGGGCATGTTTCCCAAGGTGGGACCTCCCTACTGAGGGTATAGCTGTCTCTGGAGATTGAGATCTTGTTCTATTCTGAGCCCAGGCTGCTCCACCCTAGTCCCTTATGTTCCTGCTGTGCCTGCTGCCTCCCAGCACCTCCTTGGCTTTGAGCAGCACCTCAGGCAATGCCTGTTTCTCCACAGGTGGCCATTGCGTTATGACCAGTGGTGGGAGTGCAAATTCATCGCAGAGGGCATCATCGACCAAGGTGGGGGCTGCGGGAGGCAAGGGCTCCTTTGGAGCAGTCAGGGGTTGATGGGGTGACTGTTGCTGTAGGGGTTCTTGTTTGTTCCCAGTGTTACTGCCCATGGAGGAGAGAGGGAAGGCAGGTTGCCTTGTCCTGCCACTCTTGGCCATGTCTCAGATACTGCTTGCTGAGATGAGGATCCATTAGTCACTAACAGCAGCTTTGCCACTGCCAGCTCTCCTTCTGGCTGTCTTCCAGAGGCCAGGCAGGGATGTTATTTCCTGTTATTTCCTCTGGTGTCATAAGGCTCTGACAGGAGCTTTCTGCTCAACCTGGGACCAGATTGGACCAGAATTCCTCATCTTTGCTCCATAAATCTGAGGGTCAGCACATGGGGAGTTCATATCACTAAAAATATTCTTCCTTTGGGGCTGCAGGTGGTGGTTTTCGGGACAGCCTGGCGGACATGTCGGAGGAGCTGTGCCCCAGCTCAGCAGACACCCCTGTGCCTCTGCCCTTCTTTGTGCGCACGTCCAACCAGGTGCCATGGGTCGGGATATTTGGGACAGACTCTTCTGTGCCTGGTAATGCAGCGCTGTCCCTGTCCCCTTGCATGCCAGGGACACACCTACTACTGGTCCAAAGCTTTTCTTTGTGAAGGGTGGGGTAAATTGCTCTGTGGCATCTCATTTTAGAATGTGCTAGCAAGTGCCTGGATATTAGTCTCTCATTGGGAATATTGTAAAGGAGGTTGGGGAGATTAGCCCGCTTCTGCTGTGAGAAGTGCCCAGAGACACAGCAGAAACAGTCTGTGGTGTTTCCTGCTGTGCTGAGATCATGACTGGAGTTTTGCCTCTCACTCCTGTAGGGTAATGGCACTGGAGAAGCCAGGGATATGTATGTCCCCAACCCCTCCTGTAAAGACTTCCCAAAGTATGAGTGGATTGGGCAAATCATGGGAGCAGCTCTGAGGGGCAAGGAGTTTCTGGTAAGCTTTCAACCCCATCCCTGGGGGGTGATTTGCCACAAAGGGAGTTATCCCCTTTCTGCGGCCTGTCCAACGGGAGAATGGGAAGGCTCTGTGGTCAAACACTGGGACAGAAGGTGTTTGGCAGGGTTTGGGTTCAAGAGATGTGGAGAAATCACAGACTGAGTTTTGGGGGATGCTGCTTAGAGCTTGGGAGACAGTTCCTGGTCTCTGCTTACCTGTGATGACCTCTGCATGTGGACAGGTGGAGCAGGGAAGCTGCTTTGTGTCTGCATTGTTGAGCCCTATCTCCTTTGAGGATGTCTCATTTTCACACAGACTCAGAAAAATCTTTGTTCTTCTTCAGGTCCTAGCTCTTCCTGGTTTCGTATGGAAACAGTTAACAGGGGAGGAGGTCAGCTGGAGCAAAGACTTCCCTGCTGTGGACTCTGTGTTGGTGAGAGACACAGCTTCCTGGTCCCTATCCTATTCCTTGTGGCACTTAGGGTGGTGATTTGTGTCCCTGTCCTCATATACTTGCTTCCTCCTGTGATATGTCAAAGAAACACATGCACAACAAAGGGCAACTCTTAGCTGTAGGATGCATCAAATGATAATACAGAGATGCAGCCATACTGACTGCTGCTTCAAGTATGCAATGGCTCAGGATCTGCTAAACAGCATATGCTAGGATATGCTAGGACAGCAGCTGTTCTTTCTTGCCACTGTCACTTGTCTGAGAAGGGAGGAAATGGGGATCTGGGCACATCACTCCTCACTCTCTAACAAGCACTTATTTGCGGCTTGAGCAGGTGAAGCTCCTGGAGGTGATGGAAGTCATGGACAAAGACACCTTTGAATTCAAATTTGGGAATGAGCTGACCTACACAACGGTGCTGAGTGACCAGCGCATGGTGGAGCTGATCCCCAATGGCAGCAACACCGTGGTGCGCTACGAGGACCGCAAGGAGTTCATCCACCTGGTGCAAAAGGCTCGGCTGGAGGAGAGCAAGGAGCAGGTAATGCTGTCCCATAGCATTTGTGGTCATCAGTTCCCAGAAACATCCCACCAGTCTGTTCTGGTAAAATGCATCATGGTTGATGTCCCTGTGCTCATTAACTCAATGGTATCCAACCCTTTTGGTGAAGTCCTGGAGCCTATGGAATTGTTTAGAAGCAGAGTGGCTTGTGGCACCATGGGTGATATGGGTGTTTTTATTCCCAGCTCTGACACAGGCTTCATGGACGAACTGGGATGCATCCTTCTGGGATTCTGTCCCCTTCTTGACAGGCCTTGAAGCATCTGCTGAGCAGTCACATGGCTTGCATCCAGTAGAGTCCCTGGGCTCAACCGTGAGTCAGGGAAACAGGCAAGATATGCTGCTTACCTGCCCTATCTCCTTTTCAGATCATGGCCATGCAGGCTGGGCTGCTGAAGGTGGTGCCCCAAGCTGTTCTTGACCTCCTGACATGGCAGGAACTGGAAAAAAAGGTCTGTGGAGACCCTGAAGTCACAGTTGATGCCCTGAAGAAGCTCAGTAAGTGAAGGGCTCTGCCGAAAATTCTTTTTGTGAAAACAAGGCTGTCTTCTGTCTGTGCTGGGGCAAGGAGAGGTGTGGGAAGCTGGTATTAGCCTTTATTACATTGAGAATGTTGGTCGTTGTACTTCCTACCTTTAGCTGGGTGCTGCAACCAGGCTGATGGGGGCAGGAGTGTCCATTGACTCCATGCTGGGAGTACAGGCTAAGGCATCCGTAGTCTGGCAGTACCTGTGCCCTTGTGAAGATGTGGGTCTGACTGTGCTCCCTGAGAGGGGCCTGACTGCGTGTGTCTCTTGCACCTTGGGTTTGTGTGCACGCATGCTGCAGGCATCCAGAGGTTTCTTCCTTTGCTGGGAAAGAAGGAGGAGCTCAGATCTTTAATAAACTCCTTTTCTGTATCCTTTCTGCAGCCCGGTTTGAGGACTTTGAGCCACAGGACACCCGTGTTCAGTACTTCTGGGAAGCACTCAACAACTTCACCAATGGTGAGCAATTTGCTCTGTCCCTGTGTATCTAATGCCATGACAGCTCCTGCTTGCTGTCAGGAACTGGGATGGTGAAACCACCCTCACTGCTGCCTGAGGAACAGATGAGAGCCAAGGAAAGCAAGCAACCAGGCTGAAGGAACTGCTTGCTAACACTGGGGATACCTAGAAGCAGCTGTACAGCATCTTGCATCCTGCTAGTGTTTGCTGATGCCTTTGCTTTTCTTCACAGAGGACCGCAGCCGCTTCCTCAGATTTGTCACTGGCAGAAGCCGCCTTCCAGCACGGATCTACATCTATCCAGACAAGATGGGGTAAGTCCATTCTTCTGTAGACTGCAAGGCTGACAGATCCCACACCAAAGGGATGTGTGATCTCGTCTCCATTGCCTCACTGGTCTGCTGGTTCTAACCAGTTTGTCACCTTCTCCCCAAGCTCTGAGACAACAGATGCTTTGCCGGAGTCATCCACCTGCTCCAGCACTCTCTTCTTACCCAACTATGCCACGTAAGTTTTGGTGCTTCCCTATGTGTGAGAGACCATGTTTCTAGGCTCTCTTAACCTTGCTGCTGACCTATAGGGCCCCATCACTTTGCCACACTTATGTCCCCTGTCTGTCCCCTGTGGCTGCTGGGATTCTGTGAGCAGCTAGTGAAGCATTTCCTCCATCTCGAACAACGTCTTGTCCTCTCAGCTGGCAAATGCAGCAATGAAAACTCCTCTCTCTCTTTTATTTTTTTCTCCTTCTGCCATCCCTAGAGCCAAGGTATGTGAAGAGAAGTTGCGCTATGCTGCCTATAACTGTGTGGCCATTGACACAGATATGAGTCCATGGGAAGAGTGATGTTGCAGCCTGACCAAGCAGCATGGACAGTCGGTCAAGAAAACCGCGCAGTGGGAAGAACTCTCGTTTCCCCACGATGTGTATATATAATAAATATATAGGTGAAGCCTTGCTCCCAGCAGTGGACATGGAGGTTTGGGTCTTCAGCAAGGTGGGAGCTAGCTTGGAGTGTAAATGTGATTGCAGTAATGAAACCATGGCCCAGCCCTCATGCATCAGGAAGGTCTGGCAGGCTTTTGTAATGAGTTTCTTCTCCACATGTCCCCATTGTAGCTCCACACAGCTCGCTCCTCCCAGGCTGCACTCTGCTCCAAACAGAAGTGGGGTAAGGACACAAAGCTGTATAGCAGGTTACAGCACAGTACAGAGAACTGTGAGTTGCTGCTGACACCATGGGGAGGCTCAGAGATGCTCGATGTGTCTTGACCACATTCCCTGGCCTTGTTCCTGCTCTCACCTTAGAGCAATGGAAATGAGATCATTCATCTAGGATTAAGAAGAAATGGGGCAGGCTGGAGGCAGGTGCTGCAGGGGTGCCTTTGGCCACCAGGTGTCACGACAGACCTGCACAGTAGGACTGTAGGTGCTTCAGAATGGACTCCCATGTTTTTACATCACACAAAATCCAAGTTCCTGTGACCACCTGTGGTTCCTTGCGCCCCTTGCACAGCAGGGACTGCTGGGGAAGCTGCTTCGCCACCGGAAGTGGAAGCTGTATATTTTCCTGTTCATAGCTTTCAGTTCTACATCCAGCATGCTGGTGGCTTGGTGCTGTTCTCCCAGGCTCTTTCAGCCTTGGTTTTCCCCTAAAAGCCAGTATTACAACTAATCTATTCAATTTCTTACGGACCACCAAGCTCTTCTCACAGATGGCAGGATTAGAGCAGTAGCAAGTGCAGCAGCACCAAGCTCTGCTCCCCTTAGCTGAGGGAAGTGAGATATGTATTTTAGGTGAACAGGGAAAGCCTTTGCACCAGGGAAGCAGAGAAACTCTGGGTACCAAGCATTGGGGCTCCTTGAGCAGATGGGCATGCAGTGTGTGAGTGAGGAGTGGGCAATGAAACCTTTACAACTTCAAGACCATTAGAAATACTTCTTGATCTGTGTGGCCCTGAGCAGGACTAGTCATTGCCTAGCACTGTGAGCTACCAGATTTTAGTCCACTTTTATACCCCCAGCTCCATCTTCAGCTTGTGTGGTCTGTTGGACCACCAGTGCTAAGAGCCAGAGTCACTGGGGCTGCTCTGGGCTGGGGCTGATGCTTTGAGTTAAGGTTTATCCTGTCTTTAACACTTCTTGGCTTTTTCCCCTCTTTTGAAGGAATCTGTCATCCAGAAATCACTTGCAGTTGTAAACAAAGTCCTTGCCTTCACCAGTTTCCTTTGAAACTGCTGTATTCCCAGATCTGCTGAGAGGGGTTGTGCTAAAAGGGATGAAGGACCAGGAGGGAGCGTGTGCTGCCACCTCCTGCATCGAGGTGGGTGAAGGGAGCGCAGGGTGAATGGGGAAGCTGGTTCTGGCAGTCCTTGCCTGCGGCAGCACCTGCCATGCTCAGCTGCGTGGGTTTGAAGTCCTGTCTGCTGGAGGAGGGTTTTTGTAAGCCCTAGAGTCATCTCAGAATTAATCTCTCTGGCTTTGTGGCTGGTACCAACCACCAGCATGGACAGGAGCAGAGCCAGTGCGGTACCTTTCCGCACTGTGTTGGTGGCTGAGTCACTTCCTGGGGCGTCTGTTTCAAATGGGCATGAACAGGCTGGTGAAAGGACTTTGATCTGGCTTGGCCTCAGTTAGGAGTGTTGGGGAAGGAGGCTGCAGCACTGAGCTAGGATTTGAAATGAGCGATCCTAGATCTGAAAGGGACTGATAGTTGTGTGGAATCGATCCTACTTTTTCCAACCTATCCCACTTGTCTCTGAGGCAGATCAGCCGGAAGTCACATTATTTGTTGAGCAGAACTAGAAGCAGCAATAAAAATTGACTCCTCTGTGGTGCTTTATTGCCAGGTAGGGAAGGGTTGGTTGATAAGTGGCTCAGGGTGGGATGGATAAGGCCCTAGTGTTTGGTGAAGGGTGAGCTGATGTCACCTATGAAAATGGGCAGGTTAAGAAGCAGCTAGGGCATTTTGGGGTGACCAGCTGTGGGGGGGAGAAGGCACCTCTGGCTCCCCTGCCTTTGGAAGCAGCTGCAGCTGATGGAGGGTTACTGAGGTAATCACCTGGGAGGTCCACCCAGAACAGTTCAGGTTGCTCACTGAGAGATAAGATGCTTAGACAGCTCTCTTCCCCTTGTCATCCATGTACACAGCCCCAGCCCTCTGTGATGAGGAGGGAGCTGCCGTGCTGGGCGATGCTGAGAGCATAGCCTGGCTGAAGTGGTGGAATCCTTCCCTGGAAGCATCAGCACACCTCCATCTTTGGAGGTGCTTAAGACTTGCCTTACAACCCTGGACAATCTGATCTAACTTCCAGTCTCATCCTGCTGGCTTTAGGTCTAGGCCCTTCCTAACCTGAAGCATTTGATGACTGTGGAGTTATCAACTCTAGCTTTTCCAATGTTTCCCACATTTCTCTACTCTTCCTTCCAGTAAGGTCTTTTAGCCCCCGACCTCTTATTTCCTGCCACTGAGAAGAGTGCTGCCCAAGGTCTTGCTGGAGCTTTGGGGAAAGACAGGGATTTCTGTTTAAAAAATACTTGTAGTAACAGGACCCTAGCCCTAGCAGAAAGGGGATCAACCATGACAGTCTGGGTTTAACCCCTAGAAGCATATTGAGAAAAACATTGCTTCACTGTATAAAGCATTGTTTTACTGTCTAGTTTGTGTTATCACTGTGTAAATGTTGGAGAATGACAGCAGCTGCTGTTGAAGTGTTGTACTGGGGTGGAAAGACCTGTGAAAGCTGTTCCAGTAGGAGGAGGAGCCCATCACAGCAATGAGGTCTCAGGTGAGATTGTTTGGTGCATGCTCAGAAGGTCTGGACAAATGGGGCTGTTGAGGAAGAATGCTGGGATAACCCACGGATCATGTTATTGAGTTTGCTGTGCAAAGGTGAGCTGGGAAGGAGGAGCTGGTAACTGGCCCGGATCTCCTCTGTGTGGTCCTCTCTCATCTGCAGTGTTTTAAAGCTAATCACAAATTGAATTTCTGCTGTGACAGCCCAGTAAATTGTGGAAAAGGTCAGCCCGGCTCAACTCTGGCCAATCTCAGGGGCCCAAAGTAGGTGTTAGTGCTGGGTCATGTTCTTTCTATGAACTTTAGAGCTGTGGGTAGGAACTGTCTCCTACCATGTTTGACATGACCAGTCAAGTGCCCCTGCCCTGGACTCCTGCTGCATGTGGCCCAGGATGAGGGAGCCCTCTTGGGCACCAGGAACCAGAGGCTGTGCATCTTCACCCCATCAACCAATCTCAAGTCAATGGAGATTGATTTTCAAGCCAGTGCCATCCTGAGGATGGAGCTGGTGCCCCTTTGCTGCTGAGAAGAGGAGCGTCTCTGTGTGCCAGAGCTGCAGCTCTTCAGGGTGGGTAGGAATGAGTTGAGGGAGGGACTGATGCCATCAGGATTGTCACAGAATAGTTTCAGGTGATTAATAACGCATGTGTAGTCCAGCTCTTCTTATTCTACTAATACCCTGGAGTATGACAAACTATAAGTAGTTTGGCAAGTTCTGTCTGTCCCTGCCTCATGTAGAATCTAAGATAAAATGAACAAACTAATTGCTCCTGACCTTCCTGATGATTGGTCTGGCTGGGGCTCCTATGTCCTGTTGGATTAGACAGTGGATGTGACACCTGGGGACATAGTTTAGTGATGAACATGAGAGTGATGGGTTAATGGTTGGACTCAATGAACTTAGAGGTCTTTTCCAATCTAAACAATTCTGTGATTCTAAACAGCAATGGAGACTGATGTCATGAGAGGCAGCTGGAGGTGAAGCAGAAACTGGCCTTGTGATATCCTTTGGACACAAATCAGGGTCATGGAGGTGACTCAGTTAACTCGCTCAACCCTTTGCAGCAGCTTTGCAACTACTGTTACAGGCTGATGTGGCTGCAGAGGAAGGACATGGGACCCTCCTGGCTGGGTAACTGCAGGTAGGAGCAAGGCAGATATCTGCATTCCTCTTGCACCATAGTTCAGGTCACTGCCCCTGGCAAGGCAGGTGCCCATCACTGTGGTGAGGCACAGTCACACCTGTTCAACAAATAACGCTATGGGAGTGACAGCTCTTGGATCCCTCTTTGCACCATGCTTTTGCAGACAGGGATAGAACTGGACTCTGACCTACCAGGAGAAGAGTCAGGCACCAGAGGGGTGCAGGGACCTTTAAGCTCTGCCAGCCTTGTTGGTTTATGATCCCTAAACACAGCCCTTTGTGCCCAACCCGAAGAAATTAAGGTAACATGGGGTGGAGCTGAGTTGCTCTCTGCCACCGCCTTGCCGTGGTATGCGACAAGTAGACACGACATGGAGTGACACACTGCCAGCGTTCTGGGGTGGTTGGCTGATGTTGGGTGTCATGGCATTCCTCCTGCTGCCCGGCTGCCATTGCTGACCAGGATAAAGTTGTTCCTGGGCCAGGAAGCCTGTCCTCCCCAGCCTCCCCAGCTGGTGCTTAGAGCATCCCCACCTGCTGCAGGCCTGCTCAGGGCAGGAACATGTCCCCCGGCTAGCCAGGAACTGATTCTCCCTCCAGCAGCATACCTGCTCCCCTCTTTTCCCTATCCATGCTGGAGAAGTAGTCCTGTGCCCTGACAGGACACGTGTCCACAGGGACATGTAGGGATGCAGGCAGGGACAGAGAGACGGAGGCCAGGAGGGATCGGAGTCCTAAGCCGTGGGGCGAAGAGGTTGCTGGTCAGCTCCTCCCGAGGACTGAGGGAGTGGGGTGGGCATAACACAGTCACATCTTGGCAAAGGGGTGAGGACGGAGGCCCCAGAGCTTGAGAGCGGGGGCACTGCGTCCCGAGCGCGATGAAGAAGGGCGGGGGAGTGCCGGGGGCACGGCTGGAGCGGCGCCTGCCCGGGGAGGAGGCGGCAGCCGGGGAACGAGGGCTGCCCGAGGCGGGGCTGCCCCGGAGGNGTGGGACAGCCCGGGGCCGGCGCGGGGCGGGAAGCGGGCGGCGCGGGCCACCATCGAGGTGCGGAAGGGCGGCTGCCTCCGCGCCACCGGCGAGGAGTACTGCAACGGCGCCGGGCTCTGGGTCAAGCTCAGCAAGGTAACGCCGGGGGCACTGGGAACCACCCGGGGGATGCCGCTGTTCCGACGGCGGTGACAGACCGGGATATACCTTCAGGAGCAGCTGGATGAGTACACGGGCAGCCATGGTCTGGCGGAGGGCTGGGTGCTGGCACAGCGGTTCGGAGAGGGAGGAGATAAGTTGGTCCCGGTTGACTCCGTGCAGAGGATCCAGTGGCAGCACCAAACGCTGGGGGTTGATTACAGACCTGCTGTCAGGTATGGCTTCAGCCTGCTGCGCCCCTGGCGGGGATGGGTTGTGGGAGTTGGAGACTCTTGTGGCCGGAACCCACAGAGGTTGGGACCCAACCATCTCAAATCCCTTGGGCACGTCACCCCCCCAGTCCTCCACCACTGCTTCCTTCGCTCCAGGCTAAGGCAGAAATGCTTGGTCACACTGAGCGCTGACCCATCTTTTTCCTTGTATGACTCCTCTGCCGATGCTGCTCCAGCTGGGAGCAAGTGGTGGACCTGAGCTACTCCATGCGCCTCGGAGAAATGCCCAGACTCATAGAACAGGATGAGGCCGCGGTACAGAAGTTTCGGTATGTCTGCAACTCCTAGAGTGGGACTGCAGTTGGCCAGGGCTTGCTTCAGGGTCGGGAGTGGGGAGGATGAGTGCCATTAGATGCCTTTTACATTGGTGCTTCTCGGCACTGCTCAAGTAAAGATGGCCTTTGCTCCATGGAACATCAGAGTAACTGTGTGCTGCTATTCCCACTGGGCTGCAATAGTCAGAAGCACCTGGCGTGCTGGTGATGAGACAGAGCTGGGCCATCTGCCTGCTGCAGGGACAGGTGCATGTCACCATGTTAATTTGGTGATGGGGCCAATTTGAAGTGGGGCACCTGCACACTACTGGTGGGCAGGTCTGGGGTGCAACCTGGTCTCCTTGTCCCGTTAACACAGAGACTCCCTGCAGGTCTGTGCCTCCAGGCTGGAGCTATGAGCATGACATGGAGCTGGGGCGGTTCCTGTATGATCACAGTGAGAAGGAGCTGCAGCGTGTGGACTGCACCAAGGAGCACATCAGCAGCGTTGAGGTCTCCTCACAGACGGTATGTAGTGGGGCTCCTCTGCAGCCTAAAATCAGCATGAGACACATGAGCATCACTGCACGTGTGAGGAACGGCCAGTGGTGGCTCTCCCCCTCATGAGGGGCAAGAAATGGTGGTGGAGTTTTGTGAGGCTGATGCAAGTTGGGCATCTGGAAAAAAAACCCATTGTATTTCTGGGGCACTGTGGGGAGTCCATGGCCATGCACAATTTGCTCTGTGCAGGAGCCACCATCCACCACAGCCTAATGAACCAAGAGGCTGGCCTGTTCCTGACCTCCTCTGAACCCATGGAACCCATCTCAGAGATGGTCATGTCATGCCCAAGGATGCTCATCTCCCTCCCTCTGCTTGCTACACTCTTGCAGGAGGATTGTGTTGCAGCCCATCTGACAGACAACCTGACATACACCTTCTGGGAGAGCAACGGACCCCCAGGGCAGCACTGGGTGCGGCTCAACATGAAGAAAGGCGCCATTGTCAAGTGAGACCTCGGGGTGTCCCCTGTGCCAGCAGCTGCGCCAGGGATGGGCAGGGCATAGGGCAAAGCACCATCAGCCTCCTCAACCCAGCTTTCCCCCAGCTGTGGCTGGGGGTTTGGGGTTGAGGTGCGAGACAGCTGCCACCAGAAGCGCCCCAGGAAGACACAGCCTTGCCCACAGACCTCGGACAACTCTGTGGGCATCTCTGTGCCCAGGCAGCTCAGCGGGGCAGAACAACACTGCGTCTTGGTCTTCTCATTCCCAGGAGGCTGTGGCTGATGCTGGATGGGCAGTCCAGCTCCTATGTACCCAGGCGGGTGGCTGTGTATGGGGGGACACTGAACAGGCTGCAGCACCTGAGAACAGTCCTAATTAATGAGTGAGTAATGAGCGAGGAGCAGCCTGCGTCCAGCTTGTGATGAACTCCTGAGCTGTCTCTGCATCCTCAGCAGATGCTAAGGAAAGGGCTGGGGTTGGTCCTGAGTCACTTGCCAGTGACAGTGTCTCTCCAAGGGTTGGAACTCCCTGGGTGCAGGCTATGTCTATCCTCACAAGTGTGATGGTCCCTCACCTCCATGTGCCAGCCAAGTGCCTTCATCTCCTCTCCTGCTTCCTGCTACCTGGTGACTTTGAGGGTCTTTCTGCCTCCTCCTCCTTCTCCTCTTGGGACACATGCCACTGGCTGTCACCCCTCTGAGCGTCTCTGCCATGCTGTAACCAAGATGTCCTGGGCTGCTTCATGTCTCTGTCTTTGCCCTGGCTTTGAGCACCCTTCTCAAGGCAGGCAGGGGTTTTGCACAGGAGCACAAAGGTCTCCTTTCCCTTCACCAAAACTTGCCCATTTGGGTTTTTTTGGCTGAGCAGTGAGATCTGTCTTTGAAGAAGCACCCATGAGACTGTCCAGGTGTCCTTTGCAGTTGCAAGAGGCAACTCCTCACTGTATCTGTGTTGTGGTGGGTTTTCCCTGTGGGCCTGTAGGACTTTGACAGAACCTTGACAAGGACTTTTAAAATACACTTAGCAAATTGCTCATTTCCACAAATCCCTGTTTCCTTCAAAAAACTCTTGCATGACCAGCTCTGCTTGAAGGATGGTTCTGTCCTTATGAGATGTGCTGGGACACCCCAAGAACAGTGACATGCTCTCAGCCATTGTGTCTTTCTGTACTGCTTTGAATTTATGCTCTTTCCTGGCTCTTTGGATGCAGCTTCCACCTCTTCAGAAGGTCTCTGTACCTCTGACAGCCTCTTCTCTCTGCTTGGGCACCTCCTGCCACAGCCCTGGTGAGGTTGGGAGGGCTTTCACCATGGGTAGCAACACATCCTTGTCTGGGGAATCAGAGTGGCCTGTGCTTTGCTGGCCACCTCACCGGTGTATGTGCCTTGTGGCTCTGCCATCCTCCTCCATGCCGTGTGCAGGAACAGCTACCAGAATATCTGCATCCTCCGTGACATGAAAACCCACATGCCGGTGCTGGAGATCCGCTTCCTTGAGTGCCGGGGTGAGCCTGCACTGCCAGACTGGGGCTGCCAGCCCAGCCTGGCCTACAACCTGCAGCCAGTCCCAGCACCTGTGGCTCTTCCTGCAGCATCAACTGCTTTTTTGGGGTTTTTTTTTTGCTGTTCTTTCTTGGCAGACCAAGGATACAATGTCCGTCTGCAAGGGATTAAGATCATGTCCTTCTGGGAGTGGGACCTCATCCTCAATGCCGACATGTTCCAGCCAGCCCGGCTGGTTCGCTACCCTCTCCTGGAAGGGGTGGATGCTGATGTGCTGTACCGGCGGGCTGTGCTCATTCAGAGGTACGGCATGGGGATGTCACTGTCCTCACAGTGAGCCTGGTCCCAGGGCAGCTCAGGCTGGGGTCAACACTGGGCCCACAGGGAGACCCTGTGCAGCAATTCAGCTGCAGTGCTGGAGCATGGGCTGGGCTGCCCTTGTTTACAGCATTTTCTTGTGGGGAATAAAAGAATGTGCTTGGCCAGAGAGTGCTGCTTGGATGCTCCCCTTGGTGTCTGGTGTCCCTCCATGGGCTAAAGGAGACCCATGTGCAGGGACCACAGTGCCCAGGGGCTGGTGCTGTCTGTGTTGAAATGCCACTCCCCTGCAGCCTCATGCTGCTTCTCTCTGGTCTCCAGGTTTGTCCAACTGCTGGAAAGTGTCCTGTGTTACCTGATCCCCCTCTCCGAGGACAGCATCGGCACCTTCAATGCACTCAGGGTGAGCGTTTGCCAGTCTCCCCTGGCATTGTCAGTATTAGTGTTTCCTCACGAGCTCAGAAGGTTTTCTGGGGACTGTTGTATATCCTTCTTGATCCAACCAGGACAGACCAGCCCAGGGCTAAGAGCTAGCATGCTGGACATTGCCAGAGGAATGGAAGAGAATGCCCTGTGACACCAGAAGCTGTGCTTGGGAAGAGGAAAAAAGGGCACACAGTGGCAGGATCAGGCCTCTAAACATCCCTGCTTGTCCCTTGTTAGAGCATGAAGCCATTCCTTCTGCTGTCCAAGCAGAGCTCAGCCCTCATTGCGCACTGTCTCCAGTCCTCGGAGAGCACTGCTCCTCACACCACTCCAAAGCTGTACATCAACCGGCTCCTGGCCCGGGAGCACCGTGCCAACCCTGCACTGGACCCCAGCTGCAGGAACACCGTTTTCACCCAGGTATGGCAATGCCACGCCCCATGCCAGGTACCTGCCAGTTCAGCATCACTTGTCCCTGCTGTGTCTCATCCCTTTTCCTCTATGCTACTCTCCAGCTGTATGAAGGCCTCAGATCTTCCAAGAACAATCAGCCCCTAGACTACAGGTAGGTCTTCAGCATCATGTTTATGGAGTGTCACCTCCTCAGAGCAGGGTGCGAGGGGATGCCAGGTGCCCTTGGAAGAGGGATTTGCATAGGGCTGTTGCTTTCCTGCAGGTGGCCCCTGACCTATAGCCAGTGGTGGGAGTGTGATTTCATCACTGAGGGCATCATTGACAATGGTGAGAGCTCTCCCTTCTTGCCCCACGACTCTCCCCTGGGCTCTCTGTGTTGGTGTGCAGCTCAGTTGGGTGCCCCTGCTGTCCCAGCTGCTCTGTGAGAGGTAGCCCTGCTCTGCACAGGGACCATGTGGGGTGGTCTCTGCATCTCCCCTACTCCACTGGCGCTTCCCCAGCCCCAGGGAGGGGGTCAGCTTGGCCAGATCCTGTGGCTGTGTCTGGCTCTGGTGTGTCAGGCACTAACCAGCCTCTGCCCCCACTGCAGGTGGTGGCTTTCGGGACAGCTTATCAGACGTGTCAGAGGAGCTGTGTCCCAGCTCGGGAGATGTCCCTGTGCCCCTGCCTTTCTTTGTGCGCACCTCTAACCAGGTTCGGCATCTCACTGTTTTCCTGTACAGGCCTGGGAGGCAGCCAGCAGATCCTGGGGATTTTTGGGCTGTTAGTCTTACCTTAATGCTTCCAGGGCTGTTGGGTGGGGGAGCTGTGCTTGTAGCCGGGTGGTAGGGATCTTGAGGGGTGTAAAGGGCAGTAGAGGGAGGCAGAGGAGTGATGGTGGGGGGAGACTGGAGGAGACACTGTGCTTGGTTGGTCAAATCTCTGTGTGTGTGAGTACTAAGCCTCTGTCCCACAGGGTAACAGCAGCAGTGACACCAGGGACATGTATGTCCCCAACCCTTCCTGCAAGGACTTCCCCAAGTATGAGTGGATCGGGCAGCTGATGGGAGCCGCCCTGAGGAGCAAGGAGTTTCTGGTGAGCACAACAGAGCTTCCCTGTCTTGTGAGGTGGCTTGGCAGGGGCTGCTGTGTCTCACTCACTGCCCTTGGATGAAAGAGGGGCACGGGGAAGATGCATGTCTCCATTCCCTTTGTCAGATCCTGTCTTTGCCAGCACTGGTGTGGAAGCAGCTGGCAGCAGAGGAGGTCAACTGGAGCAAGGACTTTTCCACGGTGGACTCAGAGCTGGTGAACAGGGCTGGGGGCTGGCAGGGAAGTGCTGTGTGCTCCTGTGGCTGCTTGGGCTCCACTGTGGTGGCTACTGCTCGTTTGGGTTGCAGGTGAAGCTGCTGGAGGTGCTGGAGCAGGTGGACAGGGAAGCCTTCGAGTTCATGTTTGGCAGAGAGCTGACCTACACAACAGTGCTGAGTGACCAGCGCATGGTGGAGCTGATCCCCAATGGCAGCAACACCGTGGTGCGCTACGAGGACCGCAAGGAGTTCATCCACCTGGTGCAAAAGGCTCGGCTGGAGGAGAGCAAGGAGCAGGTTAACACCATCCCCTAGGGCTGACATGGCTCCAAGGGAAACCTGCTCCTGTGGAAAGTCATCCTGGTACCTGTGGGGTTGGTGGTGTGAAAATGTGTCCTCAAAACCAGCATCAGCTGGGTGGTTCCTCCATGCATCATCCCATGCCCAGGACGTCCATGAGCCCCAAGGACCCCCCTTTGGGGTCTTGTGGTCCCTGCTCCAAGTGCTGTAGGTGACTGCCCTGGGCTCAGACCTGCTGCACTGACATGGAGCCTCTCCTGTTCCTCCCCAGATCGCAGCCATGCGTGCTGGGCTGCTCCGTGTGGTGCCCCAGCCTGTGCTGGACCTGCTCACCTGGCAGCAGATGGAAAAGAGGATCTGTGGGGACCCTGAAATCACGGTGACTGAACTGCAGAAGTTCAGTAAGTCACAGGGCCAGCCCAAAGCTGCTTCAGCCCCCACAAGAGCATGGACACCCCTTGATGGTGCTTGTCCTGCACATGCATCCTGGTCATGGGCTCCCAAGGGGCCTGTGGGAGGATAAGCCAGAGGGACCTTGAATAAGGATGCTTTAGGTTTAACTGCAAACCTCACTGATCTCTGCTCTGGTCTATCTTGGCCTCAGCCACTACGGGCAGAGGCGAATGGCCACCGGGCAAACTGGGACCCCTGTTTCTCCACCCAGCATTGCACAGGGTGCTGGCCCCACTTAGGGGTGCCAGGGGCTCTCAGGGGCTCACCGAGGAGCAGAGGGTCTCCTCCTGTCCTTGCTTTGCTGGGAGTTTCTAATGAAGCCGTTGCACATTCTTCATCACAGTCAAGTTTGATGACTTTCCCTCCGATGACACCCGTGTCCAGTACTTCTTAGAGGCACTCAAGAACTTCACCAGTGGTGAGTGGCCCCAAGCCTTTCACCACTCTTCACGTGTAGTGGGATGGGCTTGGGTATGGGCTACCCATTGCCCTGTGCACTAGGGATGCTCACCAGGTACTTCCCTGGGAGTTGACTGGGGTTGTCTCAGCTGGCCCTTCCTAGGATGCTGGGAGCATCCCTTAGCTTTGCCCCATGCTCCTGAGGTGATTGTGCAAGGGCAGACCTTGCTGTGAGGACAGTGACTGGGGAGGGTCCTGTTCCTGGACCTGATCCCTGTCCTTTCCCTCAGAGGATCTCAGCCGCTTTCTCAAGTTTGTCACGGGCCGGAGCCGCCTCCCAGTTCAGATCACTGTGTACCCAGAAAGGTCAAAGTGAGTTTGTCTTGTCTGTGTGTGAGTCCCTGTGCCACACTGGGATCCCACACACTGTGAGGTCCCTGCGCCATGGCAGGGTCTGACTCTCTTCTTTTTCCCAAGCTTGGATGCTTTGGACCTGATGCCACAGGCCAGCACATGCTCCTGCACCTTTTTCTTGCCCAACTACTCCTCGTGAGTTGAGCTGGCGACAGGGATGCTCCCTTGTCCCTGGGGCTGGCATTGGAGTTCCCTTACTGCCTCCCTAGACCCTGCCCTGGGGAATGTCTGGGCAGCTGTGGGGAGGGAAGCCTGAGGTTTTCTGTGCCCATCATGGCCGTGACCCAGCATTTCCCCCTGCCAGGGCCAAGGTGTGTGAGGAGCTGCTGCGGTATGCTGTGTACAACTGCATGTCCATCGACACCGACAAGAACCCCTGGGATGAATGAGGTCCCCCAAGTGCCTCAAGGCATGGGAGCCGCCGGCTTCGGAGACACTGGATTCAATAAAACTGCAGGGCCAGATCCTGCTGTCCTGATCCAGCTCCTGTTTGTCTCTGTGCTTCGAGGGCTGGGGCGGGGGTGCGTGATCAGTGCTGCACCTGGCAGGGCCAGCCTGGCACTGTCTGACGGGTGCTGTGCCGGCAGAGGGTCCTGTGAGGTGGAGTGTGGGGGGGCTGTGTCCTCTCTGGACATGGTGTATGTGGGGAGCATAGCAGCAAACTGACCCCTCAGTGCCCCCACAAACAGCCCCCAGTGCCCCCACAAACAGCCCCCAATGCCCCACACAGCCCGCAATGCCCCACACAGCCGCCAGTGCCCCCGCAAACGGCCCCCAGT
>WEIV01026959.1:146845-167348 GCA_013390005.1 Calyptomena viridis
CCCCATTCTCCCCCCCCCGCACTCCCCTCTCCGGCCGCCAGGGGGCGCTGTGCGGCCGAGCGCCCCCCTGCGGCTGGGCGGGGATCCATGACTCGACGCTCCGCGGCGCAGGATCCTTCCCTCGGCGTTCGTCTCGCTGCCCTGGCCGGGTGGAAGCCGCCAAGCGAGGAGGCGGATCGATCCTATCGGCGCTCGTCCACGATCGACTCCCTCGGCTGTCCGTGCGCAGGCGCAGCGCGACTGCGCCGCCATTGCTGCCCTGTCAGTGCCGGGAGCGGCCGCAGGTACCGGCGTCACCGAACCGGCCTCGTCTCACCCGTCCCGGCCGCTCCCCGGTGAGGCTCTGCCCTGTCTCTGTGTCCCTTCGCAGCGCGATGGAGTTCCAGGCCGTGGTGATGGCGGCGGGAGGCGGCTCCCGCATGACAGACCTGACCTCCAGCATCCCGAAGCCACTGCTCCCGGTGGGAAACCGGCCCCTGCTCTGGTACCCCCTGAATCTCCTGGAGCGCGCCGGCTTCGAAGGTGAGGCACGGCGGGGTCTGGGCGTGCTGCCCCGTGCGCCGCCGCCGCTCCCATGTGTTCCCTCGCTGTTCCAAAGCCGTGTCGCAGGTGCCCTGCTGGTCGGGCAGGTGCTGGAGCAGATCCCTTCTCTGCACCGGAGCTGTGCTGTTGACCCGTGTCACATCTCCTCCTCCTGCCCTTTCGGCTGCGCCCTCTGTGCCAGCACCTCTTCCTCCCTCTTCTCCCCTGTCCAAGGGCCGGTCACTGCCTGAAGGGGGGTTATAGTGAGGTGGGTGTCGGTCTCTTCTCCCAGGTAATGAGTGACAGGATGAGAGGAAATGGCGTCAAGTTGCACCAGGAGGGGTTTAGATTGGGTATCACGAAAGTTTTTTTCACTGAAGGGCTTGTAAAGCATTGGAACAGACTGCCTAGGACAGTGGTGGAGTCACCATCCCTGAAAGTGTTCAGAAAACATGTGGATATGGCACTTAAGGACGTGGTTTCATGGTGAATATGGTGGTGGTGCTGGATTGATGGTCGGACTTGATCTTGAAGATTTTTTCCAACCTTAATGATTTTCTGATTCCCAGCTTTGGAATCTTTCCCCAGGTTGCTAACCATGAGTCTGTCATGTTTCTTTCTCAGAGTCATTAATGACAGCAGTGTGAGAAGCGTGTCAGCTCTCCAGGGATGTCTCGTGGTTTGTTGTTTCAGCCTGGCCTGAAGTTCAGGGTTACTTGCTCTGTCTGAGGCGTTCAGTCCATGTGGCAGTGTGGAGCCAAGCACTGGATTTTGGCCAGAACAGGGCAGGGGGAAGTGGCAGACTTGTATTGCTCACCTATGGGCCTTGTTTCACAGAGGGACTAAGGTGGTATTTAGTACCTTGTGAGGTTCTTCAGTATTGTCATGGTTTAGGTTTTTGTTTACCTTTTGCGTGGTGGAGCAAATCTTTCTCTGGTGGCCCCCCAGCTTCTTATAAAGCTTTTTCCTGACACCTTTCATGCCTCTGTGTCTTCACATTTATATTTGTCTTTTGCACTTCTGCTTCTCTGTTTTGACTGTGTGATATTCTGTACTTTGTCCCGAGATTCTGGCTTTTTTCCTGACTGCTTTTTTCTGTGAAGATGTAAAGATCAGCTCATGATTGTCCGTGTTACCCTCTTACTGTTTTAGTGTGAAGGAAGAAAACAAAGAGCAAACTTAAGACTCTGCTTTTATTTTGTTTCCTTAAGACCTTTTGTTCCTTGGATTTGTTTTTTGCTTGCTGTTTGTTGAAATCTGCATTCTGAATGTCCGCTTTCTTTGACTGTTCTCCTGTCTTTTTTTTTCTTTTTTCTCCCCTAAGATCATGCTTATCCTACAATATGGAAATTTAGGTAGCTAAAAGCTTCTGTGTAACCAGTATTGTGCTTTGTGTGGCCCTTGACTCAGAAATAACCATTTCAGCTTGGTGCTCTTGATCACTAGTAGCTGCCCCTCTACTCTGGTAGCCCTAGTGAGGCATATCTGAAGTGCTGTATCCTCAGGGCAAGAGAGACACGGAGCTACAAAGGTGATTAAGGCACTGGAGCATCTCTTTCGTGAGGAAAGGCTGAGAGAGCTGGGCCTGCTCAGCCTGGAGAAGGGACTGAGAGGGGACCAATGTCTGCAGGGAGGTGTCAGAGCAAGGACCAGGCTCTGCTCGGTGGGGACGAGCAATGGAACAAGAGGCAATAAGCAGAAACTGATACACGGGAAGTTCCACCTGGACATGAGGAAGTTCAGTGACAGAGTGATGAAGCACTGGAACAGGCTGCTCAGAGTGTGGATTCTCCTTCACTGGAGAATATTCAAGAACCATCTGGACACAATCCTGTGCCGTGTGCTCTGGGATGACTGCTTGAGCAGGAAGATGGGACCAGATGACCCACTGTGGTCCCTTTCAACCTGGCCCATTCTGTGACTGATTCTGTGCTACAGCCAGATCTTTCTCCTTTCTCACATGTAGCTCTTCAGCTTATCCCTCCCCTGTGAAAATGTGGACATGCAGGGTAAATGTATTCAGCTTCAGGAAGCATGCTGTCACTTTCCTGCTCCTCCCTTGCTCCTGCCCCTGACCGAGCTGTACGTTTCTGCATCATAATCCAGTGGCATGAATTCTCTCCCTGGATCATTATTTTTATTAACAATTACATAAGGCTTTAGTTCCTCATATTTGTTTATATTAGTAAGTATGTGGGCTGATTCACTGCGTCCCTTTTGCTCTAATTAAAAGTGCTTTGTCTCTCCTGAGATTTTAGGAGGCTGTTGCCCAGCTCATCAGATTAGTGTTGAACAGTGTGGGCTTACAACTTCCACCTGACACCAGTTCCCTTCTTCATCAGTTACTTCTTTGCCTAATTCAAGGTGTGCTTTCAATCCCTTTCTCTAGGTTTTTCAACCTCTTTTGAATCCAAGTTTACATCCAGTATAGGAGTGGGAACAGCCCTCCCATATGTGACACCAAACTGCCACACAATTCTCACGTTTACAGTTCTTTCCTCTTTTCTGTTAATACATTCAGGATGAGTTCAGTTCTGATCAATACAGGTTTATTCTTGGTGTGTTTTTGTCTTGCCTCAGGAGCTTCCTAGGCTGAGTGCTATATTTTTTCTCATACTGCTATGTTAAAATTCCACGTGGAATACAGTGTTATGGTGTTGGATTTTTTGGGGGGAGAAGGGATATTTTAATTGGAGGGTTTTGACTGTTGCTTTTCCTTCCTGTTCTTGAGGCTGGAGGAAAAGGTTTCTTGTCATTTTGTTTTCTCGGTCTTTTCTTTGCAGAACTTCTGTTCTCACATTCTTCATTTTGGAAAATATGCTTTCATGCCACTGTTGATTTCCTTCAAGTATGCATTTATCCTTTTTCTTTTGTAGATGGAATGAGTTTGTTGCTCACATATTACTCCACTCTTGCCAAGCTGATGCTGCGAAATAGTTTAACGATTGTATTGTAATACTGTGGTTGGTGGTGGTGTCCACAGAGAATTATGCAGGATCAGAGCAGTGAAAGACAAAGCTCTAAAGTGTTGGTGACACCGATGCAGGGTCTCATTGCTCTGTTTGAGGACATATGGTTTGAGATTGCTCGTTAATGATACAAGTTTCTGTTCTGTCTTGCGAACTCATGCCACACATGCATGTGTCCCTTTCAGTAACAACCTTCACCCACACAAAGCAGGAGTGTTTTCATATTCATTAGGATTTTAATTTTCTTCTTCAAAAGTTACTGTTGCTAAAAGAGCTTGCTTCAGTATAGAACCCACTTACGTTACTCAGGCATTTTGACAGTTTCATCAGCCTTTCTAAATAAAATAGTGTGTCCTATTTGTGATCAATATTATTTGTGTTTTTTTCTGGTTGGTCTCATCTCACTTTCCTCTGTCCTAGAGGTCATTGTGATTACAAGGAAGGAAATCCAAAAGATGTTAAACTTGGACACAAAAATGAAGCTCGATTTTGTGTGCATCAGTGACAACATGGACATGGGTACAGCAGATTCACTGAGGCATATTCACCAGAAAATTAAGGTATTATTGTCTTTTATTGAACTTGACTGGAAGTTACTTGTTTATAATAACTTTTTTTTTTGTTGTGCTTAAAGGGGTGTGCCATGTAATGATATCGTACATAACCGAATTTCCTGATCTTCAGAAGAGCTGAATTTTGTAAAGGTCACCTCATGGGGGAACTCAAACAAAGACTCTGAATGTCTGGAATTGACAGCTAGGAAGGTTGGAGCCAATCCAGTCTGGGCGCTGTTTCTTAGTCAGTGTTAGCTTTCTGGCAGGGTAATTAAAAGGTTGTATTTGTTCATACGATTTTTTGATACAATGTGTGATAGTTGTTGTCCACACAGTGCTTGGGGATGTAGTTCTGCACAAACATTCACTGCTGTCTCAGCTTAAACAGTGGGACGATGTCCAGGGAAGTTTTTGTTCAGCTCTCGGTCCTGCCACAGCCTTGCCTGTGCTGTTAGGCCAGTGACTTGTGCTGTGCTTCAATTTTCTGCTTTTCCTGTGGTTTTACTGGCTTGGTCAAGTGGTCAGCCCTTGAATAAACAGTGCCCAAATGTGATAAAGGGCTGCTGTTTGAATAAAACCACTGGTTTATAAAATTTTAATTTCCAGCTGCACAATTAAAACACTCCCATGTAAGGCAGAAATCCTGCTTGGAGTTCTTGCTGTAATCTGGGATGGAATTTTGTTTTTGTTGTTGTCATACAGTTAATCTCTCTCTGATTTGTTCCCCGTCTGTTTAGGCCATCTTAGCCAAATTGACTATTTATATCAATGTTGCAACAGAACATCAATGAGCTGCTTAAGTCCTGAGGTGTCTTTTTGTCTTCAGGCTCTTTTTGAAGGTGATGAACTGCAGTGCAACAGGCTTTGTACTCCCAAGAGAAAGACTCCAGTTCAGACAAGGTGAAAATTTCCAGGCAAATATGGGTGTGTTGGTTGCACAATGAGAGAAATCCTACAAGGGATTAATGCACAGACTAGAATAATTTAGAGGGCAAAAAGAATATATAAAAAGAAAATCAAAATCAGCGCAGTCAGTTTAACTGAACTGAATGTTTCTGGTGCGTGAAGAATCGTGCTCTGTCATAGTGCAGTTTGGCACTGGTTTTTAAGTACATGCAGTAAGGAAACATCTGTGCACTGCAACTTGGGGCCCTAACCTTGCAGTTGCCTGATCAGCAATGAGCCTGTCTGTCTGGTTGTCCCTCTTTTTGGCAATCCGGGCAGGTTTGCTTAGGGAGCCTGGGAGACAACGAGTAGAGTGTGTGCAAGTTAGAAAATGGACTGTGTCTTCACAGGCAGCAGCGTTGATCTTCTGTTTATTTTTCAGAAAAAAAGCTTAGAAAAGATTTGAGGTAGTACTGAAACCACGTAAGTTTTCTTAAGTCAGATGCTGTGTATGAACAACAGCAGCTGCTTCTGCCCTTTTTATTCCATGTCTTGCTTGTCTGGGCACAGAGGACAAAGTGGTCTCTTATTTGAAAGAAGTCTGTGCTAAGTTCTTGAGCAGATTGCTGCACTGTGTATTTTGGAGTCATTGCTCTAGTAAGTGCATACCACTGGTACACCTCTTACAGGGTATATCCTCTCCTGTGTGATACAGGTGAGAGAACTCCACAGCAGATGTAGCTGAAAAGCTGCTGTATATTGGCTGTGTTTGCGCTCTAGTGGGAGAGGGATCTTGCTGAAGAATGAGTTCCCTGGTGAAAACAACTGCTGGTTGTGGCCGTAGTTTGCTGACAGGCTTTTTGCAATCCATGCCAAAAGTCTGATGAGAAGTTTAAGCTGGTTGCTGAAACTTAGTTGTCACAAATTGAGTTAACTGCCCACAGACAGAAGAGCAAGTGTGCTCAGTGAAAGTGAGGTAACATGGCATAGTATAGACAACTTGCCTGTGTGCAATGCAAGTAACAGGGAGTAAAGCCAAGATTATAAAGGCACAGTAAGACATATGTCTTAAGGATAGCTGACCTGCTGATCACATAGAGCACTCTAAAGCATAACATCTCATGACTTGCTGCCTTGTCTAGCATTTGACTGAGGGAGTCCCCTGGGCACAGCATTGCTGCTTGCTGTGCCTGCAGTTTCAGGCCTTTTTGTTGTGTTGCACCTTGGTTAATGAAGCTCAATAGTTCAGAGATTAGATGTCAAGATTAGACTTGCAGAATTGCATTCAGTATAGCATGAGAGCACATATGTGCAAAGTCTGTAAGGACTAATGGAACGTAGTTTGCATTGTTGTTTTATCACTTTTTGGTGCTGGTGTTTTTGTGGGCAGGTAAGACTGTTTGTGTTCATTCACAGTAACAAGCAGCTGACTCTGCCAGTCTTACTCTTTCCTGGTTGTTCAGAAGTTCACGAGAGCAAAGGAAGTCTGTTCAAGTTTCTGTTTGCTGTACGCCCACTCTGCACAGACAGGAATGTTTTTGACATCTTTGCTTCAAGAGTTGATACAGTAGATGCATGTTCTTTGCTCTATTGGAACTCTTCCTGTTATTTTTGGCTGTCTTGGCCTATACCTGATTGACAAGGTAGCAGCTTCATTAGGGTTTTTATGTTCATTACAAGTTTGAATGTATCTTTTTCGTGGATCCTCCATACAATAAAAATATTATGCTAAACTTGATTCCTAAAAGCACCAGCGTGAGAAGTAATGAACAACAGAATACTTGGTCCTGTAAGTTTCACTTTCTGGGTTCCTAGGCCTGGGTGTCAGTCTGGCCTGTTCTTTACCAGTAGTTCTTTAATTAACTTGTGTCATGTTATTTGGTTTTATACAAGATTCAATTCTGGGGTCTGAATAGCAAACACCATTAACCCGTCTGTCCTCACAACTCTACAACTGAGAGCTGTGGCATGACAAGGTAAAGGGATTTACCTGGGATCATTAAAGATATTTGTACTAGTACTGGAAACTGGACATCTCTCTCAAATCTCTTATGGTTTCATGCATAAGATCATCTTTCTGTACTGTGTGCACACTACACACTCTGTTTCCCCACCTTAAGAAAGCCAGCAGGACCAGAGATTAAACACAAATTGAAGCTGTTTTAAGTGGAAACAGTTGAAGAAACTTCAGTAGAACTGCAGTCCAGTTTCTGAATCACCAGTGTTACAGTTTTTTCAGTGTGTGCTAGACTATGACTTTAAAAAGGTCCTCAGTTTGGGAACGTGTCAATCTAAATATGAGTAGCTGAAAAATTATTTTGCAGCATATGAAGTAAGAAGTGATAGGGATTTTTTCCCCTATGTTTATATTACCAAATTAAAAAATGACACTTATCACTGTTTTAATATCACTCTCAGTTTTGTTCTTTTGGCCCTTTAAGTTCCTAGTTTTCTGCTCATCGTTTGCAGGACTGCTAATGAATGGCTTTGCAAAATATGAAAATGAAAGTGAAGCTGCAAAGGCTTAATTATTTTCTTGTTCATATATAGGATTGGAAACAGTAGAACACGGACTATGTAGACTCACAGTTGATGGTATAACAATGCTCTTGTTGAAACTGCAGCTTTACTGGTGTTTACTGGTCTCTGTCACCTCATGATGTAGTCTAAACAGAGAAATAAGCCTGTCTTCGTGGCTCCAGGTTTGGATTGACAACTTTCCATGGTCTTGAAGAGTGAAGAAAGCTCCCCTGTTCCAGACGGGGCCTTGGCAAGAGCATGATGTATAGAGGAATTTAATGTATTTTGGGAGATGACAGTCTGCTTCTGTAGCTGAGCAAATTCATTACAGGAACGTTAATTTATTTATTTACTTCAAATACCTTCTGACTTCAATTTTCTTTCAATTGTTCACATATGCAATTATACTACAGTAATTCTGAAACTATTTACTTAGTGAAAAGTTGAGTATCTTTTAAATTATTGCCCTCCCTGCAGCGTGGAAGTGAGACAGGTCCAGCAAGACTTACAGGACACAAAAAGAGGCACTGCCATGGATTTATTTGACAGCATGACTGTCAACGTTTGAAAAATTGTGCAAAGTGGTGGCAAAAACCTTTCACTAAATCTCTTTAGGACAATGAAGAGCTGTGATAAATGAAGCAGCTTTGATGGGTTGTAACAAGCTGTGGATCAAGCAGTTGCATCCTTAGGTTCTAGATCTGTTAAAGCAGTTTCAAGAATCGTTGTCAATAATTTGAAGCTTCAGAAAATTATTTTTGTAGATTAAATAGCGAAGTCATCTCCAAGTCCATGATAAGTAAATACCACCTTGTCCAATGTACATTGCAAAGACAGACTCTGAGCTCTTTAGAGCAGAATCTGTGCTTCACTTGTCTTTGCAGGGCATATGTTTTAGTCTACTGCTTTGATGTAGAGAATTTGCTTTTGTTTTAATCTATTATTTGCATTAAACAATATTCTTGACCTGTCAGGAAGTGTTTGGAAAAAAAAAGGTAGTTAGCATAAGTGTAAAAATTCTTTTTGTATGAAATACAAACCAAACTTTCCTTGATGAAATCTCATTTTGCGCATCCAGGTTTTTTTCCTATCATTTTCTGATTCTATTCTCTTTAAATATCTTTCCTATTTCATGAGTCACTTGGGCTGTTACTGGTCACTCTTTCATCCATTACAGGCATGGGAGGCATGTTGCCTTTGCATGCTTTGCTAAGCTGGAGATTCTGTATGGGGGAAGAAATAATTTGTTTTGTTAAGAGTCAGATTCTCTAAAGGGCAAACTTAAATTAGAGACAAAAGAACAAACAGTTTGAGTGTAAGGATGGCTTAATCTAGCCTCGAGCATGAACAACTAACTGAACACCTCTTCCATAGTTGATGAGAAAACACTTACCTTGCTCTGGATTTGTCTTCAAATTTCCTCACACATACCACTTCAAGATTAAAAGGTTTTTAAATTAGATCAGTTTGGCATTTTTAGTAGAACAGTATGTTCAGCAAGCTGCTGTACACTTAAGGATGATGTTGCAGGTGGATACGACAGGTGCTAAGGTGCAATTTCTTAACTTCTATGGTCTTGTTTTTATTTATTTTTATTTATAGCATCCTAAGCTTGCTAATTGCCTGGAGCAGTGTGGAAGAGGGTCTGTGTAAGAGGTGTGGCTTTTCTTTAAAATCATGTATAATTGCATTCTCCTCATTAACTATCACTAGTCCTTGTTTCTGGTTTTCATTGGTAAACATCACTGGCTGGAGCATTCAGCTGAGTTGAATCTGAGAAATAGGGAAATTGGTAAAAGCCTTGACAGTTTCAGTGGTGATACCTGATACGCTTTCTGGCAAGAGAAGAGATGTGAGTGCTGTCTGCTGCAGGCTGTGGTAGGAGATGATGCAGTTTTGTTTTGTAGGCAGCTTTTCTTTTAGTGGTGATTATTACTTTTTTTCATTATTGTGGGGAGTAGCCTTTTTAAAAGTGAACTTATATTGATGTTTCTTGAATGTGATGAAATCCCCTGGCTCGCTTAGGGAGCCTTTTCCTCTGTAACAGGTGTTAGTAGACACACTTTCTTCAAGTCATATTTTAAAGTCTTCTGGTACATCCATTGGGGTTTTTTAGTGGGGTTATTGCCTCTGGTGTGTTGCTCTGTGACTTCTTCAGTCCAGAAGAAGTCTGGACTTCTACTACCATTCTTAAAGGCCTTCTCTTGCAGTTTAGTAGACATCGTCCAGATTATTTACAGAACCAAAATGACCCACCATGTTATAGCACATAGACTGGCTGGTAACACAGAACTCATATTTTGGGGATTAGAAACAAGAAATTTGTAATAGGAGCTAGAAGCCCAAGAGTAAATTGGAATATCTCAGAATGTACTAGTTGAAATAGGGTGATGGTGAGCAGCCACTCTGATGGACAAAGGAAAGGTAAGTGCAAGACTAGAATGTATCAAGTAAACTATTTTTTATGGTAGAGATGAGAAATTAATGTTATTTCCTAAGGCAGTGAGAAAGGGTTTTGCCAGGAATACTGAACAGGTGTGGAACTCAAATGTATCAAATATGGCACAAACACTAGAAAAGGAGATAAGATATTCAGAGTGAAATATAATTGGGTTTAAATTTGCTATGAGAAAACATAGGCTGAAAATTACAGAAGGGTTTTAATCAGAGTAGAATAAGATTGTGAGACAGTCTTCCAGGAGTAATCAAGACAAAACCCCCCTAAAATTTCATCCTAGAGTGAGAATCTGTTTTCTTGTGTTTTTTTTTTAATAAACTAAGAAATGTGATACCTGGAATGGAAGGAAGCAGAGCTCTGACTCAGGAAACCCCTGTGAGAACTGTGTTTCTGTGACCTTCTGCTTGTGTCATTCATCAGTTTGCTGTAGCTCTTTTTTGTGGGTTGTAGATTATTGTTGATGAAAAAAAATGGTGAGGGGTGTTACAGTAGTTTACAAATGAGTTCCTCTGAAATTTAGGTATCTCTAATATTTGACCATTTTGTTTCCTGTGCCAAATTTTACCAGACTCATGCAGCTGCTGTCTGGCACCACCTCCCAGGCTGGGGCCTCTCCAGGCAGCAGGTTAAGAAACCTGGTTAAATCATGGATCTGTGTTCTGGGCTGAAGCAGGGGGTGTGCCTGGAGCAAGCATTTGTCTTTACTGAGTCTATATTATTTTCATCTTATGTTAAGCGTTTCTCTCCCTTGTGTCACTCAACTGTACTCCAGCCAGTGATTGAAATGTGGCGTTCCAGCAGGGTAACAGCAATGGAACAATTTCATATTTTCCTTCCTTGATGAGCCCTTAGTTGTGTTAATGGAAGCCCTGACTAATACGGTGTGAATTAATCAGCTTGTCTTCTGCTATCACTGGTGAGTGCTTGTGTGTGAAACGTTTCGTCTCAGGTGGTCCACCTGGTTTTCTCAATTTCAAAAAGTAAGATTAGAAAGTAATACAGCTCTTAAAAAGCAAAGGAAAACAAACTCTAAAAGCTACCAAAAAGAAGAAGAAAAACCAACTTTCTTTGAACAAATAAACAAAGATTGAAACTCCATATTCTCTTGGTATGTGCATCTTTGGGAGCCATGTTGTGGAAAGTGTGATGTCACGGTGGTGGTCCGTGTGCTGCTGGGGGTCACTGATCCGTGGAGTCTTGGACGGCATGGCTAAGCGCTTCGCTGCCCCTGCTGAAAAATCTCCTTTCCAAACACATGATGTAAGCAGGCTTGCTGTAACGGCTGGAAGATGGAATCTGAGTCCTTTTGGTACGACTGAGCAGAGTTTGGCGAGCATGGAAAGAAAAACTTAAGTCCTCGTAATGTAGAGTTATGGGTTTTTTTGGTACTGTCAGTGGAAATAAAAAAACTGCATTAAATTAATTTGTAAGAGACAAGATCTCTTTATGAGCAAGACTGAACTAAATATTCTAGTCATCTGTTCTGAAACAGTAAAAAGAATTTAATATTTTTTTTCCAGCACACCTGATAGCAAGTGTTGTTTACTTCAGTGTTTAAAATGCAAATAAAAGTTGGTGTCTTGGTGGTTTTTCTGATTCTGCAGTTCACAATGTTGTTAGGGGGAAAGGCAGATGTATCAGATGGCAGCTCACAGGATATGTAGCATCATTTCCCTCATCTTATTTAAAGTTGCCATCACTTAGGCACTTAGCAAAATTTATTACGGCTTGCATGCCCAAATCCCATTCCCAAAGCACACCTGATTGTCTTAGTAGGAAGCATTTATACTGGCAGGTGCTCATGCTGGCTGTGTTGCTGTAAGGAATGATAGAGCACTACCTGCCTCTGTGCCTGATGAATGTGTTCAGGACTTTTCCTTTCATCATTATTTTTCCTGGCAGGGTAAGAGTTACAGAATTCAGTAGTTGCTGGGGGGTTTTATTTGTTTGTTTTGTTGTTTTGGAGGGGGGGGTTGTTACTTTTAGTGTTACCCTGCTTAAGAAGAATGTAGCTAATTAAATTAATTACTTTACTGCCCAGATTTACTGTGGATAATAGCTAAAATGTCAGAAGTTTGAGTAAGGCAATTAGCTCTGAAGGTCGGATCAAGAATGATTATTAGGGCATTTGCTATGCTCAACGTTGTCAGCTAAAGAGGATGCCTTCCATTGTACAGGCAGGCAAAACCTTGGGTATTTTGCAAGAAGAGTCATTGACAGACCTGAGATGCCTGTCAGTTTTAATTGTTGCATCTCCCACTGCATGTCCTTATCCTTTTCATGCTCCTGGGAACTCCAGCCCTGTGCTCATTATGTTAACCAATACCTCTTGTTCCCATGTAGGAGTTAATGGTCAGCATTTCTCCTGTATTACAGTGTGTGTTTTCATTTAGACTCCGTGTGGTTTCTGATGAATTACACAAATTCAGCCTATTCTAGTTGCAGACATAGCAAGCTTTTTGCACATGTATATAGCTGAAGTAACTTGTTTAAAAGCATCCTGGTAAAAATATTTTCCTGCTTTTGTGAGCTACTACTAGTTTTCATTTTTGAGGAGTAAATAGTAGTGTTCATTTTGGTAAATCAACCTTCATTTTTCCTATTTAAAGTATATACAGCTGCCTTATGTAATTAACTGTACTTAAACCACGACATTGTGACAGCTGTAATGCCCACAATTGCCATGAAAAGCCCCAACCTCCTATGAGAGAAGAGCTGTTAAGATCCAAACGTGGACAAAATTCCCAAGCAGACATCTTGCAGGATAGAAAAAAGTATAAAAAGCTGCAGACAGCAAGGAAGGAATGTTGTTCTGGAAAAATGTACAAATAGCCTCCTTGCAGGTGGTATTGCTCAGTGAGTATTCATCTCTTGAAAGAGAAAATGGAATTGTATAGATCAAACACAATTGCATGTGTTAACCTAAGTAAGTAGTTCCAATTATTGGGGAATGGGGGAGGGAGAAGGTGCCAAACATCAACCCATGGAGTTACTGTGCTGGAGAGGGTTTTTCCCTGTGTCTGGTTTTGCAGCCTGGTACAGTAGCGTAACACTGACAATAGGAACACGGTGCTGGGAACAGCATGGGCTATCCCAGAGGCTGCTACTTTGTTTAGCACTGGTTTTCCATCGCTGTTTAATTTGGTGAAAGCCATGGTGAAGATCAGTGGACTTGTAGGATGCCTGGAATTTAATTTTGCATTTTTGTCATGTTATGTTAACAGGGAAACCCACATAGGTTATCTCGTTTTTCCTCAGTTCTGTGCTGAAAAGGGAAAAGCAAATGTGTATTTAGACTTTTCTCAAAGCAAATTTTTATAAATTCTGTTAGCTCCTTTGGGAAGATGGTGAAAATTCTGGATGTAGACTAATCGTGCTGGAGGTCTTGAAGTTTTCATAACATTTTTCTTACAACAGCAATTGCTGCAGATTGAGTATCACTGGAAAAATTGGAGAGGTGCTAGAGGAGAAGATGGTATTGTGTGGAAAATAGAATCGGAATCTACAGGGCGTAACAGTACTTTTATGTAATATACCATGACTAGTTTTTACAGGAAAAAAATCTCTACATTTGAACAAAACAAATGGGGTTTCACTCAGGTTGTTGTCACTCTTGTGCAGGCTTTAGGCAGTATGAGTGCCACTGAACTGTGTCTCGCAGAGCCTGTGCTTTGCAGAGCACATTAGAGTCTGGGTTTTCTTTTGAAGCAGAGTTGAAACTGGGTGTTGTGTAATGACTTGTTTTGACCTTGGAAAGAGTTTCCCACCCTTTTTTTTTCATTTAAGATCATGCTGATACTAGCTGCAGGATGGCAGAATGATTCCTGAGGACACATGCTGCATACGTTTTGGTTTTCATTTACTGTCTGGTTTAAGACTGCAAGGAACCATTATGATCTTCTAGTCTATATGGGAATTTGCACCCACTAATTAGGGTTGTTAGCCCTGAAACTTAGGGATGACTTAGTGAAAGTGTTTCTGAAATACAGCAAGACTTTCTTCATCTACTAGAATGGGTGAATAGTCTATTGCATACTTTGATATTTTATTCCAGGTTATATTTATTCTCCTTTTTAAACGACTTTGTGTTTTATTCCCACACTAAACGCTAATTTCTAGTCCCTGAGTCAGTCGTGCCTGCTTTTTGTTGTGTTGCTAAAAGATCTGCAGTCCAGGTGATTGCAGGCTGTGGGCAAAGGCCTTCTTTCCCTTCAATAAGTTGAGCCGGTTGAGCTCCTTTAGGACTCCTTTTTATTATTATTGTGTGTATGACTATAGCACCTGACTGCCTAAGGCTCTGCTTACATTAAGTGTTAAGCCTGGGCTTGAGCTCTGGGCTTTGGCAGCAATCCTGCTGTGCTCCTGCTGTTGAAGTTGGAACCTGGCTGCCACATTCTCCTTTCTCTTCATGTGAGGCAGAGTCCAAGATCAGCTGCACAGCAGGTCTGGTAGTGCTGCTGTCCAGGTAGTCCTGGAAACTTGCCTTCCAGAAATAGGAGTGATGAGGAGAGCACCAGTTGTTTCTGGAGTTCTTCTTCCTTTGAAGAAGGGTTCTGTTGAGCATTGAGCCAAGGGAGAATTTAGGTTGCCAGGCTCCATGAACTGGCAAACTTGGGGTCTGGGTTCTGGGGTACTCCCCTGAGCCTTAGCAGGCACAGTTCTCATGGGTGACAGTGCACTCTTTCTGGATGCCTTTAGGTGGGAAAAACAGGCTCCTCTGTGGCGCACTCAAGATCCGGATGTAAACCCGGGAGATGATTCCTGATCTCGGACAAATGGGAGAGTTAGCAAGATGAAATGAAATGTGTCAGTCCAGTGCCCCAGCATACTGAGAGCCTGACAGTTTCTAGTGTTCTGCAAATGTAAGGGTAGCAGATTTCTTTTATTAAAAAAAAAAGAGACAAAGACAGTGGAGCCTAAAGCTACATCCTTTAGAAGATACAAATAGATAATAGAGCTGGCATCTTGTATTGATGTGAGGCAGAAGTAGATTTGCTACATGTGAGACAAATGGAAGGGAAAGGCTAGTAAAGGAGGGTAAACAACTTGTAGAAAAATGGAACTGGTGAAGAAGGATGATGTGGTTGAAGGGGGAAAGCTGGGAAAATTACTTTTGGAGTACTGTGTAAATAGGACAAAATTGAATGTGTCAAAACCTGAGGGAAGGGTGGATTGCAAAGCTTATGTTCCAGACCAGAACCGTTCAGTAAGTGTCATAATATCAATGTCCTGCTTTGAAAGCATCCTTAATAAGTTTAAGAACTTGTATTCATCTCCAGACTTCTGGATTTGATTGCTGAGAACTGTAAATTACCCTTTTCCACCCCATGTGTCAGTTTAAGCATAGGTAACTAGATTTCCTTCTGGGAGGAGACAGGATGCCTTCCAGGCTTGAGTATCTTTCCTGTTCCTAACTTATATGTATGTAAATTAAAAAATATTGATTTTGGATGGTAGCTCTTGAGATACAAAGATAACCTAAAATGGTGTTTTCATTGTATGATCCCATCTGATACAACACATAGGATGAGCCATATGATGGGACTGGGGTTAAGTCTCCCCCCCAGCTTCTGGCATCTTTCTTCCAGCTTTCTTTGAGAAGATAAACAATGATGCTGACAGGTTACGTATGTGAAAGCATTCACATTGCCTTAAGATATCCTCAACTGATGAATTCGGGGCCATCCAAGAAATTAGAGGAGACTCCCTTGGCTCCCACATTAGACTTTTCTGGTTTTTTGGTTTTGATTTTTTTTTTAAGAAAAAAGAAGCCTCTTTCACATTGCACACTGTCTTTAAAAAAAAAAGTTTGTTCCATCTTTTAATGAGCAGGGGTTGATGCTGGATTTGCATTGAGGGACACTGTGCTTCACCTGTCCTCAGAAGAGTTCTGAAGGTGCAAGTCTACAGCAAACTTGCTGCTGCAAGGTGTGAGCAGAGTAGATAAATGCTTCATGCCTGCTAATAAAGTACTAAATCATGACTTTCTTCTGAATCTTGCTATCAAGGATGTTACAAAGGAAGAGTGGGGATTCCCAGCCAAAGGCAGCTATTTCAGTTGGTAGCTAACAAGATCTTACAGACATTAAAAAATAAATGAGGTTCCCTGCTTCAGTTACAGCAACAGCCACAGAGCTTCAAAGGGGTCACAGGTGTGGAAATTGGAGGACTCTTAATGGATACTGAGATAAAAAGGGATTCTCTAAAGCCTTGGATGTGAGTTTCTGATCTGAAGAGTGGTGAGTAATGCAGTTGCTGTGAGGTATCTTTGGCTTTGCCTGGAGCACGCTAACAAGCAATCAGAATGCTTGCCCACAGCCAAACTGTTTTTTCCCTTTCCTCTCTTTAGAATAATAAAAAGCATTACACACAAACCCACTGTTAATGCAACATGTGGGTGAAGTTCCAGGCTATTGTGTATAAAACTCAGTCTTAATTCCAGCAGTAATTATAACTTGTTCCTGTCTCCCCTGTTGTATGGTGACACCGCAGGAAGTGATGCAAAGTTCTCTGTTTGTGCATGTGTTAACTTAGACTGAGGATATAGGAACAGAGTCTATCTAATCTCTTGATTTTCTTTCTTTTCCTGTCAAAGTCTCAGCTGTAATAATTTGCAGTTGGAAACTTTTAGCCTTTAACTTCAGTGTTTTGTCTGTTTTCAGTTCTGTTAGGAGCTGGTTCTACTGCTTGTGGATGTTTTGCTGCTTTTCTGTTTATAATGCAATCTGACGTTTGTTTTCCTCTTTCTCTTGAGGCTGATTTTGTTCATATTAGAGGTTTCCTTGCAACACATGTTTTTTCATTTTCTAGTCTGCTGTTTTTGAGGCCATCAGCATTTTAGGCTACGAGGTCCTGCCCTTGTCTATACTTGATAGAAAAAACATAGTAAATACCACTAAAAATTCATCATTTGCTGCCAGCTATCTGTGGTAACCTTGACATCTCCTGTTTGATCATAAGGGCTCCAGCAGTAATTGCTGAATATAAAAGGGTTTTTAGCATTGCCTTTGTATCCAGGGTGTGAGAAAGTCCAAGACTTTTTATTTATGCTGGTATATTACACCATATAATTGCATCCATCTTTTGATCTGTGGTATGAATTAGTTCCATTGAAAACATGTTTTCTATTTTTAAATTGGTTGTCTTGAACTGAGTTCTTGAAACATTCTCTTTTCTGGTCTTGTTTTTGTATAGATTTTCCATACTGTGCTGGGTTTAATATAATTGTTGACGTGTTGGGTTTAAGTGTTTTTTCTTTACAGTTTTCTCTATTTTGTATAAATCTCTTGATGTTTTATGTTACACTATTGTATTTATCCAGATCAAGTATGTAAGTTATTTCCTAATATCTGACCATTTCACAGTTCAGAAGTATTTGATGGTGAAGTGATACTAGCCAGTGTTAGAAAGGTAGAGTGGAGATTTGGGGGCCTTAAGTGCCACGTTTCTGTGCTTGGCTTGATTGAACTCTGTGTTCAGCGATCGCTGGGCTGGACACCCAGAGCTCCAATAAATCATGAGCTTGGTAGGGACAGAGAAGCATCTCCTCGAAACTTGGATCATAGATGGGATGATCTCTGCAGGACCTTCTTTTTCTCCACTGATCAGTAGCCAAGTCTAAATTTTGAATTTGAGTGAGTAAATTGTAAATCTGAGGTTAAAAGTTATTACTGAGGCCCAAGGTGATTCTTCCAGGGAGCATCATATTCTCCTTGTTTTATCTGTGGCTCTGTATGGCTGCTGTCCCTATATGGGAAGCACCACAGTGTTTTCCTGTGTTCCCCAACCCAAAGTAATTTACTCTTCTCTTATTACGCTTGATGGCATTTTCACCTGCTCTATACAGCAGCTTCTGTGGTAGAGCCTTGGTCTGTGATGAGGGCTCCTCTTTGTCATAGAAGTAGTAGACAAAATGGCACGAATCAAGTTTGGCAGAGCAGGAAAATGCCAGAAATTCCAAGCATTTGTTCATGCCCCATCCATTAGATAGTCCTCCTTGAGTTAAGACCCTTGCCTTGTCCTGCCCCTGATTGTATTGAGTGTTGAGAGTGCATTTGTGCATGCATTTTTCTTCCTTTGCAGTTGTTCTGCTTGGGCTGTGTGCTTGCTGGGGTTTTTTTAATCAGTTCATGTTGATTCTTATCATCTGTTTGTATAATAGTTTGGGGTTGATGTAATCATTGTTACATGTATTTCATTAAGAGATGTGTGTGTGTGTACTTAGGTGTTTGCATAATTCATGAAGTCAAGTATGTTCACATACCCCTTGTTAGCACATGAGTGCTTGTAGTAAGTACCTACTTCTTTGTATCTGTGGCTCATTGGGAAAGGTGCACTGTATTTATTTGGCATGTATATATGTAAAAAACCCACAAGCTCTACCATTTATTTTCTTTCTTCTACACCCACCCTAAAAACGTAAAGAAAAACACACACTTCTGCTAAGGTTCTAGGATAGTTTATTTTTTCATTCAGCCATTAGTTTATTCGTTCAGGAGTTGTACACTGGAAAAAAAGTGCATCCATTAGACAGTGAGGGCTTTATTTATGAGGGGGGTGGTGTTTCAAAGGGGAGGCTGTCAAGTCCCAAAAGAGCCTTTCATGGTGTATTCTCAGCGTGCTTCTGAGGCCGCTGCTCTGCTCATCAGGAGGAGAGGCAGAAATGTGGGCTTTACAGAGCAACTGTGTGTTTCACTGGTCCCTGTGCTCACTGACGTTTATTTACATATTGGGAGAGTAAATGGGTAGAACAGATGGCAACCAGACATTTGGTGGTTCTGTTCCCGTATGCTCCTCAGGGGTCTTGCATTCAGTTTTTGCAAAAAGCTTGTCCTATAGTGGGGAGAAAAAACCCAGGAGCCTGGTCAGAACTATGAAATGCTTGTTGAGTTTTTGCATTAGTGACACATTAAAGCATTTAGTAGAATGTAAAATAATTGCAAGGTTTGCTTAACAAGTCAAGATACTTGTTCCTTAGGACAAAACTGTTGGAGTGTGTGTCGCTCTCATTGTATTACTTCTTATTTTCACCCCTGTAATGAATGCATTTAGATTTGAAGGTGGCAATCTCTTCCTTCTACAAACTGAGTTTGAAAGGTACAGGTATATATATATATACCTCTGTGTGTGTGTGTGTATATATGTATGTATATATATATATATATGTGTCTTGGATACTTTTTGGCCTTTTTTACAAACACTGTAACTCATCTGTAAAAACAAGAGTATCTGAAAATTTTGAAGGATTTTCAAGGATATTTAATATGTATTTCTTTGCAGTTTACAGTTGTGAAGTGGGAGATTTCCTTCCATACCAAGCAGATTTTTTTTCTTATTTTCTTTGTACACCCTGGAATGTTGGAACAGGGCTGCTCCAGAGTGCTGGGCAACTTGCTTTAGTGGATTGGGTGGTTGGTTTTTTTTCCAGTGTGTGCACATGGGTTTTTTTTTTAGAGACGTGCTAATTAAAACACTTTTCCTGGGCAAAACTCTAATGTAAAATACACATTTTGAAAATATGTCAAAAGGAGTGATGCAAGTCAGGTTTTGGATGTGTGCAGAATTCTCAACCTGCACATTGTTCCTTCCTGTAAAGCAGCCAGGTGTTTCTCAGTAAAGCAGAGAGAAATCACATGAAAATTGAAGAGCTTGACCTTTTGCATTCCAAATCAGCAGCTTCGACAGATTGTGACATGATGAATACCAGTGCCTTATTGGTAAACACATGAAACTGCCTAGCATTTATAGGAGAACCTGTCAAATAATGTAAATTCCAGACCTCAGCTAGTCTCAATTACAATGTGGAATCTCCTATTATTAGATAAAGTCTGTAAACCAAGCTTTTCAATAATAAATCTTTCTGTAATGAGAGGTCAATCCTTAAATAGTTTACTTTAAACCAAGGTAGTTTTGAAAAGTATAGGTAGAATTGCTGATCCTTCATGAATTACCTCAGGTTTTACCAAGTATTTTCGAGTGTCCTTCTTATTAAATATTATCTTTTAAAAAGAGAAAACCTGGCAGCCATGTCACACTCTGCAGGGAAGTTTACCATGGTAGCACAGAAAGTGAAAATGGTAACTGTCAAAAACTGTCTTCTTGAGACCCATTTAGAAGGTTGATCATTAACAAAAAGTGGAAACTTGCTACTTTTCTGTAGGCCATGCTGCACAAATATTGTGTTAGGATTAGTTTAAATGAAGGTAATTGCCGAACTAGGAGGTTTTTGGCAGTATATTCCACATCCCACGTGAAATACAGAAAATTTTTTCCAAGTAAGAGTTTTTAGCCAGATTATATTGATTCTATGCACTGTTAATGAAGCTGCTACGTCTGGCTCAGTATGTGACAATGTTTCTGTGATCTATGAAGCAGTTCTTTTAAAGACTTTGTAAGGGACTTTGGAATCCTTTGAGATCAGAATTAAATACAAGCCTGTTTTTACATAGGACCTAACTTCCTCTTTTTTCTTTTTTTTTTTTTCTTTTTTAATATGGGGTATTGCTGGTTTTAGGAAATGTATTTCTAAACTGAGCCCACCATCGCAGTGCAATTACTGAGTAAATCACATCCTAGATAGTCTTTGCTTTTTTTTT